>CM033354.1:27236216-27836216 GCA_019395295.1 Osmanthus fragrans
ATGCTAGACCTAAATACGAGAAGTCTCTTAATGTGGATTGCGAGTACAATTAATTAATATAATAGTAAATAAACACACGCAAAAAAATATAGAAAAATAGACATTCCTATCAATATAGAATCTATTTCAAGCTGTTAAGAGAGAAAACAAATTGGGTAATAACAAATGCTTAATTAGAAAGAATCATGAGAGATTATACACTATTGATCAGTAGACAGAGTTAATAATATAAAACATTTAAATTAAAGCATGATAAATGATTAATCCAAGTAAATAAGTATTAGGTTATAAGGTCACTAGCAAAAACTAGCCAAACGGGAATATTGAACTGAAATCGCATTTTGAAATCGTCAATTAAGCGTCATGTGGACCGATAATAAAATAATTTTGAAATAAGTAAAAATTGTTCTAAAACAGTTTGGTTTAAGTTTCAAAATTCAATCATGCTACTTGTACATTGTATTTGACATTGTAACCACGTGTCGGCACATGATTGATCATTTTTGAAATCAAAACACTTTTCCGTCACAACATTTTGAATTTGCAAAAGGATTGTCAAACTTCATGTCATCCATTGAAATGTACAATGAGCATTAATCTTCAAAATTTTAACGACGCTATAAATCAAATCATGACTGTTTTAAAATAAAATAAAAATTATCTTTTTTTTCCATAATTGATAAGATGCATTTTTATGCACATGTTTGTGCTTCCATTCTTATTCAATTATATGTAAATTGAACGATTATCTACTTATTTATGGTCAATTATAGGAAAATCTCAACTTGGATATAATTGGTACGAAAAATCGGCTATTTGGAGCTTTATTAAAAGTTGGTTTGGAGCAATTAAAAATTAACCGAATTTGCAATGGATCAATTGAAAGTAGTAATGGAGCATTTGGTTAAAAAAAAAAAAAATCATGAAGAGGAGTTAATTTGAAAAGATTAAAAGATGAAGGATTAAAATTGCATGAAAAAATGAATCCAATTGAAAAAGGAAAATTGCTTCATTTTCTTCTAATTTTTTTTTGACCTAAATCTTATTATGTAAATACATGTCTTAGTCCTACAATTAGAGAAGGCTTTTCGTAATTACTACGTAATTTTGTTAGACAAATGTAAATAAAGTGGCCATACTAACGCATGAAATGCTTTGCCCCCTTTTTGGTTAAGAATGAAAATCAGATTTTTTAGTAGATTTTTGATAAAAAATTGATGAAATTGACAGTTGAAAAATTCCGGCCTGTAAAATGTGTGTTTATAATTAATTATTGATTTCAAATTAATTTTTAGATATTAAAATTTTGACAGATGAAGACTTGTTTATTGACTTCACAAAATGTTGGTTGAATAAAATACCACCGCATATTTGGTAAAAGAAAAAGAGAACGAAAAATACACGCGCGAGATTGGTAAGCACGAAATGGACTTTTCTAATTCCATTAAGGACCCAATTAATTTTGACCTAAATAGAACTTGCTACACAAGAATTCAGACTTTTAAACAAAGTTATTCCCTCTCCCACCCATTATAAAAGCACTGCTGCTTCTTGGCTTACTTCGTAAGTTTAAAGCAATCATCTTCAATATTCTTAAACCATAAATACTTTTGCACACACACACCAAATTTGATCAGCTTAACATAAACCATGAATACAAATCAAACTGCAATCTACGAGTTACTGTTCTTCAATTCCCCTTCTGGGATGCATTCTGGATATTATTATTTCACTTCTAATCAAATTTTGAGAGCCCAGATGGAGCTGAAACTGCGTCGCAAGACAAGAAAAATGATGCTGCAACTGAAAGTAATGTTATGGCTCAAAAGCATTTTCGACAAATTCAGGCAGGTTCGGGGAGCTTGATATCACAGAAAGTGCAGGCTTTGTTCTCTTCCGGTTAAAATTTCCAAATCTTCACTCCAAGCAGCAGCCTTCAATTTTGTTGTGTGTCTGTCTGTCTGTGTGTGTTTTTCTTCTTCTTCTTCTTTCCTTTTAATGTTTTTGTTTTTGTTAATCTCTGTCCTTTTTTGTTTCTCTATTTTTCTAGTCATTTATATATGGGTTTAGGCTGTAGGTTATAATATAAACTAGGCTTTAGATAAAGAATTTTGTAATGTATTGTTAGTTCTTGAATTCTACAATTAGCCCGAATTTAAACAAAGCTGCTACATGTACCGGAAAGTAGCTTACCACTTTCCTGACCGATCCTTATAATAGGGGGTCCCACCTTTTTTTTGGCATTGTTTATTCACGCGGGTCCTACTACATGTGAGTGGATGTCATCTAAGTGGTAATGAATAGTTTTGTACAAGTCATTTAATTCGAATTGGGAATCGGTTTTATTCTTTTTTTTTTATTAGTTCTGTATTTCTAAATCATTTGTTTGTCTCATTAACTGTATGAGTTTTACACTAAAATTTGGACTTCTTATTAATTTGGAACATGTTCTTCATCAGTTATTTAGCTAGAAATATATTGAGATTACCAAAGTTGTGAACTTGGGTGTTTGTGTTATTGTGGATTTGGGTGACAACCTTTTTTTGTGCCCGTAAAGGAGATTTGTATTCTAAAATTTTTAGAGCTTTGTCTCAATATAGTATTCGATTTAACAATTAAATAAATCACATAATTATAATGATCACTCTTACCCAACTAAGAAACGAACAATATAAACTTAAATGTCTACTAAAGGTACAACATAATCACAATAAAATCGCAACAAAATGTTTTGTTTACTTTTTTTAAGTCAAATCCTACAAAAATAGTGTGTATAAAGGCACAATTAAACTTTAGTAAACACAATAATAAAATCTAATTAAGAGTTTCGAAAAAGATGGTTTCAATTTTAAAAAAAAAATGTTGAACTTCGTCTCGCCCCTAGAGCATTGTGAAGGAGGTAAATCACAGGATGTGCCTGAGCGGGCCAGAAATACAAGAACTGTCATACTAGCACATAAATAGTCAAATTTCATACCTTGTAAGAGGTAGGAATCGAACCATTACACTGCGACTGTTAGCTCAATTGAGACTACCTTATTCACTTCTTTTTGCACCACTGGAGTTATGCTCCGAGGGAGCGACGGTTTCAATTTAATTTAGTGCAAAGAAATTTATACCTGCTACAAATATATTTTGAATTGTATTTTACTAGACCATGATTTTAAAGTAGGGAAAATTTATACTGGGTCCCTTAACTTTGTAAATGACACAATGTGTTCCAAAACACATTTTTTTTTTTTGGCGTCACCATCCCCAACCTTTGGTACACGGGGGGCTTTTCTTATGTTTGTCGCACTTTGACTTTCAACCACAAAAATTGACGAAAGTACTATTTGCACTCAAAATCAATAGTCCAAGGGGGCGAGTGACAAAAATAAAAGAATCAGAACTGAAAGCACACAAGTGCCATCGTTTAGGACTTCGCAGTACTATTCTTTTGTAAAATAGTATGGAAAAATTCTTAAAATGAAAACATATAAATAATATATAATAATTTTAATCGAGGGTAGTGAAACTTTATAATTTTGTAAGCAAGAAAATAGATAGGGTTAGTTAGGCATGCTTCTAAATTATCACGTGAAAAAAAAATATCTTTTGCAACTACAATCTCGTGAAATCAACAAAGGTTTTAGAAATACGAGAATGACACTCTTACATATAAAAAAAAAAAGGCATTTTAAAGATAAAATGTTGAAGAAAGTGTTGCGACAACTTTGGGATCTAATTTAATTTGAAAATAAAGAGAGACTTTAAAAATATAATTTTGGGAAACGAGTTAATTTCACAAATGATCATTGAATTTACATCAAAAATAACAAAAAACGGTCGCTGAATTACAAAAGTTGCACAAACGATCACTGAATTTTCTAGTGGTTTCACAAATGGTCACTGGAGGACCAAATATATTATCTTCTAAATCCGTCACTTTTGGACCACCATAACTTCAATCTTGGGACATGTTGGCCATCGACCAGCATAACATCTTGAAGCCCTCAATGCCCTCTTCACAACTTACCCAACCACTGATCGTAACCCTATCGAAATTAGCCGAAAAATCACTCCAAAGTCGACTACGCGCGCGCACAACGAACTCGCCGAAAAAATAACAAAAAAATGACTGATTCGAGGGAAATTGATGATGACCCATATGTTCTTCTTGTTCACCTTGATGATTAGAATCGAATGGTGGTGGTCCCCCATCGTGGATCTCAGCGTCTGTGCGTTCGTTGTGCGCGCGTAGTCGACTTTGGAGCGATTTTTCAGCCAATTTCAACGGAGTTACGACCATTGGTTGGGTGGGTTGTGAAGAAGGCATTGAGGACTTCAAGATGGGTATGTTGGTCGATGTCCAACGTGTCCCGGTATTGGAGTTATGGTGGTCCAAAGGTGACGGATTTAGAAGAGAATATATTTGGTCCTCCAGTGAATATTTGTGAAACCACTAGAAAATTCAGTGACCATTTGTGCAACTTTTGTAATTCAGTTACCATTTTATTATTTTGATGTAAATTCAATGACCATTTGTGAAATTAACCCTTTCGAAAACTAAACTCAAAAATGCAACATTTGAATTTCTATATATCATTAATGATAATACATACATAAGACAGTGCTAAACAAATGCAGCATTAATTTATTATTTGGGATGGCAATGTCCTCAATTGTGTTATGAGAAAGAAATTATTTCATTGCAAAACGATGAAATGTTCATTTTCAAAATTTCTCACACATTTTAATAGTTAATTTAAGAGGATGTTTATATCGTATTATATTTTATTAGTCAGTTAGACCCCCAAAAATTCGACAGGATAACTATTAATATTTTAAAACCAACCCATGCATTCAGGGACGGATTTAGGATTGGATTCGAGATCGAGTTACAAAATTTCAAGTCGAGCTACTATGCGAAAAAAAAAATTTGACAAATGAAAAAATAGTTTTTACGAAAAAACCTTTAAAAAAAATTTGTGGGGCCTAAGTGGGGGAGCTACAGCCCAGTCAGCCTCCCACTAAATCGGTCTCCGAATGCATTAATATGGAAAATGTTGAGGGTAAAGGGTTGAAACGATTGTCAAAAAAAAAAAAAATTTATATATATATATATATATATATATATATATATATTTTGCAGTTCACATGTTTTTTCGAGTGAACCAGCATTCTATAATGAGTTTTTCTTTATTTGATTTTCGGTGTTTCAAATGTAATCGGATTAAATTTTAATCCACTTCGAATTTCTCGAATTCTTCTTTATGTTTTGAATTGAACTGGCAAGTCTTATCTAATTCTTTGGACTTAGACATTGACTCAGTAAATCAGCTAATCATATCTCACTAGAAAGGAACACAACTCTAGTCAAAAAGAAGATTTTAAAATAAAACAGACAGGAAAACATAGGAAGAAACTAAAGAATGTTGGCAGTAGTAACTGAAAAACATAAAGAAACATAAATGAATAAGTTATTTGTACACTTCGAACTTACTCTTTCTCTTACCCGATCCCACTTGTCCCTTCACATAAGGGGCAAAAATATTAAATTTAATGGAGTGAGACCCGACCTCCATGTGAGCGCTCGGGTGGGGCCGTGTCAATCAAAGAGTAAACCAAAGTGTACATGTAGCATGATTGAAACATAAAAACCATAGTGGTCACATTTTCTAACACACCAATTATTATGACAGACCACACAAAAAACTCATAGATTGTCAGAATCTTACCCCAAAATTACCTGAACCTGCAACTCTAAACAGATTTGTAACTGTCCTCGAAATTTTGGTACGTTGGCAGTATTAGATAAGATTATAGCATTCAGAGATAAGGCTGTACAATCATTCAAAAAATTTCTAACACAACAATTACATTAATTAGAGACCATGAAAATTCATAGATTGTCTGAATCTCATAGTTTTTTTTTTTTTTTTTAAAAAAAATAATACTATAGATCATTAATGTGGATAATCACTGATTTGGGTGACAGTTAGCTCCTTGATTTATTGTCCAGTGCATTAAATGCATCTTCATTTATCTGTATGTTCATTTCTGATGAAGCAGGAGGGTACATCATGGCTTTGCCTTTATCAATCATTGAAGCATTGTTGGACGAATCATTGTTCCTAAATAGGTTTTTCATGAAGTCCATTTCCTCCTCAAATGTTTCGAAAGTAAAAAAAAGACTGGCCCTCGGCCTCAGGCACGGTGAAGCTGGGAGGAGTAATGGTGGCGGCGGCCGCATATGAGGTGGTGGAGGTGGATGTGAAGCCGGAACCGTTGTTCATATACTTGTTCTGGATGTAATCTTGTAACAGGGTCGATTGTCGTTTTCCATGTACCCCTCTTGGTTTCTTGATTTTTGTCCCTGAAATCTTTCTTCTTTTCGTCGCATTCCAGTGATTCTGTATTGAATTTTCAGTTCTTCCAGGGATGTATTTGGCAATCTCAGCCCATTTGTTTCCAAAAAAAAATATAAATTGTATTATTATGATCTTGTAATGTTACAATGTAGAAGACCCTATTTATAGGGTTACAAATAACTGTAAAAGGAAATAAATATAAAATGAAAAATTACACAATTAATTAATTACTAAGGAAAGTAATCTTATACTAAAAGGAAATATTATAATGGAAAATACTTCATATTATATTTCTATATTTAACACCCTCCCCTCAAACTCAATGTGAGGTAGAATATTGAGTTTGAAGAAATCGATCTAATCAAATCTTCCGAATTGAAGAACTCTAAGCATTTGAGGTCTTTGTCATTGTTGATGGGGATAAGTGACTTCTTGTTTGTTGGAAGAAAATATTTGATGCACATTTTTTTTTAAGCATAAGAAAATCTCGAATTTATCAAGGAGCAGGGGAAGGACCAATAAAGTTCAAGGTACCAATCCTTCAAAGTTTTTAAAAATCTCTAGTTAGTTTAAGAGGCATGGAGAGTGCCGGTGAAATTTAAGGTACCGACCCTCCAAAATTTTAAAAAAACCTCTAAGTAGTTTAAGAGGCAAGTGGAGTGCCGGTAAAGTTCAAGGTACCAACCCTCCAAAGTTTAAAAAAAAAAAAACATTTAGTTTGTTTAAGAGACAGTGGAAAGCCCGATAAAGTTCAAGGTATCGACCCTTCAAAGTTTAAAAAAAAAAAAAAAAAAAACCTCTAATTTATTTAAGAGGTAAGGGGAAGAGCCGATAAAGTTCAATGTATCGACCATTCAAAGTTTTTTTTTTTTTAACATAAAAAAAAATCTCTAGTTTATTTAAGAGGTAAGGGGAGTGCCGGTACAGTTCAAGGTACCGACCCTCCAAATAAAATAGAATTAAAATTCCAAGAAAAGAAAAGAAAAACAAATTTATTTATTAAGAAATATATACAATAATGTTCTGATACCATGTGAAGAAATATAAATTGTATTATTATGGTTTTGTAATGTTATAAAGTAGAAGACTCTATTTATAGGATTACAAATAACTGTAAAAGGAAATAAACATAAAATGAAAGATTACACAATTAATTTACTATGAAAAATAATCATACACTAAAAGGAAATATTATAATGGAAAATACTTCATATTATATTTTTTATATTTAACACCTCTTGTGGACTTCTATTAACGGCCTCTCTTCCTCTTCGCTCCAAACGTCTTTCTGAAATGATTTTATCAACAAAAAAATATCATTTAAATTACATAAAATCATCGTAGAATTAAAATAAAAAAATGAGTTTTACTTTGGTAGTAAAATTGAGAGTAAAGAAACTCAAGAAATATATATGTAAACCGATTCATCAACACACGAAAAAAATTATCTAGCCTATGGTGCTGTGTAAAGCTAGTTAAGTGCAAAAAACCTGCCCAAACCCTAGAATTTCTTTCAAGGAAATTTTCAAGATTTTCATGCTGCAAGTCCTCCAAACAGTTAGACTGAAGCTGTTATTACAATGAAGCATCAATTAATAAATAGAAAATTTTCACCCAAAATAAAAATAAGGGCTTAAATTGATTAATAGAAGAAAGTAAGAAAAAATATTTTTTGCTGTTTTTCACACCTAGAATCATGATGTTAAAAATCTAGGGAAAAATTCTTAGTGTATGTAGCAAATTTGAGTCCAAAAAATAGCAATAAATAACTACAAAAAGTAGTTTTTAGTCCCAAAACAATAAAAAATCTCCATTTGTTAATAAATCTAATTGTGGCTTGTACTTTCTTGTGAGATACATAGTCATTTATGAAATTTGGGGCAAGATCTGAAGATCAGAAAAGAGATTTTATGTAGGAACAGTAAAAATGGAAATGAAAGTGAGATTGAGACAAGATTAAAACCTTTATATCAGGACGCAGATGATTAAGCCATCTCTCACGACACTTTTTTTCCTGCTCTCACCACAATTTTCTCAGCTATCAGAGTCCAATTTCTTGGACCATATTGCATTACCAACTTAATCAATTTCCTGCATTGCAAGCATCAAATCAAATTAGAGTAAAAGATCAAAAAACATCAGTTAACGAATAAAAAAAAAAACACTTCAAAGAACAAAATGAAAGCTATCCCGGAAAACAGGTACCTATCTTCCTCATCTGTCCATTGACCCTTGATCAAATAACCATCAGGCAGGACCTTATCTCTCCTCTCTCTTGGATCAGAACTTTCGCTTGTCAATTTCACTTCATTTGAATTCTCATTAACATGTTCATCTTGGTTCCAGACCACCTCTGCATAAGGGAGAATCTCATTTCCAAAACTTGTTTCAGGAAACTTATTTGCAGGAAAACCAGAAAACAGGCTTGGAGGAAAAAAGAGTGACTGATTTTGCACCGAGTTTAAGGTTTTCTGGTAATAAAAATTGTTCTGAGATGACGAGAACTTGTCTATGGCCGTTAATGGGAGGTTTTGGTTGGAAAAATGAAGAATTATCTCTTAAATTCCCATACATAAAACATTTTCCTCCAATTTCCATCTAGGGTTATTTTCAAGCAAACAAAACAAGAGAAATCAGCTGCATGCTATTTCAGCCATTGATGTGAACAATTCAAGGGATGAGGATTGGAAGGGGTAATAACTTAATGAGCTTCCTATTTGATAAGAAAGTAGAAAAGGTGGAGGAGAGATAAATAAATTGATAAATCTCTAAAAAAATAATTAAAATTCTGAAAAAATAAAGATAAGAAAACTTTTAGAACAATAAAATATATAAAAAATAAAAATAGTTCTAGCTCTTAACGATTATTTACATAAAAAAAAATATTTGTAAAACATTTAAACGAATACAGACAAAAATATTTTGAAGTCCATGTATTAGTTTTTATTTTTGTTTTCTATATTTTGAAATCAATTTATTATTTATTAAGTATATGAATCTACGTATTACTTTATAATGTTAAATTTAATTCATGTGCGCAAATAATATCAAGTTGTACATGAATAAAAATCAATTAATCTAAGCATGTAACATATCCATAGTTTCAGAAATTAACACACAATTTCAAATATATTTGTTGGCAAGGCAAGAAAATCTTTTTGAAATTAAAAAAAAAAAAATTCAATCTTTTCAATTTTTTATATATAATAAAGCAGTAGAAACACATAATCACGCAAAATAATAAAACTAAAAAACTCAATATTTTTCATCCCCAAATTTAAAATAGACATTGTCCTCAATGTCTTAAAATATAATTTCGCACATAAAAGGGTGAGAAAGAAGGAAAATGTACTTCCCATATTTTAGTGTGATATTTGAGATGGCTTGTTGGATCAGTTTATTTTATTCTTTGCTAAGTTGTCTTCTACTTGATATTGATGTACTTTTGAAACATAAAAAAAGATAAATATGAGAGTCAAGAAGTAATTTAAAGATAATAATGTAGCGTGTATGATAACCACATTTTTGACGTCCTAGGAACTTTGAAAATTGTGCAACATATATTTTCTACTGTTTTTCATTAAAATATATGATTTTCTTTTAATATACTTAATATAGACATGATGATCCTCTTATTGAAACAGAAACATGCCTAAAGCAAAGCAACTTAATAGACTATATACAATACAAATACAGAGAGCATAATAAATAAAAAGGTAAGAAATTGAGCTGTCTCCCAATAAGCGCTTAATTTAAAGCTTTTAGTTAGACTTTTGCACAAGTGCTTCATGAAACTTTAAATATGGCTTTGGAGGTCTTGCTTAACTTGCTTAATTTGACTTTATTACATAGTTCACACGTCCACCAAAATCGTACTTTGCCTTTTGAATACAGTATGACTTGCCTAAATCGTCTCAACTAAGAGTATTTCAATTTTCTCATCGACTTTAATCAAATAATAAATGAAGTTGGAGGTTTGCATGCTAATTCCATCTTCTTTAAATGGCACTAATTCGTCTGGCTCCTTCATGATTAATTCTTCGATTTCTACATGTTCTACTTCTTTGGTTGTTAATTTCTCGGGTTGAATGATGAAGAGATCCTCCATTGGCATGTTATTTGGCTCATTCGGAATTAATTAATCTTCAATCTTTTTATATTTTTTTCATGATGATGTCTCCCGTAACTATTTCATTATAATGATCATCTTGTTCTTCATATGGATTATAGAATATAGCTTTCCTTACTTTCCTTGGAGTTGTCAATAACAAGCAATTTTTAGTATAATGCAATGCACCACGATATTCACGGGTCGGTCTAATCTTCCCATAAACAATAGATTTGATAATTAAATTATCAAAAACTTTTTAACCACACATTTTTTATTAAAATAATATTTCACGTAAATCAAAAAAAAATCTTATTTTTTAATCATACATTCTCCATCAATATACTATTCTAAAATACATTTTTTTTCATAAAAATGAGGAAGCTCAAACACTCTCAAAATTTGTAACGCTTGGAAACCTATGTCTCGAAGGTTACACAAACAATGTCTTTATCTATAACAGAAGTTGATTGACTCATAGTGAACTATGGAATGAGCATATGAATATACTCAGTACAGATTTAATGCTAAAATTTTCATAATTTAATATAAAAAGCAAGTAAATTAAGCACATAACATAATTTTCTAATATGATAGAAATTAACCATCTCATTCTCAATTGGATCATACTCATTCTCAATCTTTACTTGGAATCTCTAACCTTATAGTTGTTTTTGTGTAGATCTACATAATATCTTATGATATTACCCACGAGATCCTTATTAAATTTGGATTATATAATAGCACATGAAACATTTAACTTAAAAAATTTAAAGTGAAAATACAAAATCGTTTGGCACATATAGAAATTCATATCTTGTTCTTTAAATTGCTTATATACTCGAGCTATTTAGGACTGAAAATTCTTCCGAACGAATCTCTCAAACATGTTGAAAAAGGTTTTCTTTACTTTTTTTTTTCTTCTTTTTTTCTCTCATTTTCTCACGGTTTTTTCTCTCTTTCTTCTTCTTTCCACCTCACTCTCTCATGGTTCCTTGACTCTCTTTCTTTCTAAATTCGTGTGAATTGACATGCAACAAGAAGGTATTATATGTGTGATTAGATAAGGATAATCCCTCCGGGCAGCTATCCTTATCAAATGCGATGGGTTGATTGTATTCCCATTTTTTAAATTTTTATCTAAAGTCCTTGTTTAATAGTCATTTTTTTTAAAATATATTTTTTTTCTTTCTTCTTTTCAAACACACATTCTTCAATAAAATAATATTACACGCAAACCCAAAACTTTTTCTTAATTTTTAACCACTCCATCAATCAATTATTCAAAAATACATTTTCTCCCCAAAAATGGCTACCAAACAGGGGCAAAGAGAAATTCTTCAAAGAGCATGTCACCTTCATTTAAGTAGGAATCAATTATTGTGAATTTTTGACCTCTTGCTTCTTTTTTATTTCCCGTCAATGGAGTAAAGAAAAACAAGTAGATCAATTAAAAAAAAAAAAATCAAACAAAAGCAAGAAATAATTAAAACCAATATTAAATAAAAATAATTATTGGCAACAGCACCAAAAACTTGTTGTCGATTTTTATATCTCACAAGTATACGGATAGTTACAAGTAATAAAGTGGACCTATGAGTCTGAATATTGTTCCCACAAGGACTACTATTTAACAATTGATTCAATTATTCCTAACTTTAATTTGATAAAAAAAAATAATAATAATAAATTTTGTGATTAGTGTCTAAATTATATATTCTAACTAAACTAAATTATCTAACTTGCACAACTTATTAAATTTGAGTTTCAAAAGTATGAATATGGATGCTACGACTTATCCTATTAAGTTGTATAATTAGAGAATTTGTGAAGCCGTATTTAGAATAATTCCATATGGTCACAGAAACATGTTTTCTGTTCTGAGTGTTAAAACCCTAAAAATTGCAGCCATAACTTTCTGTTGAAATATACCTACCATTCAATCAGTTAAAATAGACTGTCTATTTGGACACGTTTTCTGTTTTCACATTTTTGGCAATTTATTTGACATTTTATTAAGCCAGCCAATAAAATTAGGAAAAATCTAAATGAACACCCCGATTGATCACATGAATGATCGCATGTGAGTGGTGTGGGTCCCGTGTGAATAAAATAATATTTCCCCATATACTCACATGCGGTCATCCATGCAGTCAAGGGGGGTGTTTGTGTAGCAAAACTCATAAAATTAATATGTAACAAACTTTGACCAATTCTCTAATTATACAGAATTATTCTAAATACAGCTTCACTAATTCTCTAATTATACAGCTCGAGCAACCATCTGACTAGCAAGCTTCGACATGCATGTCACCAGCTACTCACCATATATGATTTATGGTTTGATTATTTATTTGCTTTAAATATTGAGAAATCTATTAATAAATTTATATTTCGCTCAAAAACTAAATACAATCATAAAAATCAAATTTTAATATTTTGAAGTTTATATTATTCATACGTTATACACAACAGAAATAGTATACAAATGAAGTAAATTCGTGTTAAAAAGAATACAATTACATGTTTGCATACTTAGTTAATAATTTACTATGAATTTGTTAATTAGTTTAAAACATTTATTTATGAACAATAGAAGAATACACTAGTCACAAATGTTGTTCATCAATACAAAGACTAATGTGGATGTCAAATTTTTTTTTTTAACACATCCCTACAAAGCTAAAGCAATGACAAATACAGGTGTCACAGTTTTTTGCCTTCATTCTTACAAATGTTAGCAACAAAATATTAATTGCCGCAAAAAGTAAATTATCACACACTTTATTGTAAGAAATAAAGTTTGTCTCCATGAATTTCAAACCAAAAAATATTGACACATGCTTCCCTTCATATTTTTGGCGACAATTTTTATTATTTATTGCGCATTTTGACATTTCACCATTTTTTTATATCATCTTATTTTTTTGCTATAATTTTTGTGACGAACTTCAAAAACTTGTGAGCTATTTCACTTATTGCTACAACTTCCAACGTTGTTTTTAAGGATATGCCATCGACACAGCTGCATATATATGTCGTGAACTTATTTCCATCAAAGTCTATTCTTAAAACTCTTCTCGAGATAGAGAATGGACATAGACCCAGCATTAGTCATCTCTGCCTTTGGGTTATCCCGAAATATGTGCTGAATAGAAAGAGTGAGAAGTTGGAAATGAGATGGAAGTATGTTTGTTCATAGGTTATTCAAGAAGCACTAGGGGATATTAATTCTAGAAGCAGGCTATATGTACAGAATGAGGGTTCACAAAACTCCTCCAAACAAGATACAACCAGGGGGGTTGTCACTATTTTATTCACATGGACTGACACGACTTGTCCCGAGTCATCCTAACGGGCTCGACATGTGTCGTGCGTCGATGGTAAATTCCAGCTAAACACTGGATCCACCACCAAGACAACCTGACCTTCTTTGACTGTGACCTATTTTTAAAAGAATTTTGATAGAGTTTTCTTTGAATTAGGAGCTAAAACCACCTGAAATAAAAAATCAATTTTCCCCAAACAAGTTCATATAATTTAAAATAAGGCACGCTAGTCCCTCCAAATACAAATTCCTCAAAATAAAATATTGGCAAATCAATACTTACTTAATTTATAAGCAAGTTCCTAAAAGAAATACGAAATAAATAAACTGACAAAACGGGCCATGCAACTAATGCAATGTGTATGTCTCAACCCCGTGTATCGACAGGCTCCAAGGCTGCTCAACTCTGGTATTATCTGCTCAGAAAAAAAATTATGAAATATGAGTTTGTAACTCAGTGAGTAGATAATTTGAAAATAAATATACTTTTTCTCGTTTTTATGCATGATTTCTGAAAATTTTTGCTCTGTTAAAACTTTGAGAAATTCTGAAGTCTGGTAATACTTTTAAAACTAAACATGATTGCATCATAAAATTCTTTGCCATTTATTCTAGATAAGTAGCTCTATGAGAACCTTTGAAATATTATTGTTGTCAATACTATAAGCTGAAAGCTTTATTCTGAGAACTGAATAAATTGAATTCTATAATCTGAAATCTGATAAATTGTAGAAATACTGGAAAATCACACAAAAAGGCATGTATCGATTAGTACCAATATACAAGGCAAAGCTATTCAACTCTGAAATTCTGTAATTTTGGTTATACGCGCAGAGTTAGAATCTGTCATACACTATGGAAACACATTCACAATAGTGCAGAGTGGGTAAATCACCATAACTGTCATACACTGTGGAAATACATTCACACAAGTGCAGAGTGGGTAAAATAACCATATGTGATCATACACTGTGGAAACACATTCACACCAGTGTAGACTAGGGTAAAATCACCTGGGTACTTTCTGGTGGTTTTTAAAATAACTATAGATATACTTAAAAATGTAATACGAATATAACATGGTGATGAAATGATTTACCTGAAGTGAATTTAACTTTAAAAAGAACTGACTATAAAATCTGTTCTAACTTGAAAATCATGTTATTGAACCAATAATATGAAATAATTAACTTTTTGACATAATATAAATTTAATAAATACTCAATTTTGAAAAAATAAGTTTTTCCACTCACGGTCTATGAACAAAAATCTGATTAAATTGACGAGCATTTTCGAGTTTTCACCTCACTACTTGAAATATAATACCAGATAACTAATTTAATAACCACACTACCAAGTAACTCTAACTATTCATAATCGAATACTAAAACTTAATTCTTCGAGACTTGAATAATTTTTCCCAAATTTTCTTTACTCACTTGGAGCTAATTTTATTTTCTAGTCATTTCTCTAAAGTCTAATTCATCAAAATAATCTTCATTCCAAACATAAAAAAAATTCTCCATTTACAAACTAGTGAAACTAATACTCATAATTCAACCAATTTAATATACATATAGTTCCATAAAATCATTCTATCAAGTAAGTGTTTCATCACAACTATCATTTCCCTAATTTATACTTATTCAAAATCCCAATTAAAAATTCTAGGGTTTGCCAAAATTGGTATTTCTTACCATAGTGTAATTAATCTTCCCATTTCAAAAATATTAGCTTGGAAGCATATTCCTTCCTTCAATATAAAATTATACCAACAAATCCAAACCCTAAAAATTTATCATACAACCATAAAACTTTTACTTCTTAATCTCTTAAAGAAATGAAATAATTAAACTCAAGCATGAAGAATCAAAACTTACTTCCTTCATTCTTCCTTCCTTTCTTTTTCTTTTCTTTTGAATAAAGCTAAACGTACAAAATTCTTCTAACAGAAGTCATACCGAAATTTAAAAAATCTGATGTGGCACCTCATGCATTAATTATGTGAATTGAATCCTGACAGCCTCCAACTGCCCCCCATTTTACCCACCCCAACACACCCCACACCCAACATAGCCACCCCTTATCCCATTTTCCTGATTTATGTCTCAAATTTCAAAATTATTATGGGAATTAAACGAAATTGAAATATTGTATTTTTAGCATCATTTCGAAGAGATCACGGCCTAGTTTATTACATCCTTAACCGGGTGTGAAACGATCAACCGTAACAAAAGTTACCACTCGTCGAAATAGGCCGTTCCAAAATATATAAATGATTTTTCTTATTTTTTCTCAATTTTCGAGGTTTACAGGATATCAAACGAAAACCAAAATATTATATTTTTAATACTTTTTTGAAGTACTGACGGCTTAATTTTCGTCATCCTTAACGAAGCGCGAAACGGCCGACCATATAAAAAATTACCACTTGGCGAAATAGGTCGTTCCAAACGTGGCAAATATTGCATTTTTGTATTCCCATTTTAGAATGGCCTATTTCGACAAGTGATAACTTTCTATACAACTGGCTGTTTAGCTCTCCGTTAAGAATGTTGAAAATTAGGCCGTGAACACTTCAAAATGGTATTAAAAAATGTAATATTTTCGATTTTGTTTGATATCCCGTAACGATCTCGAAAATTGAGACAAAATAAGGAAAATCATTTATATATTTTAAAAATGTCTAGTTTGACGAGTGGTAACTTTCTCTATAGTTGGCCGTTTCGCACACCGCTAAGCATGGTGGAAACTAGGCCTTGAACACTTTGAAATTGTATTAAAAATGCGATATTTCTATTTCGTTTGACATCCCATAATAATCCCAAAAATTGAGACGAAAATAAGAAAAATTATTTATATATTTTGAAACGATCTATTTCGACTAGTGGTAATTTTTGTTACAATTGACCTTTTTGTACGCGGTTAAGGATGCAATAAACTAGACTGTGAGCACCTCAAAATGGTGTTAAAAATGCAATATTTTGACTTCGTTTAATATTCTCATAATAATTTCAAATTTTGAAATGTAAATAAAGAAAATGAGTGACTGTGTTGGGTGTGGGGTGTATTGGGGTGGGTAAAAGGGGCTGGGGCGGTTGGAGGCTATCCGGAATCGATTCAAATAATTACTGCATCAGGTGTCACGTCAAATTTTTTAAATTTCTGTATGACTTATGTTATGAGTGTTCTGCACGTGTAGCACCATTGTTTTCTTTCTCTTCCTCTTTTCTCTTTCTTTCTGCGTTTTTTTTTTTTTTTCATTTCTTTCCTCTGCCCGATTCCAGCTTCTATGTATGTATAATTTGTATTAAATTGAAGAAATGGTCTCAACAAATGACACATGTATTCCATTAACACCCTCTTTGCAAATGAAGTCCCCCTTCTTTCACTTTAATATAACATTTGGTCATTTAACTTCCATTAATAGAAAACTACATCCCAAACTTAACTTTTATCCATCTTAAACCTTCAAATATTGTAATTTGTAAAATAAATCACAATAAATTTATTTGGTCCATTCAAGTCCCAATAAAATGATTTACTTCATTTAAGTCCATAATTGACTAAGGCTTTGACAATTCAACTCTTGACTTTTAACTAAAAAAATGGATTGTTACATGGACCCACCCCATGTGAGAGTTCTATAGTTCTAAAAATAAGATAATACTGGAAGAGATGAGGGGAATACCATAAGTAGGTTTATGGCCAATCCTGACCCTGAACACTATATTACATTAAAAATGCTACTTAGATTTTGAAAGACTTTCACACTTAGGCCTATGTTTTAATTCATGCAGTGAAGGCACTGACGGACCCAGTGGGGTCCCGCAGGGTCTTGGGACTTCCAGTTTTGCAAATTTATTTATTTATTTATTTGGTGGTGAAATTACAGCCCAAGGTTTAAAAAAAATTAAAAAAATTAAAACCCCAACCCATTTAACCCAATATCCCAACCCAAAACAGTAAAAACTTACGTCAAAAAATCGTCTGCGCAATCGAATCGGAGATCAATGGTTGAATGATAGTTTGATTGTATATATTGAGAAATATGTTTTTGCCAAGATGGAAAATGATATAATTCTAAAACGTTATCAAAGTATGAGAACACATAGAGAACGATTGTAATAAAATATCTCTTACTTTTAATTTTTTTGATAAGTCTGAGACATTCATATATTAAGTTCTCTTAGTATTTTCATTCTTATTTTTAAGTTGCACTGAGTTTATTTATGCTGCATTACATCATCAAGATTAAGGCTCATAGATTGTGCCAGATTGATTTTGTAAAACTATTTTCTTGCATCTATCTGTTTAATTTTTTTAAATGTTTTGTAGTGCTTATAAAATGCACAAATTGTACAAATTCTTTAATCATTATGAACGTTTGTGATATACCCTCAGCTCCAAAAAAAAAAAATATATCGCCCCCGAACCCCCGTACTCCCCCCTCTTTCACCTCAATATTTTTCATTTTAGGACCCTCAACTCAAACATCCTAGTTCCGCCACTGAGTGAAGGTGTAATAATAAAGCGGTATGTATATGTAGATTTTGCCAGCGATATGAATAATATAAAATGCCCTAGCTTTTATATATTTACTTTATGTGAAACTTGTGTTACTTGAAAATCTCAAGTGCAATCTACAGTATCTTTATCGAATGATTATTTTCTTAACTTGTAAAATTATTTTATTAAAAGAATGTCAGGTTAAAAACGAGTTGGAAAAAATGAATTTTAGAAAGGGTAATTTTCATAAGTAAGAGTATAATTTTGGCCCATTTCAATAATAAGAAAATAAGTTTAAAATTTCAAAAATCAGATTTTTTATTAAAATTTATTTATAAAATTTATTAATTAAATATATATTTAATTAATTAAATATATTAAGGTCACAGATCTATATAATTTGGTCACAGATTCACAATTTAATTAGTCACATATTATTTTCGGTCACAAATCAAATTTTTTAAATGTCGAAAATCATTTTACGTCACAATTCAAAAAATTTATAGGTCACAATTTGTTCATCGGTCACAGAGTCGCAATTTAATTAGTCACATTTTATTTTTCGGTCACAAATCAAAAATTTTAAATGTCACAGATTTTTTTACGACCAAAATTAAAAAATTTTAAAGGTCACAATTTTTTCCTTGATCACAGATGAAAAATTTATAAGTCACAATTTTTTTATCGGTCACAAATCACGAACATTATAAATCACAACCTATAAATCACAACTTATAATTGATCACAAATTAACAAATTTTAGGTCACACATTATTTCTTAGTCACGGTTCATATTTTTCATTAGTCACATATTGTTTACTAATCACAGATTAAGTCACACATTATTTCTTAGTCACAGTTCATATTTTTTAGGGGAATTTTCATAAATGTCACTAAAATAGAAAATCCACCATTTTTTTTCATTTGCACATAATTTGTTCAAAAATGTCACTTTTATGTTGTGAAATGTCCTCATTATCCTTGCAAACACATATGGTACCATTTATGACATGATTTGAATGGCATTAATGGTCTTGATATTTTGATTAAATTTCAATATTTTATTGTAATATATATGTATATTATATTTCCATTTAATGTATTTTATATTAGATATATGTATATTATATTGTCTATTTTGAATTTTGTTAATACAATAAAAAAAAAAAAAAAAAAAAAAGAGATAAAAGAAGTTGAAATGTTAACTCTACTAATTACTTATTTTAATTGTTTATTTATTATTTAATTCACTTATTTATTTAAATATATCATTAACTGTTTTAATTGTTTACATATATTATTTATTTACTGTTTAATTAATTAATTGTTTATTTATTTTAATTGTTTATGTAATATTTAATTTAATTTTAATTAAATATTTCATTAATTACTTTAATTATTTACGTATATTATTTACTTCACATTTAATTAGTTATTTTTATTTATTTATTTTAATTGTTTATTCAATATTTAATTTAATTTCTTTAAATATTTCATTAATTATTTTAATTGTTTATGTATATTATTTCCTTAATATTTCATTACTTTATTTAATTATTTTTTTTAAATTACTTATTTTAATTATTTATCTCATATTTAATTTCGTTTTTATTTAAATATGTCATCAATTATTTTAATTGTTTATGTATACTTAATATTAAATAGTTATTTATTTTATTTATTTTAATGAATTATTTTAATTAACTTATTTCATATTTAATTTAATTGTTTCTTTACTTTTTAAATAATTATTTAAATCAACAATTAAACAAATAATATACATAAACAATTAAATTATTATTTAATTGTAATGTTGATTGATTTTATGCACCCATCTGGTTGACAAGTCAAATTTTATCTAATTTTATGCACTCATCTGTCTAGAATTATTGAGGTGAACTGTTGGGAACAACATTTCATCTGTTGAAAACGACATTTCATCTGTCGAGATTTATCCATCTGTCAAGAATTACTGTAGCAACGGACATTCTCTGACGGTTGTACAGCAATTTTATCTGACACGTACAGTACTTTTGTACAATTTTCAACCCATATTCATTAGGGGACATGCATGGTATTACAATTTCTGCGAAGGGTAAAACAGTGCAAATTTGACATTTTTGATATGTCTAAAAAAAAGTGACATTTTTGTAATTAGATACAAGAAATTTGACACTTGGTGTAATTTTCACTATTTTTTATTGGTCACAGATTAACCAATTTAGTAGTCACAGTCAACCAAATAATCTATGACCACCACCTCCATCGTCCCACACACCACCACGACCAAACAAAAAAATTTCCAAACATACCACCGCCACCATCACCACCACCACCATAGCCGCCATCACAACCACCAACCTGCACCACCACTAGACAACCACCAACACCACTCCACCTCACAGCCTGCAGCCTCGCCACCTCGACGCCGCCATCACCAGCCTGTACCACCACCACCACCATAGCCGCCATCGCAACCACCAACCTGCACTACCACTAGACAACCACCAACACCACTCCACCTCACAGCCTGCAACCTCGCCACCTCGTCGCCGCCATCACCAGCATGTACCACCACCACACGACCACCACTAGCTTGTATCAACAAAATCACCACCAACAACCGCCACCACCATCGCCAACAAACGCCACCACACAAAACTCACCTCCATCGCCAGATCCACCATCTCCAACAACCACACAAAACACCGCACACACCACCATCCCACTCAGCCACCACCATCGCCAACAACCGCCACCACAAAAACTCACCTCCACCACCAGAACCAACATCGCCAACAACCACACACAAAACACTGCACACAACCACTGGTCCACCGCACACACCACCATATCCCACCCACTGGTCAACGGCACCGCACCCAACCACCATCGCACACCACCACACCCAACCACCATCTGTGACAGAAAAAAATACTACAAAAAAAGCTCCGCATATGCACGAAGAGGTGACTCCGATGCCACGCCTCAACGCCGGAGGTGTCATGTTGTTGGATCTGTGTGTCGCCGGAGACGAGTGGAGAGAAAATGTTATGGAAATTTTGGGCGTGGTTCTGTCGAACGGTAGAGAGAGACTTTGGGGGTGGAGGGGAAGCGAGAAAGTGAAATAGGCTAGCTAGGGTTTGTGTGATTATTTATTTTATAAAAATATTAAATTAAAATAAAAGATCTGATTTTTGAACAATGAAACTTTCCATCTTATTTTAGAATGTTAGGGTGCGTTCTCTTTGTCGTTTTGTGGCCGTTTTCTGTTTTTCAAAACGACGAAAACGCGTTCTCTTTGCCGTTTTCGAAAACGAATTTTGCAAAACACAAAAAAAAAATTTCACACAAAACACAAAACGGGTTTTTTTTTTCCGTTTTGGGCGTTTTCAGTTAAAATCACGAAAATTTTTCCAAAACGCCAAAACAAATACTGTAGCTTCAAATTTTTCACTCCTCCCATTTTTTTTCAATCGCGACTTCTCTCCTTCCCTCTTCCACTCTTCCTTCTCTCCATCCCTCTTAGTCCCTGAACTTTGACTTTCTTCATTTCGATAGTTTTAGAAAATAGGAAGGGTTCAAATAAGAGCAAAAATTCAAAAATGAGTTATGTCTAGAAATATAAATGAATATATTAACATCCCATTATTCATCTAGAATAAAATCATCTTAATAAAAATTTTCACAAATTTATATATTATTTTAATATATGAAAATATATTTCATGATTCAAAGATATTTCAAAATTCAAAGAAATTTCAGGTTTATAATATATTTAATAATATATTAACATTAAACAATTAAAATTAATTGAATAATCAGATTTTTTGAATAAAATATTATGAAATAATATTATAAAAAAGTGCAAAAAGAACGCGTTTTCTATTTTCTGTTTTGAGAAATTATTTTTCAAAATGGCAAAGAGAACGTATTTTCAGTAATTTCAAAACAGACACCCAAAACACAAAACACAAAACGAATTTCAAAACTCAAAACACAAAACAGAAACACGAAGAGAACGCACCCTTAGATTCTTAAGGTAGGGAAGGGTGTAATTACCACTTTTAAAAAATAGGGACCAAATAAAAGCCCAACATCCTTAAACTTTCTTAACATAGTCAATCTTTAATATTTAATATTAATCATTTTAAGACGGGCCTGTACGTGCACAATTTTCCTTTTAAGACACGATAAATTTTTCATTCATATTTTCTTTTGTGAATAAAAAATTTCATGTTATTACCAATCGACGTAGGCCCTTACCGGCCTTAACTGAGTCCGAATACATGCCGACCGATCATGATCGACTCACTCATTTTTGACACCCCAGATACCATATAACCTAGTCCAATACAAAACATATTCAACAATTCTACCACAACTAGCGGAATGCCTCTGGACAATAGATCTGTTATTGAGATTTGTAATAATTTTCCAATGTAAAAAGATTAAAACAGTGAAACTAAACGAGGTGGTGATTATAAACTATGAACGAAATAAAGATGGTACACAACATTCTCCCAAGAAAAAAAAACAAAAGAATATAAACATATAATGAGAAAGGCAACCTTCATCTCTGCCCATTCTACCATCTGGAGATTTCAACGACAAAAGTCAGAATATTGAAAACTCTAAACTAAAAGTAACAAAATAAATTGTTCCTCTGTACCATCGTAAGATCGGTCAATCACTCCATTGAAAAGCCTGTTTTGACTTGCCATATTTATAAAGTATTGAAAGCTACAAACCAAGTCACTACTCGCACTTAATCGAGCGGTATATGTGACGGACGAAAAAGAGTGCCGCTCGGAAACCAACTGCGCCGAGCATGAGAAAGAAACCATAGCAAATGCAAGCCATGTATCCGAAGAAGAATGAGGTTTGCATGAAGCCCGACATATCTGATCGTGCATAATAGTAATACAAACAGTAGGCATAGATGAACAGCCCAGTTGATCCACCGCAAAGGAACGACCTGCATTCAGTAGTCAATATTAGAAAATTACAATTGATTAAACTAAACAAAAAGCCTTAAAAACATCTCTTATAGATGTAATACCTCCACCACCATTCATGATCTTCAGCGGCAAGCTGGAAGTACGTCAATGCCACGGTAATAAAAGCAGTAACAATCAAGAGGATGATGAAGACTATGAATAAGATGCTGTAAATGGTATAGATCCTATGGCCCCATACACTAGCAAATATGTAGTAAAGTTCGATGTATATGGCGCTGAAAGGCAAGAATCCAGCCATCGCCATCTGAGGCAAAGTTCCACGGTACCAAGGTAAGGTTGGGATCTCTCGGGGGTATTTTGTGGTGCGGCATGGAGCCTGAAACTCTGCCTTGCTATTCTTTCCTGCAATCCCGCCCATGATTAACAAAGGTGATGTCACGAGGGCCCAAATAAGAAAGATAACCACAATAGTCCCGAATGGCAGTGCTGCAGTGGCAGTGTAAGCAATGGCAACAGTATTAAGGAAGCAGAATGTAAGAAATAGTGGTCCACAAAATAGACTTCCAGTCAATAATAAATTCCGAACCTGCACGATGAGAAAGTTAATGTCAGACAAGTGTAATTTAAATTCCTACTTATATTACATCTTCGGTTTCCCCCACAAGAAAGGTCTACAGTAAGGGATTTATATTTTCTTTTTTTTTACTAATTAATACAAAACAAAGGAGGAAATTGCCAATTGAAGGAAACCCCGGCATGCTAGCAGATCATAATACATCAGTACATTTAGATAAAACTTCAGAATGTTTTTTATCATTTTTGTTAAGACAATGAAAGCAATGACATGTCTGCCACTTTTTTTAATTTTCTTTTGGTGTGTGCGGTATACAGATATTCTTGAAACTTGGCCTATGTTTGTTTCCCATTAATTCTCTCATTTTTAGAACAAATTCAACCATTAATGGGACGCACAAGCCACAAGAGTTGACTTCCTTCTCACATAACATAAATGATAAATGGCAACGGTCACTTTTCTTCGCCTTTTTTGCACAAACGGTCACTTTTCTTCTACTAATGGGAAACAAACATAGGCGTAATTTCATTATAGTTATATATCAACTACAAGAAGTAAAAGATGGAGTTATGAAAGAAGATAAAACATACCCAGTTTGTTCCTTCTAGTTGGCAATAGAAAGAGGCTGCAGTATAGCCAGCAATACCAGATGTAAGAGCATAAATGACAACCAGTGCAGTGAATAGAGCTCCACGGTTATACGGATAAAATACGCCAACTAGTGCAAGGATAAAAATAAATACTGTGCTGTTGAAAAAAAAAAATGCGATTGAAGTTGGCAGATTTTCCATCAATTAGTAATCAGCAACGTGATAAATGAAGCCAATTCCAAGCAAACTAAGTAGCACAAAGGGATACTTACAGGGTAAATAACTGGGTACCAGAACCAAGGGCAGCGGCAAATAAGGATTTGTACTTTGGATACCTGAATACATCACCATTAATAAATTTCCACCCAGTTTCTTCTTGGTCATCAGCTGTCTCCTCGTCATGAGCATACCTTTTGATGATAGAATAAGTGAACAATTTTTAACATTAAAGCAAATTCATTATCAAACAGAAGTCCAAGATAACATAATGTACTCACTTGACAAAATCATTCTTAAGAACTCGCATAAGAATAGTGGCCAGAAAACCAGTTAGTAGAAGAACTGTCACACAAGAGTTGATTATTGAGAACCAATGAATTTCCAAGTGACGAGGTAATGAAGAGGACTGTGAGTACTTTTCCATCCTCTTCTCAAAAGGAGTGTTTGTTTCCTTCCACTTCACAGAGTACATGAACTCCACATCAACTTCTTTATCCTCAGTAAGGTCTACAAGGGCACTGGGGTCAGTTCGTGCATTAATCTCAATGACACGGTCCTTATTGTAAAAGATCTCAAAATGGAGATGTTTGAATATATAATATCTGTACTCGCTGGGGTCAGATTTTCCTTCTCTGTCCACTTTCCCCAAGAAACCCCAAATGGGCAAGTCGTCATAGTACATTTGAAAATAATAGTCTTTTGCAACTGCCTTTCGGAATTGCGCAGCTTCTTCCTTGGTTAACGTCTTTTTGCAAACAATTTCAGTATCTTTATCTTGCAAAAAGTCAAGTTTATATGGGGCACTTACGAGACGATCTCCATTCAACACTTCCCCAAGAGCTTCCTTCTTCTCTTTCATGTGAGCTGCAAATTACTACGTGAGATATTATTTTCCCTATAACTCAGTGAATTAAAAGAGAGAACTACAGAAACAAGATGCAAACCTGGGGTACAGAAAGGAAGATCCAAGTAGCGGTATGTTTCGCTGGCATTGCAAAAACATGTGGGAATTCTATTAGTTTATCAAAGAACGATGTGTATTTCTGTCAGAATGTACATTTGCATGTGCAAATTATTTCCAATCAACTGCAATATCTAACTCAAAGAAGAATACATCTTATAGCATGCAATGATAAATACACTTATATGGACCAAAAAATATAAACATTTTAATAATAGTTTTTTTTTTGATTAATTATGGCCTAATTTATGGTAAATTCCATTTGTTAGGTTAAACTTGATGGTTGGAAGCGAAATTAAAAATAAAAATAAAAAGGAGAAATCCAAAGTTTGAAGACCTAATTGCAACTTCCAACAGCTGATTCAGATCATAAGACAATTAAAAATTATTATAAGTGTTCAATTGGATGCAATTGTAAGATGAAGGATCAAAATTACTTCAAGAAAGGACTCGAGAAGAAATCAAGGACTAAAGTGCAAATTTGTGAAAGTTTTTACACTGGGCTATCACCTAGCATTAAGCCTGGGCGGTCCCAAAAAAAAGAAAGCAGTGGCTAAAATTTAACCCTGGGATGCTTCCATGGTAAATTTCGAATTTGATTCGGACTCTTCTTGAAACGAATTTTGGATGCAATTTTCAACCTATTTTTGAATCCTATAAATACCAAACAGCATTATACATTAGGTGGACACCTTTCATACATTATATTTTCATCCATTATTACAATAAGCGAGAGGCCAAATCATAGAGAAATGAAGGGCAATTGCAAGATTTCAACCAATTGAAAATCAAACCTTGATTATTATTATTATTATTTTTATTGGGAAGAAACAAGAAGAAGACAATTGGAGATTCATCAAGACAATTGAAGAGATTCAAAAGATTAAGATTCATCTTCATCTTCATCTTCTCTCCTTTATCAATCTAAAATTCGGGGTTTTATTTTTCTAATTACTTATGATTTCTTGTTATTTTATAATGCTAGGCTAAGGTTTCAATCACTAAGAAATGGATAACCTTTGTTATGAAGTTTTTAATATAAATTCGGTAATTTGACACCGAATATTTGTTTATTCTTAAATGATTGTTATAGAACTTAATGCTTTTCAATTAATTGGCCACTAATTGAAATGTTGTGTGAATTTTATTGATCTTGAGAGAGAGAAAAAAAGGATAGATAGCACGTTATAACAACCATTGTAAAGTTTGATAGGGGATAGTGATATACCGTTATTATATATATATATATATATTCTAACATTTTTAATGCATGCTTTTATGTTTGCATTTTTCATAGAGATATAGAAAGTTCACATGAGATGATAGATTTAGAGTTTGTTTAGACCAGATTAAAATCTAATTTTAATCTAAGTCAAAGTCAAATAATTAATATTAACTACATCTTTTATGAGTCCTGCAACTTTTCAACCACACATTTCAAAAACTTCTATCACAATTTACCAAAAAATCTAATTTGAATCCTCATCAAACACCCACTTAATTGAAATCGAGAGATGCTTGTAATTAATCTAGGAACATTGATCAATAAGAATATGCACATATTGTCATGTTATTAAATTGCATTGAAACAGATTTATAAGGGAGATTCGAGGTCTTAGTAATTATCCAATCTAAATTTGTAAAACCTTCATAATTTGCTCACTACAATTGTTAGCTTAATTAGTAAAAATCATTAAAACACACTTGGCTATTCAATTAGAGTTACAATTGATTGACACTAGATTGAGTACATAGTCTTCGTGCGAACGACACTCCACTCATTGCTTTATTACTTGTTTGCGACACCGTACACTTGCAAAAAATCAAACGATCATGCAAATTCAAAATGCAAAAAGATCTTGGCATCCTCAATGTTTCTATTTTTAGCCCCATATCATTCAGATGTTTTATATGCTTCAAATAGTACTTCCCGAGTTTCCGATGATAGCATATTTTTCAAAGCTTATATTCCTTTATGGACTTCATGACAAAACTTCTCTTTCAAAAAATCCGAGAAACTTATTAAACTATCTAATAACATCTCCAAAAGACTCTCTCAATACAAGATGTCTCTATTTTATAGAGTCATGCTAAAAAAAAAAAGCTTCAAATGACTCTATTTTAACTTTTTAAAATAAAAATGAGTTTTGCTCTCTAAATTTGGAGGGTCAAACTCACTCTCTATTCTTACTTTATAATGATTGCATTTAATGAGCTCTATATTCCAACTTCTTACATTATTCAAATAATGTTTGAATTGATTGGTCATAACATACAAAAAAATATGTTAAAGAAAATATGAGAGAAAAATAATAAATGTTTCTTGTAGAAAACAAAATAAAGAGTCAAAATAGAGAACATTGTTAAAGTGTAATTTTACTCTCTCAATTTAAAGATATTCTTTATCATGCATAAAATGCACTTAATAAATAAAGAATCTCTTGGAAATGCTTTTGGTAAATCAATTGCAAAATGTTTTTCAAGGCCCGGGTAGATTCAATGAAGCTCAGTACACTTCACATTGACTATTGTGTGCTTTGAGCTCTACTGAATCAAATGGCTTTTCTTTTTCTTTTTTTTTTCTTTTTTTTTTTTTTTTTTTTTGTTGAGGACTTCAATGCCACCAGTCACGAGTTTTCACTGAAAACACCATTAGGCAGAATATTTTCATTTTTTAAGCAGAAATACTTTACAAACATGTCTTCTTCACTTAGGATATCTCGACTCTTGCAGACCAGTTTTTATTTTAACTTCATTTGTTAAAATAGTAAATAGATAGTCAAGCTTCTTGTTTATGGTGAAATTTTGGTTTTTGAGGAATTTATTAAGGATTTCTGAGTACTTCAATCTTTCAAAATACTTCATTTTTCTCCATGGGAAAGGGAACATGGATATTAATTTGCATTTCTGTCTCACAACGGGAGTTGAGAACGTCTAACAAACAAAAGTTCGCACAAATAACTTTTCCTAAAGTGTTACAGATATTAACTAAGATTCGGGTAACTCTGTGACAGCATTCGCCATAGGACAACCTAACTCATCCACAAGACAAGTTGACATGTTCAATTTCTACTCATATAATGCTTACCCAAATCCAATTCATGAAAATTGACATATTTAAACAATACAACTTATCCATGTTTTGCATCAAATATTTATATTCTACATGGATAAAAATCATCAATCCAAAGTTCAAAAAGGAGAAAAAATCATCCAATGAACATCATAGGTCTTAGCTATTCTCATGTTCCCACTAATATAACAAACATCATCAAATCCACAAAAAATAAAATCACCCAAAAATCAAAAACCTCAATGTAGTAGCCACATCTCAAGCACATTCCACAATGCAAATCAAATCAAATCAAAAAATAAAATTACCTGGGGTTGTGAAAAGGTCCAACCTTATTAGCATAAAGGGGTACAGGATCTCCAACTTTGTACCTATGATCCGATGCATCAGATCTCACCGGAATGGCGGAGCACACTAGGACCAAAACGACGGCATACCACCCCATCGTCGCCATAATTCCCTTCTTCTCCGCCATTTTTGTCTCACACTCTCACTTTTATGTGCACCCACGACCGACTGAGAAAATGGATTTGCTCAGTATCAAATATATATGGTGAGAGAGAGAAAGAGAGAGTGCAGAATATTTTTTTAGATGAATTAGAAAGAAAGATTTCTTCTAATTTAGGGTTAAATATAGAATTGGTCCCTAAAGTTGTACCAAAATTTCATGTTATTCCAAATCTCACTCTGTCGGTGGCATTAATTTAAAATATCACATGTACATTGTTATCTTCAAATTATTAATGTCAAAATTTCATGAACATTGTAGTTGTCACGAAACTCATTTACCTCGTAATTTTGGAGAATTAGGGTGACGACCCGCCTCGACTTTCATTTTTTATTTTATTGTATATATTTTTAAGTTAGAATTATGTTTATAATAAACAAGAAAACAATGAGAAAAATGAAGATATTTTACTCTCACCTCACTACGTCTAACTTCAATAAAAAATTTTGATGGACAGCTCTATTGACATCCTTAATGATTATTACTGTTTTGGTAATGGGGTTAAACTTCAATTAGTACATAGCGAGATTAATATTCTACACTAAGGATTTGACATACAATATCGCAACCATTATGAAACTTTAGTGACTGATTTGATGTGAAATTCATCTCAAGGATGAACATGAAATTTGTCTGCAAGTTTAAGGACGAAATGTAAATTTAACCGTTTGACTGTCAACTAGAGGCAGGTGTAGTTGACGGTGGACTTTTTAACAGATTAGGCAAGGGATTGCGACTATGTAACTGGCTGATGCGTAATATTGCAATTTCCTCTTCTACTTTTTTCCTTAAGAGCAATTTCCTTTTTAATTATTCCTTTTTTATTAATTTCAAGCAAAAAATAAATTAATTACTGTAAAAACAAACAAAAAAAAATATTGTATATTGTGACAGACAGCAATTGTGCGAAAGACCGAAAGTTTCTACAAATGGATCATTGAGATTTTCTTTAAATAAAAATTCCGATCCATAAATAATTTCAACTAAATTCAAATCTGTGTTAGATTGAACTTCTCTTCTATCGTCGAAGATGGTCATCGATTGATATTTTGATTAGGTTACAGCAGTTGATGGTGTCATAGTTATTCATGGTCTAATCAAACTGAAAAAATTTGTACACTGCGTTCATAACAAACATTTTTTCAATCTTTACAATTAAGATCGGATTTCTTTTGAATAGCAACTAATGATTGTTGAGATCATTCCTATGTTGGACTGAACTTTCCTTTCCTATAATGTGTACATTTGATCTCAAATAACAAGAAAGTCTTTCTTTTAGCTCTTCCATCACAACATCACCCTACACCATCATTGAAAAATACATTCCATTCCAAAAAATGATCTATTTTCTATGACACAATAGGAGAAAGTAACTATCCATTGCGAAAAATATGAAAGGGCACTTACTTTGATCCATGGATGACAAGGGCAACATTCCTGGTCACTTTTCCAGATTCTACGATAGAAACACAAATAGCTTCAAGTTTTGTATTGTCATCCAACTTTGTTTAAGGAAATAATATATGAAATCTATTTCGTTTAAAGAATTACTAAGTTGTAAAAATATCCACCTTTATCTGAACTTAAGACTGACTACAATACGTAAACAAAGTTAAATTTGTACCCGAAAGAATACTTCGTGCACATTTTTTTTAAAAATAAAATGGTACAAATAAAATAAATAAAATACCTCCCTTTTCCGGATTTGAGATTGACTAGAATACATTGAAATACATAAAAGTTTTCGTTCCAATTAAAACGAGCTCCTCCAGATAAAAATGAAAAATTCAGACTAAGTTCTCATTCAAAATTATGCTGAAGAACATATTTTACCTGGGATAAAACAGCCATTTTAAAGATTATGAGTGAAAATTTTGAAATGCAAAGGATTTATAAATTTAAAAAAAATGTAAATTTTATATTCAATAAAATAATATAAATAAGTAATAAGTTGTGATGGAACATCAAAGATGACACATTAAGAGCATCTCCAATGGTGATATAAAACTGGGTTTAAATTGATATTTTCAAAATCATTTTTACATCCTAATTTACATCTTGATAGATCTAAATTCAAATTTTGCTCCAACGAAAATATCTAAATTCACATTTTCTGCTGAAAAATGCAATTTGCATTTTTTTTTGCATCCCTCTGTTGGAGAAGTTTTTGACCCTTTTAGAGTCTAAATTTTATCACGATTGAAGATACTCTAAATGCTTTTGAGCCTATAGAGGTTGCAAAAACACCATTTAATACAAGCTAGCGAGCCTGCGAGAAAAGTATAGATCGGCTCATGCCCATGATCGCATTGGAGGCGAATTGAGCCTGCGAGAAATTCACCTCATTTAACATCCACACTTACCTATTAAGGCAAAAAGATGAAAAATAGGAATTTCTAAGATCAAACCAAAAAAAAAAAATAGTGACTCCTGAATCAACCCCAACACCTATGAACTCAATGCTATGCCACGTATCTTAGGCAATGTATAGTATACATGATTAAATAACACATTATACATAAATTAATTGCCTAGGATTACATAGTCCACTCTATTGAACAAACCATGAAAGCTGTCAGCCTCTAATCCAAAAATTAACAACTGCTGATCAAGATCTGTAAGCATAAATTTGAGTCGTAGAAGAAGTTATATCTAAGTCGAGTCATTAATCAAGTTATCATAGCATTAACCAACACACATACAGCCTCACATATATACAGTAATTTCCTAGTATATCAAACTCTCAAATAACTATCTCGATCAAATGACCAGATCCTATACTTGTTCTTAGTTCATGTATTTCAGTCATTGACTGTACAAAAAATGAAGCCATAGTCGTATTTGAAAATATAAATTAAATACACACCCGTAACAAGATCAAACCGATCCTTTACAATCCTTTACTCCAAAGTGAATTCTTTCTATCTACATTGATTGTAAGACGGTCCTAGGCAGTACACTGCGACAAGCAATTCCATCACGCTACTGCAAAAAAAGATTACGAATGGGAGCTTGCACAAGTCATTTCATTATGAATTGTGTATCAAAGATGAGTGCAGAAATTGAGGTAAAAATGTATTTGCCGTATATACTAATTCCGAATCCTAAAAGATTACATACTAACCACTGTCATAAACTAAATCAAGATAAGAGGGGCTTCTCCACATCGTACTCACTTTCCATGGAATTGTCATCACCAATGTGAAAATGTTCCTTCCCTTTAGCCCAAAGCACCAAATAGAGACCGCTGAACATGATGCACATACCTGCAAGGCTGTAATCCAAAGCAAAAAGTTTGTATTTTATCGACTTTTAACACATAACTTTCATCTTGTTTTGCTCGTTGAGTCATATAACATACATTTGAACAAGGGGATTTCTGCTACCTTTCTACTCTAATGGAATCTCCTAACGTGATGTAAGAGAGGACGACTGTAATTACAGTTCCGAGGGGATTAAATATAGACACCATGAATGGTCCTCTTCTTTTCATTGCCCATGCGTTGAAGCTTACGCACAATCCACTTACACTACCTGCCTGTTCAAGTAAGTTGATCAAGAAATCACGAAATGTGCTACATAATAAATTATTCAACTTTATAGTTGTCTATAGAAGAAATAATCACAAGCATTAGTATCCACGCGCATGTATTGAGCAATGATTGTATTGATAAAGAATTCACATTATCGATTGATCTAAGTCGTACCTACAATAATGAACAAAAAAACAAATGCATTACCAGTATGGAGTAGGCAATTAGCTGTCTAATACTTAATAGAGGCCATCCAGTTTTCAATTCGTCATCTGCAATCAACTCGATCAATCCAGTCATTACCACGCCTATTAGAGATGTCATTGCACACAAAGAGATTGGGGCTGGAAAATCACGTAATGTTGAAGCCTGCAATACGTATACTAAAATTGTTAAAAAGGTAAAGCCAAAACAAATATTTTATCAATACAATCTTTCACAATATCATCCACTCTATAATAGGATCTACCTGTAGCACAACCTGACTTGACAAAACAAATACTGCTGCCATTAGATACAAGCAACCAACAATCATTTGATGGTCGAATGTGAAGTCAGATGGTGGAGAAGTTAACGAGGCTTGAGAATCTTTTGCTGAGTGAACTTGTACAGAACTTTGCATAAGGCACATTACAACAGCACCAATAATGCAAAATAAAGTTCCCAAAATTTTTGCTCTGCTGTACCTACATCCTAAATCTACTTTCTCTAACCTGCATAAAAATTGTAACTTTCCATTTAAATAAAGAAGATAAATAAATTTCTAATTCTTTGATTTCAAAATATCTAGTTACTATTTTTCCAAAAGAGGAAAGACAGAGAATAGAAACCTGAAACCCCAGGCAATAAAAAAGATTAGTCCTGGTGCAAGGTTTGGCATAGCTGTTGCCATTGCTGGTGAAGTGAGACTAACACCCCTCATAAATAAAGACTGAAATACTGTCACCCTGAAAAATAAAATATAAGCACTTATATTACATATGCATCGACAAAGAATTACAGATCAAGAAACAGAGAAGATGTTACAGTCAGAGTACTTTTAAGTAGTATGTATCCTAAAATTAATAAAAATGAATATGTACGTAACTTCATCAGATGTGAAGAAAATTCAAAGAGGTTCAAGTTTCTCTCAATGATCTTGTGGTCAGTGGGAGTTAGCTTACTTCTAATATTCCATTTCAAGCAGAACAAATACTAAATATTTTACGGCTTTGCTAACTTGTTTTGACATAAAAGTTTATGCAAGATAAAAATTCTCAAATGGAAATCATGCGGAAGATATCTTATGCTACAGCCTCAAGAAGCACTACTTCATTCACATACTTCAAGAAATCCTTGAACGGGCTTCAAACTAGTCTATCTTTGAATTCACAACAATGTTACTTTGGACTTTGATCTTGGCATTTTACTTGGAAGTCATGATTGAATGTCTATATTGAAAATGATTTAACAACATATAAGAAATGTTTGTATTCGGATTAAAATAAATAAAAAAGGCAACTTATTTAGGCTTAATAAATGATTGGAAGAGAATTAGAAATAGGCATGCTTCATTGTTTAAAGATTTGCTAGAATGCAGGTTATTACACCAGTTTATGGTAAACAAAATCTTTAATTGCAATTCAAGAACACCATATGAAGGTAGAGTTTTAGAATACTGTGAGATGATAAGAAAAAGAAGCTAAAATCTTGTGTATCATATTATCCTATAATGTCCAATACTACGTACCAAATATACTTTTAAAGAGCTTTCTCATGAGCTGAAGCTTGTTCATTTTATAATTAAACCATTAAAGATAAACAATCATGCTACAAGTACATTAAGTTTAACATCAAGTTTGACATTATGCCACGTGGCGTCATCACATTGGACAGTTTAAAAATAAAACATAGTTTCCTGTCCATTCATTTTTGAATTTCCAAACAAAGCCAAACAATATCAAACTCCATGGTGTACACAAAGCATTATTCAAAGATAAAATTATGATAATTCCACCATAGCATTCTTTTACGAAAATCACACTAGTAAATTAGTAATAGAGAAAAATCTTAAGGTTAAAATACATTTATGTAAACCAACAACTTCAATTTTTAGTTGGAGTATTTAATTTAAAAAAAAAGAAAAGAAATGTTTACATACCCTCCAAAAGAAAGCAAAAGCAGCTTAATCCAAACCTTGTAACTAATATGTTTTGGCCATTGACTCCTGAAAGCAAAAAAATAATAATAATAATCAATTTTTCTTCTCTCTCCCAAATTACAAAGAAATGTAAAGAAGAAATTAGAAACTCGCCTTTCGAATAAAATTGAGACGGGGGAGAAAGCACCAAAAATGTAGCAAATGTAGAAAATATGATAAGAGACGAAGGCTGAAACCCTAATTTCAACAAATAACTAAGCAAAATTGAATTCCCAGAATATAAAAACTGGATCAATGTCAACCCAGTAATTATTGCAACGTTTTCAATGAATTCCGCCTTTGGATTTCGTATCATATTTCCTGTGGAAAGATGAAAATTCCCTCTTTCCCCCTTTACGATTCTCTGCCTATTCATGCATATGCATTTTCTTTTTTCCCTCTTTGAAGTTTTTCACAGGGCTGGTTGTTGATAAAATATAATCTGATAATAATCAACCAACATTCAGCCCACCTTCCAGTCGTGAATGAATATATGGTAGAGTTTTTGAAAAAAAATCTTCTGGTTTTTTTTTTTCGAATGAAAAAAAAAAAAAAAAAAAATATTCTTGAATTTTAAAATTTTCAGTTTGTGTAATATTCATGTAGAAATGTTTGAAAAACCCTGAAGAATTTCTGTTAGGAAATGGAAGGACATAGTTCTAGTAGTTTGGGAGAGAATCCCTCACTGCCAAATATTTTTTTGGAGAGAAATCTTCAATATTATTTTTTATATTTTATATTTTAAATCATATTAAGAAAAAAAAAGGTCAAAATTACAATTAATAGTGCCCATGTTTAGTGGCGGGATTTTCACCCTGGAATTGGATGTCCAGCATTTCTAAGCAAAGATTCTCAAACTCGCCTTATCGCCAATGGGGCTGAAAACAATGTTCTAAAACTAGATTCGAGATACTGACAAAACACTTTGCGTTGACAATAAAAGCGAATTAAGCGGTCAGTTGATCACTTCTAAGCACGCTTTATTAATTTTCTCTTTATTTTAAAAATATATTTTATTTGACTTCAATTTATTAATTGTATCGGTACAAAAGTAAAAGAAATGACTTTATTCGATAAAGATTTAAGTTATAGTATTATTTATATTACGTAATTATGATTTTGAGACATATCCTATCGTTGGAAGTTTCGAAAGTGTGTATGAAGTTCATATAAATCTATTAAGTAAGACTTGTCTATATAAAAGTTGAAACTAAGAAAAATCCAATAGCTTTTGCATTTAAAAAACTTGAAAACTGTATAATGAATAATTATAAGAATTATTAAGTAAATATAGAATTTTCATTTTAGATGTTTGTTATGTATTATTTTAATTATTAAATAATTTTTAGAAAGGTTAAGTATTTTTTTAAAAAAAAATAGGCAACGTTTTTTAACGCTTAGCGTCTAAGCTTATAAAACTTGAAATTTGACCACTCCGCCTAAATTAATAGACTTTACGTTTTTTTTAGAACATTGAACTAAAATGGTGAGGCTACATAATCTGTATATGGTACCCTAAAAACAAGAATAGTAGACTTCTTTTATTCCCGTCTCACTCCATCAAGAATTTTTAGAGGCGAGGAAGGGGATTAAAATATTGCATTTACCATCTCGTTTAATTATTTATTGTTTTATATTATTTTATTTTTTAAATATGATTTAAATTGAAAATCATAAAACTAATATAACATAAACGATTCAGGGTAGGGACCATGTCTTGTTTATTCAATGGGGAGTGCCGGCGTGGGATATAGATTTTTGACCTCTCTAGATTTTATAGTGCATGCTTGAGCCCCCCATATTTATTCTAATAATATATTTTAAAATAATAAATTGATTGATAGAGAATGTGTAGTTAAAAAATAAAGAAAAATTTTGAATTTTTGTGTAATATAACTTTATTGAATAATGTGTACTTGAAAAAAAGTGCTTCTAATCACTTGTGTTATGTGCCCATATTGTACATTTTACGAGAATAAAATAATAATTTATAATAAATAAATTGTAATTTTATTTATTTAATGTATTTATTTATTATTGAGTATGCGAATTAAAGTGCTTATATTCACTTATGATAATATAAGTTGGGTACTTGCGTTGAGAAGTGCAGTGTGACACATCTTATATTTTAATCATAAATAATTTGTTCACAACCTATGTATAGGGGTTGGCACCTTGTATGGAAGGTTGTAGTGTTGACCAATAAACTATTCGGGTTTGAATTTGTTCTTATCACATAAATGGTAAAATGTGACACTAGTACACTTGAGATGTATTGAATAGACCACATGTCGAGTTTAATTCTATAGTATGATCGCGCGGAGAATTAAATTTCACTTGCCCATCGTATATTTCATCTAAATCACTTGACAGTGTTATGTATATCTTTCCGTGATTTTAATAATTTTTTTATTCATCAATGGATGAAATCAATTTGATTGGTCAAATATCTCGATAAGTTGGGAACTTGAGAATGAGCGAAATAAAGAAGATGAATTTGTATCGGGAACCGTCACCCCTGAAAGATGGGGAGAGTGACTACTTAAAGTATTTTCTGTTGAACGATTAAAATCTGAGTTCAGTATTTATCGACAGCTAAACTTCGACATATGTGATTAATTCACAAGACCGAAGAAGAAAATGATACTTAAATTAATGAGAATAATTAGAAAGACAAAACGGTCATTTGTGCTCGTACCTAATTATTGAATCTCGGACGAGAATAAAATACATATTACGGTCAAATAAAAGTATTACAAATTTATTGACTTGTGTGATCTTATATATACAGTGAATGCTTCAAATCAATGTAGTAGTTCTTGTTTTGAAGTAGTCGTACAATGTGATCTTAAATTGACCTAATTGCATGTACAGAATATTATTAGATGTATATTCAATTATTTAATGACACAAAGAATTTCAATATAATTTTTTGAAATAATATTTTGTAAACTAGATCGACTTAAAGGCTAGAAATTTGTGGACCAAATTGTGAAATGCGGAAACAAGTATCAAATATAGTTCTTTTAGCCCCTGTTTCAGCCCGTATCTACACACTTTTTTAAGAAAACTTTCATATTTTCTACAGTAAGTGCCTGGCAAGCTGTCAATCGGGCTGTCTTTTGTCAGAACACATTAATAATGCCAACCAACCGTTGAAACTCTTTTGCCAATTTTGCCCTCCTTTATTTTTCATATAGTCAATACTAAATAATATTTCAAGGACAGAAATGGAATAAAAACAATGAAAACAATTCATCTGACATGCAGCCCGCGGGATTCCTTAGTTTTTGTCAAGCATCTGTCGATTTTTTGGCAGTGGGCCCACACCTGTTGTGACCAATTACTGTAGAAAAACGAGATAGAATTGAAAAAAAAAAAGGGGCTCAAACAGAGGCTTAACATTTGAAAATTGGATGTTTTTAACGAATTTCATAATATTTTACAACACTTTCATTTTCTATTACACAGCATTTTGTGCTCTTTGTAATCATATAGTCCTCATCATTTCAAATATTAGAGTAATATAGCAATCTCAACATTTTTCTAATGTAGTCATCATTAGTTATACGTTTTTTAATGAATAAATGAAGTTGTCCGAGAAAAATTATTCGAATGATGGCAACAACAATAACAATTACTACGACTTTGGACAATAATGAAATTTAAATATGAAAATAATCTAAAAAGTAAAATAAAATATCCCAACAAAATTATCATTTTTTGATTTGATCAAAGTTTTAATATGCTAAACTAGGAATGACCATTGATGTAATCTCAACTTTGTATATAAAAGCATTATTATTAAGGAGAGTTACAAGAATTTAAAAAGGAAAATGATTATACATAAAGTGAAAAATTATAGGAAAAGAAATAATTTTGAAATGATTATTTGAGCTTTCAACATTAATAAATTTTAGTCCAAGTCTCCTTGAGTGATAACAATTTTCCTAACTTTCTAAAATGTTTATAAATATTGTAGAATATTTTCATTGAAAAATAAAAATAAAAAACTTCCATATAATTATTGTAGAATTTTAAGGAAAAGTCTATTTAACTTCTCTACGTCTTTCATATCAAAATCATCTACATGATTCCCTGTAGGGTATGACCACTATAAATAAGGTAATGTGTTTGTTTGTAATTTTTAAGTCACGGGAGTAATAAAAAGTAATTCAAAGCTTGAATCGCTTACATTTCTTCTCTTTCTTGACAAAAAATATAATTCGTGAGATCGTTAAACGAATAATGAGAAATTAGGAAATTTCGTATAATCACAAAAAATTTTGTATATACAATATGAGAGTTTTATTGATGAACAAAGTAATGGAAGGTGGAATCATGGTTGAATTTTGGAACTCGCCTGTACAAACTAAGATCAAAAGCAACCAACCTAAATTTTGTTCAATACACATCTTGATCTCATTTTTTTATCATCCTTGACAATAGCATGGTCTCCTAGATGTGTTTCAAAAGTTAGCTTCAGCTAGATAATGCAAATGATGATTTTTAATTTGGTCAATAAGATGAATTGAAACTCTACCAACACTGATTATAAGAATACTTTCCGGAATCTAACATGATTTGTGAGACTATTGAATGAACTTATGAAAGTCTTGCTTGGTGATATTGAATTATTGTGCAAGATCAAAAGAAATTTCAGCCACATTGAAAGTAATAAAAGAAAAATGAATGATGTTGCAAGACCTTTTGGTGCTCAAATAAATCATGTCTTCATTTAATTCACTTGAGATTAATTCAACAAATATAAACCAAGTACAATTAATTCGAGATTCAACTGTACCCCCATAAAGCTTGCTCCACACCACCCACTTACTTTCTTAAAAATGCACCAAAGCAAAGACAAGTAGATATTCACCATACAACTAAATTGTCAATCATTTAAAAGTCAAATAAAAAACACCATACATTGAATCCTAAAATCGAACGCAAAAACCAATAAGATAAAATTCCCGACAAGAACAAAAATAGCAAAAACCCAAGTAAAAGAATCAATGATTAACGAATGATGAACATAAAGATATATAGAATGGCAATTTTTAATACAATAGTAATAAGTATATGCGTTAAACCTCTTATGTATCAGTTGAACAATATATGTAATATTTTTAAGTACTATTAATTTTTTTAAAAGTAGTTGATGTGATTAATATCGTTAAAGGAAAAAAATTGAAATTGTTAAAAAAGAACATATATATATATATATATATATATATATATGAATAACACTTTTTTATAATTTTTATATAATATGAAGTTAAATAAATTGAAATGTAATATTTTCATTAAAATAATATTTCTTTGTACACAATATTTTTTGTTAACGTCCTACAACTTTTCTTCTTTTTATTTTCTGTTTTTAGCATTTTACGAAGACTTTTATTGTTTGCATTGAAACTCCACAAAAAAACGCGAGGTATAGTTGCTCATGAGATAATAAGTGTTCAGAAATGTATATTCTAATAGTAAGCATTGTTTATCCGTAGACCTTATTAATGGTAATTGCAAGCATAGATGTATTTAAAAATGTTATCCAGCATTTGTTGGAGTTAATGAGATGCATGGAAGGAAAACTTATTTTTCAACATGTTTCGAATGGTTATTTCTGAATGGATAATATATTTTTGGAAATCACTACAAATCATTTTTGTTACGTTGTAAAGATTGTTGGATAAGTTTAGATTCCTTAAGAGCATTACTGGATAATTTTTTTTCAATATTAAGAGTCCGTTTGTTTCATATTATAATCTAATTTTAATATAAGTCAAAATCAAACAATTAATACTAACCACATCTTTCTTGGGTCCCACAACTTTTTAACCACACATTACAAAAATTTCTATCACAATCTACTAAAAATCTGATTTTAATCCCCACCAAACACCCTCTAAATTATGTGGTAGGATACCATTTGACAACAATGTATTTAAGAACTCATCTTGGTCAAATTTATTTGTATTTAGATTCCATACAAACATAAAGGAGAATCAAATATGAAATGAAATTACAAAAAAGAACATACTTTGAGGATAAAAAACTAAAATTATCAAATTATCATATATCGAATTGAATTGACAATAAGCATGTCAAAAAATTACTAAATTCTACCACTTCTACAAACAACTAGTGTACTTAAATTCATAAATTGAATTTTCATCCTTTCTGCTTTATTTTGAATGTCAACTACCTTTCATTTTTTGGCATTTTCATCCCTATTTTCACCTTTCATTACGAAAAATGTCATTTTCTCAATAAAAAAATGAAAAATAACAAATATACACTCCTATTTAAATAAAACAAAAAGAATAAATTACAATTATACCTCCAAACTTTTTAAAAACTGCAAATGAGTCCAAATAAATTAGTAATAGGGTAATTAGCACAAAATATTCATACCTTTCAATATTATAGTGTAAAACATCATCACCTTTCATATTTTGACATTTTCACCCTTATTTTCACATTTCATTGCAAAAATCATCATTTTTATCTATTTTCTCAATTAAAAGATGTAAAATGACGAACATAACCTCATATTTAAATAAAACAAAAAATAAAGAAAAGAAAAATAAAGTACAAATTGCAATTATACTTTCAAAATTTTCAAAAAATTACAAATAAAGTTTTTAAATTATTTATTTGAAATTTATTTGTACTTTATTTTGAAAGATTTGGGAGTATAGTTGCAATTTGCTCTTTATTTATTTTTATTTAAATTGGAGGATATATTTGTCATTTTACAACTTTTAATTGAGAAAATATATGAAAATGATGATTTTCACAAGTAATGTGAAAATAACGATAAAAATGCCACAAAAAAAAAATGAGATGTATGAATATTTTGCACAATAATATAGAATGGTATAAACCTTTTGTACTAACCGTAACGCCCCAAGTTCTAGTAACCCAAGGTGTTATCAAATATAAGTTCATTAACGTTAATCACCAAAATAAGAGATTAAAGAAACATTTTAAAATAGAATTTATTTAATCAAACTATATAATCACGTCATTTTTTTAGCATATAACTTAGAAAAATTACGGAACAGATAAATTTTGGAACGAGTTTTAAAAAAGACAGCAAGCAGAAACAGTTTTTACAGTAGCGCAGTGAGTTTGCAAAAATTATTTGACCTAACAAACCTTGACAAAAAATTATGAAATTTTGTAGAAAAGTATAAAACTCATATAAGTACAACATATAAAAATTTCGGATCTCGAAAACTACATTTGAAGCACGATATTATTTTTCAAACAAGTTGGTCTGTGTTTCCCGAATTTGACTATCACAGTTTACTAAAACTGCTATAGTAATTCTACGGAACTCCGATTGACCTATTTTCAGTTGCATATGATAAATAACTCACAAGGGATAATTTTTCAATAAAAATATGCTAAAATTCTAAAAATACAGATCATAGGACAATTTTAAAAACAATGGCAAAATTCTAGAATTTACTAAAAACACATGTTCATACATTAAAATTTTGCGTCTCAAAACATGAATTTTAAACTACAATTCTTGGGACACCCCAATGATTATTAAACATAAAAGCGGCAATCTAAAACATAAGAAATAAATTTCTCTAAAATAACACATGTCATTCATGCCAATCACCGTTGGATCTCCGATTACTCTGAAAATGTTGGATAGGAGTGAGCATCTCAAGAAAAATACTCAGTAAACTAAGCATAATAATCATATATTTAATCATGCATCCTTACATGTTGCCTTCATAGATAAGCAAATCGATGATCAAACGATCTACTTAAAGTTCTGATGAGCCTCTACAACCATCGGTTTAACATATATACTTAAAAAATTTGATGAGCCTCTGCGATCATCAATTTAAACATATATAATCTTGCTTTCGTCAAAATTTAAGAGAAATTCTTAATAACACTTCATATACTTCATGAACAAATATAACAAATAACTTCGCGTTATACTTTTTTTTTTTTTTTTGTGTGGCTGCCGTATGCATATAATCTGTAGTCAATATGTGCCATATATTGTGTGTATCTAGAATAACTTGAAATCTATCATCAATAGGAGTTAATGACTAATTAGGAGTCTTTAGTCATGAAACTCTCAAAGATTTTAAATAAACAAATGGTTTCCTAGTCAATTTTTGAAACCCACATGTGAATTGCTGAAAAGTGATTGAATTGATTATAAATCCTCCCAATGAAAATCAATTAAAACGAATCCTAAAAGCTTTCATCCTAATCCAAAATCAAAAGGTCAAATTTCATATGACTCCCGGTGGCTGTTAAAACTTGTCAAACGCTTTACTAACCTTAATTAAAATAGGACTTCCTTTGATCTACAATAATTTAGGTCTAACTTATTCGAAATCACTTTTTCTCGAGTACAAAATTCGTCATTTAATATGAGCTTCGAAACAAGTCCAATATCGATAAGAAATTTTTCTGTAAATGAATACTTGATTATTTGGCCAAATAACTAAAATATTAACATAAAAACTTATTTTTAAATTAATCCCTCGATATGTCAAAATTAATAAAACATGTCAAGATGAAATAGATGAAAATTTATAATCGGTTGCTACACTAATTACCATTTTAATAATTTATTTGGACTTATTTGCAGTTTTTAAAAAAGTTCGGGAATATAATTACAATTTATTTTTTATTTTATTTTTTTATTTAAATATGAGGGTATATTTGTTATTTTACATTTTTGTTGAGAAAATGAAATTTTTCGCAATGAAATGTGAAAATACAAAAAAAAAAAATTGAAAGATAATGACATTTTTGCACAATCATATTAGAAGGTAGAAACATTTTGTGCTAATTACCCTAATAAAATATGTCATTTCAAGTTGATTATATATATCAATAGTATTATTGTAATTTCTTTTAATTGTATGTAACAATATTTTTATTAATTGTGTACTAATAATTAGTAATAACTATGTCTAGTGAAAATTAATTGACTTAATTTTTGAAAGCAATGATAATTATTAATTATCTTATTTAGAAGAAATAAATTGAATATTAAGGGTATTGTTCACTATAGATGTAAAAATGTAAAAGTAAAATGCGAAATCGAATATTTATCATCTACTCGCACTTCGATTAATGAAAAATGACTTCTTGTCTCATAGCTTATCAAATTAATGGAAGTCAATGGTGATTAAAGAGTTGATGGATTATTAGAAAATGACATTTCATCTAATACTTATCAAGTGAAGGCTAGCTAACGGGATTTTTTAACTATTATGTTTTACTTACAATGGAATTTTTTAGGAATGGAATATTATTTTATGTGCCATATACAACCCAAATCTTTAAAATTTTATATCCACCCCATCCCCACTTTATCTTCTTCCCCAAAAATATTTGGAATTGTAGGTGGTACATATAAAAAAAGAATTTAATTTGTTAAAAAATAAAAAGTTTGGGTATTGAAATGCAATTATTTATTTTTCATTTTGACATTGTTTACTATTTTTAATTGCAAATCAGACAGGTCTTGACGGCATGGAGATTTTCACACAAAAGGTTTCAAAAAGTGAAGGTTTCTGCAATTTTAAATAGGTAGGGGATATATTGCACATAAAAAAAGTTCCAACGAGGATTTTCTGCTATTAATCCATAAAGAAAACATTGAGCAATCAAAATAAAGGAAGACAAAATGAGAGACCTTTTTTTTTTACCCTCATAATAGTTTCTGTTAAAAGGGGTTTTTTTTAGTTGAATAATAAAAGTTAAGGATCCGTTTGGTTTGTGGTCAATTTTGAATTTTGAGATATTTTCATATTTCTATTTTCAAATTATTAAAAACGTGTTTTGTCTGTCATTCTGAAAAACTGTCTTAAAATAGAAAATTAGAAAATACGTTTAATTTTGAATTTTGAGAAAAAAATGTTTCATGACATTTTATTCCATAAAATTAATTATATTGCAAAATATAAAAAATTTATGTTAATATATTATCAACTAATATATACATTAAAAGTTAAAAAATCTTACAAAAAAATTTCACTACAAAAGTAAAATAAAAACAAATAATAAATTTAGTTGGCAAACATTGGCAATAAAAAAATAAAAATTAATGACGTAGAATGAGAAATTTTATCTTTGTTCATTTAAATATATTATTTAGAATATTATGTAAATAATCATTTAAATTTTATTTTTCAAATTTTTTATTTTTTTTAGGATTTTATTTTTTGTTTATTAGAATTTATCAAATCTTTATTTTTTTATTTTCGAATTTTAATATTAAAATTTCATATTTTTGTTTATTATAATTTTTAATTTTTAGAATTTAAAAAAAAATTATTTTCCATATTTTGAATGTTTTTAAAATTTTCACCAAAAACACTCAAACTTCAAAAGTGTAATTTTAGTTTTATATTATAAGTTTAACCATGTTATGAAAAAAAAAAGTAAGAAAATATAAGAGTCAAAATTCAAATGTATTTTTATTGAGAATTAAGACTCGTATTTATAGGGTTTAAAATGAGAATTACAATTGGAATTAAATAAATCTCTTAGATTAGATAAAATTTATCTATGTATTATAATAATACTAAATAATCATCAATAATAATCTCATTATTTTACAATATTTTCACTTTGATGATTATTTGCACAATAACTATCTCATTAAAATATTGTTTGACAAAAGATCAATGGGATAAAAATGCAAACAAATGAAAAAAGAGTACAAATAATTTGAAGTAATAAAATGTTATATCGTTAAAACTTTGTCAAGAAAATATAGTGAGACAAAACTTGATCAAAGGAAAAAAAGTACGGCTAATCTCTCATGATTTCAATAAATGAAAAAAATTTATATCAAGCAATTCATATCTTCTACGTCAATATCTTCAATATTGCAATTTTTGGTGAAATATATCTCATGTGGTCTTGTACAGTATTCAAATAACATAGTCTTCATAAAGATATATTTTATCAATCTTTAATAACTGTAGTAATATGATGATTCAGAAAAACACCGTCTTATTTTGACGGTAAATATCTTGTATGTTATGAACATTCATTACGCAAAAAATATGCCTCATTAAAAACCTTATTAGGCAAAATCCTGCGAGGAATTCATAAAAGAAAAAAAGTACATTATTTTTTTAAGTATGATACAAATTTTGTCTCGTTAAAATTTTTGTCAAAAGAATCCAATGAGAGAAAAAAAGAGTACAACGCATATTTACGTCACTCATGATAATATCACTTGAATTATATGTTTTAGGCATAAAAATCTTTTAAGGATAACATTAATAGACATGATAGATGAGTTGACTATAACGTATTTCAAATTTCATTTATCGTTAAGATAACATGATATGGATTCTTGATTTCATCCACCACGATTTTTTACGAAATTCACTATATTGAAAGTCGTTTATTACATATTACGACTTCATTTTTCTCATTTTCTTTTCACATAAGTATGTATTTGAGATTTTCGAACTGTAGGTTTGAAAACTTTAGGTTTCTTTAATAGGTTCAATTTTAATACGATCGTGTTATTTTATTCAACAAATCATTACTTTGATTGATATATTTTAAGAAATTAATTTTGATTCTTCGCTATTTATAATATGATGTAGTACATCATGTGTAAAAAAATATCGTCGATAACTTTTTATTTTCGATTCTATTTCTTTCTCCATAATGACACAATTTATTGAAATATCTCAATTTTCAACATATCAGGTACCCGAACCTCTTCTGAGGTTTTAAAATTTGTTATGTCTAAGTACTCATCAAGAGTATATGCATCCTTAATGGGACCATATTTGTTAATTGCTCTATTTTCGTTTGAAGATTTTTGTATCAGAATCAAATATCATCACGCTTCAGATGCGCCATAAATTTATCGAATATATTATTAACTAATTGTCCTCCAGAACACTAATTCCAATTAGAAAACTATGATGTTGGTATGATACATAATAAAATTCCATAAACAAAAATGACAAGTACTTTATTCTCAATTAAATTAATTGAAGGTGTTTAACAAACAATAGTGTTAAACCATTTATCAACATCTCTACTAACACTTATTAAAAAGTTGAGATTTAAGATCACTAGTATTAACTAGACATATTATCTTGATTGTATAATATGAAAATTATGCTAATAATTTGAGCAGTAATTTTGTAAACTTCAAGTTGTGAACATCATGCAATCATCTAGTATTTGTATCATATCTATCATATAAAAATAATATTTAGATGGTTAATATGGAGGATGACGAGACCCCTTTATCGCCCTAATTAATTTTCAACAATATAGGAAATTTAGTCTCTATTTTAACATAGTGATGTTTAATATATATATATATATATATATATATATATATATATCCATTTGAATTTTTAATTTCACATCATTATTGATCCAATTGGTCATGCCATACAATAAAATCAAATTGAACTTCTAGTTCAATATAAGACATAATTTAATATTTAATTTCGAAGGATATGATTAAATATTATATAATCTTATAATAATCAAACAAGTAGACAGACTAATCAAGAGTTAATTCCATAAATAGTCACTGAACTTTGTCAAAAGTTCCCATGAGGTCACCGAACTTCAAAACTTTCCTAAATAGTCACTGAACTTTGTAAAACGTTCCTAGGGGGTCACTGAACTTCAAAACTTCCCTAAATAGTCACTGAACTTTGTCAAAACTTTCCTAAAGTCACTCAACTTTGCAAAAAAATCCTAGGGGATCACTGAACTAGTGATGTATGGGTCCCAATTTGCAAAGTTTAGTGACTATTTAGGGAGATTTTGAAATTCAGTGACCTCCTATGAACTTTTTGCAAAATTCAATGACTAATTAGATAACTCTTGAAATTCGGTGACCTCCTGAAAATTTTTGACAAAGTTCTGTGACTATTTAGGGAATTAACCCGACTAATCAATGTCAATAAGGCAAGAGTTATATGTTTTCCTTTAGGGATAAACATGAATTGGAAGTTATATATTATTCGAAACATGTGCTACTCCGAGATCACACTGTCTTTACTTATTGCTTCTTCAAGAACAATATATTAATATTCCTTTTAAATATTGAAAATTATAATTCATGTTCTTCAAGAGCAATAAAAATATTCTTCTTGAATATTAATAATATAGAAAATTATTTTCCTTTAAACATTACAACCCAATATTGGATTGTTTAATTTGTGTTTATTCAAAAATACATTTAAATATATATTATTCGGGATATGTGTTATTTCTAAAGTACATTATATTTTAGTATTGTTTCTTCAAGAACAATATATTAATATTCTTCTGAAATATAGAAAATTATATAAGGATTTTACCAATCAAGAGTAAAAACATAATTTATGTTAGATTTTATTTAATTTATGCTACATACTCTTCATGAGTGAGTAAAATCTAAGTAGAATATCGATAATAATGTGATAATTCAGGAGCAACAATGTTTTATCATTTAAAACATTAACTCTTCAGGAGCCATGTATTATTTACAAAGTTGTGTTTCTTTAGGAGCAATACTGCAATAATGAGATACATTATCATTTTAAAAAAAAAAATCTGAAGTTATTTAATCTGGGTAAAAATATTAATTATCATACATGCATTAGGAAAAAAAATCTCCATATACACACATGGCATGATTGAAATCTCCAAACATTCTTTAATACATTGCTAAAGACATAAAATTATCAAATATTATAATTGATATACAACATGCATTAAATTGATCAATTAACATATATAGACATGATTTAGCATAAAATAAAATGAATAGTAGCCAATAATTGAAAACACAATTATATGTAGATTGTATCCAATAAGTGAATGACGAATGTTATATGGATTTCACGTCACCGTGACAATTAAATTAGGGCTAGGTATATGTGGACATAATGCATAAATGGGGCTGACTTGTTTTTGTTTTTGTTTTTATTTTTGCGTTGGACGGAAGGTGCACGTGAGAGTAATATGATTTGGATTTAATGGATGGTAATGAGATTTTAAAACTCAGTGGTGATTTTTTTATTTTATTTTTTGGCAAATTTGATTTTGACAAACTTGCAACCACCAAGACTTGTGCTGATAACATGTTATGAAAAAAGAGAAAAGTGAAGAAAATATAAAAGTGAAAACTCAAGTGCATTTTGTTGAGAATCAAAATCCCATATTTATAGGATTAAAAATGAGAGTTACAATTAAAATGAAATAGATCTTCTAAAGTAGATAAAACTTATCTTGTTATAATAATACTAAATAATCATCAATAATTAATTCATTATTTTACAATTTATTGTAATATTTAAATATTTTATGAAAAACAGGTTGGTGCCCTGTAATTTTCATCATAATTGGGGTGACCCATTTAAAGATTAGTAACAAATGTATGACTCATGTTGATCAACTTTAAATGCATTTTAAAATTGAGAAACGTGCTCAGTAGTAACCTTGAAAATTGTCGAAGAGCCTTGAGCATGCTGTAGAATATCTTCCTTTTCCTTTTTATTTGGTTATTTGCGTCAGTGTATTGACTTCCAGATGGGAGAGTTACCGTTATTCAATTGATTTAGTTAGATGAAGCTGATTACTCAAAATTATGGACCACTGAATAGTGGCAGAGCCAGCTCGTTGAAAATGGGGGGTCCAAATTTGAAAATATATATGTAAAGGGGTGGGGCCGACGGGGTGCCCCCGAAATTTTTTTTTGAAGGAAACTAAAAAAATAAAAGGAAACAAAAATTTACTAATTGAGTCATTTACCTTTTCTGCGGATAGTAAATCAGTGTAAATATTACTAATAAGTTGAGAATTAACCTAAAATAAGTGGAAGAAATAAGATTAATTTTTTTCGCAAGTTTATTTGTAATAAAATAAAAGTTACCATTCTACAATCCTTCTAATTTAAAAAAAAAAAAAAAAAAAAGAAAAAAAAAAAAAAAAAAAAAAATTTCTCAGGAAAATGGGGTGTCCAGGACACCCCCTGGACACCCCCCAGCTCCGCCCCTGCCACTGAACCCTATTCAATAAGTGAAACGTATTAGAAAATAAATAGACCGTCAAAATTAAAAATAGAATTATAGAAGAGACGTGGGTAATTCTTGAAACGTGAAGGGATAAAGCATTTTATAAGAATGGACATCTTTCTAAGAAAAAGTAGTAATTGTTGTAAAAGGAAAGTTTATTAGGGTTTGTAGTGAATGACAATTACACCCCTGTAGCCCTAGAAATTATTACCATTGTATCCCTGATTCTTACCTATAAATATAGGGCTTTGGTCATTAATAAAATACACACAAGTCTATTGACTTAATTCTCTCTTCTTCTTCTTCTCTATTTCATAACACGTTATCAGCACGAAAGCTCAATTCTTTAAAGTGTAGAGAATGTAGTTATTTTTTTTATATAATCATCTATCATGTATATCAAAATTAATTTGATAATACGTGATTTTACATATGTTGAAATCATATAATACATATTCATATTCATATGTTGAAATCATATTTTTCACCATGTATACACGTTTCTTTCAGACCATGATTGCCTTTTCTTTCATTCAGTAATGAAATACATGTAATCATTACTTCTTTGTAATGATTGCCTAATTACGTGACACCAACTGAAAAGCAAGCACCTATTTCGTCCATGATTTTTTTAAACTATTTGTTATTTAAAATCTCAATTTGATGGTTTACAAATTCAATCTGTGCAAACCCTTTATATATAAATTCAACACAATAATTACGTTTGCCTCTAAATTTTAATTTCTTCTCGTCAGAAAGCTCAAGTTTTGAGCGTTTTCTTTATATATAAAATACTATTTAACCTATATTGCTTTGGACTACTGGGTATCTTTTATAAAATCTGTTCTTGCCACACGTTAAATTTATTATTCTTGATTAAAGTTTGCCCTCATATCATTATTCTTCCCATGCATTTTTTTTTTAATTACTAAAATTCATCCTTAATTATTGTTGCTCTCGAAGTAGCACAATATTATAAATAATATTCCTGAAGAATATTATTTGCTCTTGAAGAGCATAAATTATAATTTTTAATATTCCAGAAGAATATTGCTCTTGAAGAACAATAATAAAATACAATGTGCTCCTGAAGTAGCACATGTTTCGAAGAACATATTATTAGTGTTTATCCCTGAAGGAAAACACATAACTTATGTCATTTTAATATTGACTGCTTAAACAATTATTCTGTATTCTTCGAAACTAATTGTATTTTTTTTTATTGTGTAGTTAATCAAATGGCAAACATCACAAAACTTGAGTTTGCTGCACTTGACATATCTGGCAAAAACTATCTATCATGGGTACTCGATGCCGATATCCACCTTGTCTCAAAAGGTTTGGGAGAAACAATAAAAGAAGGAAACAAAGAATCCCTACAGGATCGTGCAAAAGCACTCATCTTCCTTCGCCATCATCTTCACGATGGGTTGAAAATTGAATATCTCACTGAGAAATATCCACATGCTCTTTGGAAAAAATTGACTGAAAGATTTGATCATCAGAGGACTATAGTCCTCCCAAAAGCCCGCTATGAGTGGATGCACCTTCGTTTGCAAGATTTCAAAACTGTAAGTGAGTACAATTCTGAACTCTTTAGAATATCTTCAAAATTGATCTTGTGTGGAGAAAAAATCACTGATGGAGATATGTTGGAGAAAACTTTCTCCACCTTTCACGCCTCAAATGTGCTCCTGCAGCAGCAATATCGTGAGCGTGGTTTCAAAAAGTACTCAGAACGTATATCTTGTTTGCTTATTGCTGAACAAAATAATGAACTTCTAATGAAAAATCATGGGTTACGTCCAACTGGTTCTATACCATTGCCTGAAGCAAATGGTACTGCATTTTCTGAAGCAAATGCAATATCAAGACGTGGACGTGGACACGGATTTGGACGTGGACGCGGACGTGCACATAAAATAAATCATGGACGAAATAATCAACAAAATTATCATCAGCAAGGCAACAATTTCAAAAGGCACAAAACAAACGAAAGTAGCACACCCAAAAAGGTGCATGAAGAAAATTGTTTTAGATGTGGAATGAAAGGGCATTGGACACGTACCTGTCGTACGGCAAAACACCTTGTGGATCTTTATCAAAAATCAATCAAGGGAAATGGAAAAGTTGAGACAAATTTCGCTAATTATGATGGTCCGATTGATGTGACTCATTTGGATGTCTCTGACTTCTTTGCCGATCCAAATGGAAATATTGACCACTTGATTGGGGGTGGTGTGATGGAAGATATAGATTAATTTATTTTCTATACTTCTAGTATTTTACTTTATTTTAGAAATTTAGTTAGAAATATGTTTTTATTTTTCACAAAAAAAAAAAATGGAAAACTTTATTATGTATCGTCAATTTCATATTATTAAATCATGTTTACTTCTTTAAATTTATAAATTCAAATCTTTATTAAAACATGTGTATTTTATTGTATTTATAGATTGATGATGGACTGTCAAGATACTTGTTTGATAGATAGTGCAACTACACATACAATTTTTCAAGACAAAAAATATTTTTTGGACTTAACATTAGCAAAAAATAATGTTAATACAATATCTGGTGCATCGAATATCGTTGAAGGCTCCGGAAGAGCTTGTATTATTTTACCAAATAATACTAAATTATATATTGACGATGCACTTTACTCTAGCAAATCCAGAAGAAATTTGCTTAGTTTTAAAGATATCCGCTGCAATGGATATCACATTGAGACGATGCAAGAAAATAGTGTTGAATATCTTTGCATAATTTTCTTTATATCTGGCAAGAAGCAGATAAAAGAAAAATTTCATGCACTCCCATCTGGCATGTACTATACATTTATAAAAATGGTTGAATCAAATAATGTCACGAACCAGAAGTTCGTTGACCCAAAAAGTTTTATACTTTGGCATGATAGACTTGGACATCCAGGAGCTATAATGATGCGCCGAATAATAAACAACTCACATGGACATCCTTTAAAGAACCAGAAGATTCTTTTACCTAATGATTATCCATGTGTAGCTTATTCACAAGGCAAGTTAGTCATTAGACCTTCAACTACAAAGGTCAATGTTGAATTTCCAATTTTTTTGGAAAGAATTCATGGAGACATATGTGGGCCAATACACCCACCATGTGGACCATTTCGTTATTTTATGGTATTAATTGATTCTTCTACTAGATGGTCACATGTTTGCCTACTTTCCACTAGGAATGTAGCATTTGCTAGACTACTTGCTCAAATCATAAAATTACGAGCACAATTCTCCGATTACTCAATCAAGACTATTCGTCTTGACAATGCTGGTGAATTCAGATCACAAGCATTCGATGATTATTGTATGTCAATTGGGATTACTATTGAACATTCGATTGCGCATGTCCATACACAAAATGGTTTAGCAGAGTCGTTTATTAAACGTCTACAACTTATAGCTAGACCATTACTTATGAAAACAAAGCTACCAACTTCTGTTTGGGGACATGCCATATTACATGCTGCATCATTGGTTCGTGTTAGACCAACTGCCTATTATCAATATTCACCCTTACAACTTGCATTTGGTCATGAACCTGATATTTCTCACCTAAGGGTTTTTGGTTGTGCTGTCCAAGTCCCTATTTCACCCCCACAACGTACTAAAATGGGTCCCCAACGAAGACTTGGGATTTATGTGGGTTTTGATTCACCATCCATTATTAGGTATCTGGAACCTTTAACGGATGATCTATTTACTGCACGTTTTGAAGACTGTCATTTTGATGAAATGACTTTCCCAATTTTGGGAGGGAAAAAACTACATTCCAAAAGACAAGGTACAATTTCTTGGAATGAAATAACTCTATCACTTTGATCATCGCAGTAATCAATGTGAGCAAGAGATTGAAAAAATCATTCATTTGCAAAGAGTTGCAAATCAATTACCCGATGTATTTGTTGATACGAAAAGAGTGACAAAGTCATATATACCAGCAGAAAATATTCCAGCAAAAATTGATGTCCCTGCAGGACAATCTGCTGTAGCAAACGAATCTAACATACGCCAGAAGTGTGGTCGACCAGTTGGTTCAAAAGACTCTGTACCTCGAAAAAGAAAAGTACAAGAGAAAAACCAACCAAAAACTTCGGAAGAAGTAACATTAGAAAAGATTGATCAATCAAATATTGAAAATATGGTTCCTGAAGAATCACTAGTGTCCGAAAATAATGAGATTTCAATAAATTATATGTTATCTCATAAATTATGGGAACGGAAAAATGTTGTTATAGACAATATTTTCGCCTTTAATGTGGCTCATGATATTATGCAAAATGAGGATCCTGAACCACAGTCAGTTAAAGACTGTCAAAATAGAAATGATTGGCCAAAATGGAAAGAAGCCATACAGGCGGAATTGAATTCCTTAGAGAAACGAAAAGTGTTTGGACCTGTAGTTCGAACACCTGAAAATGTAATCCCTGTAGGATACAAATGGGTTTTTGTACGAAAGAGAAATGAAAATAATGAAATTACAAGATACAAAGCCCGACTGGTAGCTCAAGGTTTCTCACAAAGACCAGGAATTGACTACGAGGAAACATATTCTCCCGTAATGGACACCATCACTTTTAGATTTTTGATTAGTTTGACTGTGTCACAAAAACTTGATATGCGCCTTATGGATGTAGTAACTGCATATTTATATGGTTCACTTGATAGTGACATATATATGAAAGTCCCTGAAGGACTTAAAGTGCCAGAAACAAACAATACATACCCGAGAACCATGTTCTCAATTAAATTGCAAAGATCATTATATGGATTGAAACAATCCGGACGCATGTGGTATAATCGTCTTAGCGAATATTTGTTGAAGGAGGGTTATAAAAATAACGATGTCTGCCCATGTGTTTTCATAAAGAAAACTAATATTGGATTTGCAATTGTCGCAGTTTATGTTGATGATCTAAATTTAATTGGAACTCCTGAAGAGCTCAACAAAACTGCTAATTATTTGAAAAATGAATTTGAGATGAAGGATTTAGGAAAAACCAAATTTTGTCTCGGGTTGCAAATTGAACACTTCCCAGAAGGATTATTTGTTCATCAATCTACATATACAGAAAAAGTTTTAAAACGATTTTATATGGATAATGCACATCCATTGGCATCACCTATGATTGTTCGATCACTTGATGTGAAAAAGGACCCATTTCGTCCACTTGAAGATGGAGAAAAGGTTCTTGGTCCTGAAGTACCATATCTTAGTGCAATTGGAGCATTAACATATCTTGCAAATTGCACTCGACCCGATATAGCTTTTTCTGTAAATCTCCTTGCAAGATATAGCTCTACACCAAGTCAAAGACATTGGAATGGTGTTAAAAACATTTTTCGTTACCTAAAGGGTACGATTGATTTGGGATTATTTTACTCCCAAAAGTCGGGATCTACTTTAGTGGGATATGCAGATGCAGGTTATCTATCTGACCCACATAAAGCTAAATCACAAACAGGATATGTGTTTACACAAGGGGAGGAACAGCTATATCATGGAGATCTGTGAAGCAATCCTTGACAGCAACATCCTCAAATCATTCTGAAATTATTGCAATCCATGAAGCAGGGCGAGAATGTGTATGGTTGAGGAACATGACCCATCATATCCAAGCATCATGCGGGTTAATTTCAACAAAAGATAGTCCAACAATTTTGTATGAAGACAATGCAGCTTGTATTGCACAACTCAAAGGAGGCTATATAAAAGGCGACAGGACGAAGCATATTTCTCCAAAATTCTTTCATACACACGAGATTCAGAAGAATGGCGACATCGATGTTCAACAAATTCGCTCAAGTGACAATTTGGTCGATTTATTCACAAAAGCACTGCCAACATCTACATTCAAGAAGTTAGTCCATGGGATTGGAATGCGTCGACTCAAAGATTTTTAGTGATCAACATCAGGGGGAGTAGCTGTACTCTTTTTCCTTCGCATAGGTTTTATCCCACTGGGTTTTCCTATCAAGGTTTTAATGAGGCAGCATTTATTTTTAATACTCCAAAATAACTGTACTCTTTTTTCTTCGTTTGATTTTTTTGTCCTATTAGGTTTTTATCAAACAAGGTTTTAACGAGGCAGATATTTTGTAATGTGTCATTCAAGGGGGAGTGTTGTAAAAGGAAAGTTTATTAGGGTTTGTAGTGAATGACAATTACACCCCTGTAGCCCTAGAAATTATTACCATTGTATCCCTGATTCTTACCTATAAATATAGGGCTTTGGTCATTAATAAAATACACACAAGTCTATTGACTTAATTCTCTCTTCTTCTTCTTCTCTATTTCATAACAGTAATCGATTAATCAAGAGTCACAGTTATTAAGGATGACATTACACTGTAGAAGCTAATATCCAAAATACAACATGAAAAATAACAAAATCGTTACGAGTTATACATATCAACGGCCAAAAGAGTAAAGGAGATAAACCATTTACATGCAAAAGTCCATATCAATCTTGTCTTGCTTCTTCATGTTATTCGGTTAGCCAAAAAAATAGCTATAAGCAAAGACGGATCCGCTGCTCTTCCCTCTCGTCCCGAGTTACTGCTGAATCCCTCTCTGCTAAACATCTTTTATATGGCACAAAACCCTTCTTACAATTCACAGTGTTCAGCCTAGCATTCATACTGAATTTGGAAGAGGACGGAGATTTTTCCTCTTCTTCTCTTTCACATGAGAGACGACTGCTCTGAGCCTCGACTTCTGTGTTATTTTCTTCGTCAGCTGATGCACCAACAATGTCTGTGTTGGAACCAGTCGAAGATCCTTCTTTCTGATCATCTTTATCGACCTTTTCATTCTTATCATATGATGGACGTCCCCTGACAGGAATAGGATTATGAACCTGCAAAGGTTGAATCGATGCACCAGCACAAAGTGTCAACCATGGGAAAGGAACCCGACAAGCATTCACATTGTTGGATTTGTCATTCTTCAAACAGAGCCATGCACACTCATCACCCGGAGAAAAGGGCGTGGAAGTCCAGGGCAATGTCTGTTTATATGTTCCGTCAATTCTATCTAATGACCGCGGTTTGCACGTGCTTAGAGTAGGATAAGATGGTCCATGAGAGTCGGTGACTAATAATGTCTTGCCAAAAAGCTTCAAATGCTGCGTGGAAGATTCATTTAAATATTCTTTGGCAATAGTGTCATTTTGAGATAACACCTCCAGTTTCTGTACAGTAGAACAAATATGTTAACTAATTATTTCAGAAGTATACGCAAGATTTAAAATGAAACGAGCGAGTACCAAAGGAGTTTCTACATCTCGACTTGAACGAGCATCATTTTGGTCAGGTGACCAAGATCTTGTCTCTATAGTACCGTCATTGACAGCAACAGCAGATGAAATAGGTGACGAGCTGCCATCAACAGTGCCAGAATCTGTTCGGCCCAAAACATCTGAACCAATTGTAGACAGTACAGATGTAGGAGATAGATCCTCTTGCTCTGGGACTGAGAGATTGGAAAATGTGGACCTGGTTGGTTTTTCGGATGCTGAGATTCCAGTGTTGACTGCAGAAACCATCTTACGAGGATAAGGATGCATCGGCTTTCTTTTGGGCCTGGGAGGAGGAATTTCAATCGGTTTCACAGAGCTGGCAATTCCAGGGTCAGATTCACGAACAACCTACGCACCATATCGACGTGTAAATATCAATCCTAAAGATGTTTGCGCGCCTTGTTGTCACAAAAAATATGACTTACTAAAAAAGGAAGCATATAGAAATAAAGCTAGAGTGGACTGATATAAGAGCGGTAAAAACCTTGGAGAAAAACTTTTGCGCATGGCTTCTAATTTGCACTGCAGTTTTTGAACCCACATGCTCTGAACAAGATAAGAATCTATTTAAAGTGCATTCAAGATTATAAAATAAATTCAAGGTAGCATCAATGCCAAACAAATAGCTACCTTCTATATTTCTCCATGCCCGACCATATAGTTTCAATGCCTCAAGGAACCTTTTATGCTCTTCTTCTGACCATCTTTCTCTTTGTTTCGTAATTGTGTAAGGCTTCCTAACCTATTCATAGAAGGATATAATAATGGAGGGCTATGGACAAATGCAAGATAGTCAGGTATTGAGACTAAGAGCATGTTTGGCAAAGCTTAATTTTTCTTTAAGTTGGTCAAACATAATTTTTATTTACACATGTAGGATCCCCAACTTACTAACTACCATTATCCATTCCATTGGACCCACAATTTATAAGCACTTAAAAGCTTTGCCAAACATACACTAAAGCTCTCCATAATATCATCAAACAGGGAATATATAGTTATACACCTTTCGAGCAAAGTCATCCGAAGGCAGAACAGCGTCTAACCCATTCCCTGCACTTAGATCCTGCAGTCGAAAATGCAAATAAGGTCAAGAAGAAACCTCCCGAGAAGGCATTGCTTAAAAGTTAATGGCTCTGGATCTAAATACATGTGAATGACTCCAAGATGTTCTCAAGATTCTTCTTAGTAGCACTTTATCAAAGCTGACAGTATTTTTAATGGTTGGTAAGCAAGATTTCGAGCCCCATGACACAGCCTCGTCTAATAAAATCATAATATAGACTCTAAATTCCTTAATTTATAATTTATATATATATATATATATATATATATATATATATTTTTTTTTTTTTTTTTTTTTCCCCCCAAAAAATCGAGATATGCAAGTAAGCCCAAGAAAGAATTTCTTTGTCTATCACACACATAAAGTTCCTAAAGTCATAAAATGATTTGACGATCGTATATTTTGCAATCCGAGAATACACACAATTATGTTCAAGTCAAAGCAAAACACTTAGACCACAAGCAATTTTCATATATTTCTTAAGTGAGCTATTGCTAAATTTGAATATACATCTTAATACTAATAATCATGAGGTAGTTAACTAATATCTAACAATCAGCTTTAAACTTGAAGACCGGTGGCTTAATCGCTCAAAATAAGCAATTTTTCATAATTAACGAAACTAAACTCATTAGATTTTCACATAACCAAGGCATAAAATTCTGAATCTAGATTCTAGATATGCAATCCATAAACAGATCAAATTTATAAATACCCAAATTCACTGTTTATCACAAGAAATCAATCACTTCCACTAAAATTAATAAAAAATTAAAAAATAGCTCACCTGTACAACCGTAGCTGCAGAAGCCATCGATTCTTCCTAAATCTTATGAGCAGATAGAAATTTTCTTCAAAGTTACAGCAGGAAAATAATACAATATAAATAAATTACAGAAGCTCTTCTGTCCCCCATGAAAACTATCAAATTTAAGCAAAAAAAAAAAAAAACTCACAAAATTTAGTAGCCACTGAAAATGAAAAAATGAAGAAAAAGGTATTATTGAGATTGAAAAGTGGAGCAGAAAAACCTCAAAAGCTTGATCTTTATCTGAAACTGATGATTGAAAAAGAGAAAAAGTGAAAAATTCCCAAGATCAAATTCCTTGAAAAAAAGTAAAAGAATGGGAGAACAGATTTCATTCAGATAAGAGGAAAATGAAAACAAATACCTCACACGGTGGGGATATGAGGAGGAAAAATGAATAAAGGGGTGCCACGTCATAGGTAAACTTAATTATTCTTAATTTTTAAAAATAGAATGGTCGAGAAATGCAAGGAATCGTGTGGCTCAGATTCAAAGTAAAATCGTGGACACGTGGCGTATAGTGTTAGCCAACCGGCAATAGGACCACCACTATTTCTTTTCTTTTGTGAACTTACTCTCGCGTGTATGGAAACTTTCCATGGTATGATATACACGTGTCAGTATTTTTTAGTGGTTAAAAAATTTTCACGAGTATATTTGGCACTTGTGGCTGCGCACTTTTTTTTTTTTTTTTTTTTAACTTAATCATAACTTTTAAACCCCTGTTTGATATTTATTTTTGGGGAGAAAATATATTTTTGAATAGTTGATTGATGAAAAAAATATATGATTAAAAATTAAGAAATTTTTTTTGATTTGCATGTAATATTATTTAATTGAAAAATGCGTGATTGAAAAGAAGAGAGACAAATACATTCTGGGAAAAATGACTACCAAACACGAGCTAAACTCCGATTTGGTTTTGATAAATATTAAAATTTTAAGGGTCCGTTTGCAATGATGAAATTTGGATGGAAAGAAAACGAATTGCAGATAATTGAATTATTTAGAATTTGTTTTATTGAAAATTATTAATTAATTGTATTTGATTGGTATAATTTTTACTTAAAAAATGTTGAAATTTTCTATCTTTTGGTGTTCGTTTGGTTTTATTTTTCATAAAAATTGTCAATTAAATGGATATTTTTTGTACAATTGAGAATATAGGTCCCGTTTGATTTTCATTTTTAATGAAAAAATGAATTTTAAAATAGTTGATTGATGGAGAATGTGTGGTTGAAAAATAAGGAATTTTTTCGATTTACTTGAAATATTATTTTAATGAAAAATGTATGGTTGAAAAAAATATATATATATATATATATTTTAACAAAAATGGAATCAAACGGGGTCATAATTTATTTAAATTGCCAAAAAATAAATAAAAAATAAAAAATTCATCTTCCATAAAAAAGAAATGGAATCAGACAGGCCCTAATAGATTTTCATATTCTATGTTTGGTCTCATTTTTTAAAATTATTTTTTTAAAACTCAATTTTCGCCATGGGATTATAAATTTTTATAAACCTTTTAACAACAGAATTTATCAACTTGGTGAGATCCAAAAATAATCAACCCAATCAACCGGCAAATACGGCAAATAAGTCAATCCATAGATCACTATTTTCTTGAAAGGAGGAATAAAATGATATGTACAATTGTTTGATCATTAATAATTGCAATAAATTTCATCTGTGGCCATGAATTTTCAACAAAATTTCAATTAGATCACTAACTTTAATTTGTCATAATTAAGTTTCAATTTAGTTTAAAATTCATTAGTCTATCACTCATCGCCCCCAAACTAACAAAAACCATACCCTAACTAGTCTTATACTTCCCTATAAACAAGAATGACAAAATATGTGTAATTTTTTTTTTATTTTAACACTTTTACGACATAACTTAGTAGTAAATTGGCATGGAAGTAGCGATTACCTCCATTGCAGCATGACTATTGTTTGAAAAAATTTTGTCAATTAAATAGGGAATAGGTCATGAAGTAGTGGAATTTGAAATTACGTTAAAAGTCAATCGACAAAATTGTAACAAAAATTAAAGACTAAAATCTTCATACCATAACTAGTCTTATACTTCCCTATGAACAAGAATGACAAAATGAGGGTCTCCTAACGGGGTAGCTGAGTTGGTGGAATAGGTGAGCAAGGAGGTCTTTGGTCACGAGTTCGATTCTCTATATCAACACTTTCTCGATCTAGTATGCCGCATTGTATTTGCTTAGTGTGATTAACCTAGTTGGCGTGGTTTGCAGACTTTTACATCAATCCGAAGGTTTACTCAATACGCACCCAAAGGGTAGCGTCTACAGGTTCCTCCGTCAACAAAAAAAAAATGACAAAATGAGGGTTATTATAATATCTTTAGATAAAAGTTATAAATGTGTATAATTTTTTATTTTATTTTAACACTTTTAAGACGTGACTTAATAGTAAATTGGCATGGAAGTAGCGATTACCTAGAAGAACATTGTAGCGTGACTACTTATTAAAAAACTTTTGTCAATTAAAGAGAGGGTAGGTAATGAAGTAGTGGAATTTGAAATTACATTAAAAGGTCAAGTGACAAAAATTAAAGTTTAAAGATCAAATTGAAATGTCTGAAAGTTTAGTGACCTTAAACATAGGGTACTATTATTATATCACAAAGTACAAGTTGAAAAATCTGGGTGCAGGTGGCATGAATTCGACAAGAATTACTATTTTGAAAAGGGTCGTTTACCAGAAAGTAAAGTAAAAAGCGCACAACACACAGTTATCCACGCGCTTTTATTTTGATATTTTAAAAGAAGAAATATCTAAAAATATCTTCAAGCCTCTAAAAATATACAACACAATAAAGAAAATTATTAGTAAAAATTTTAATTAATAATTATTCTCCAATAACTAAAAGGCACGTCCCGTCCTCTATCTCGATTTCCCGCATGAAAATAATATCCCTAAAAAATGTGAATTAAAAAAAAAATTGATATTACAATAACATGAATATGTATATTAAATATTATATTTAAATTCTCGATTCAGTCTGATTAAATGTAAATGTTTTTAAATAATATTTAGACCTTGTTTGAGTTTCATTTTAACAAGATTATTTAAAATAATAAATTTTTTGAGAATGTGATGTTAAAAAAAGAAAATTTTTAAATTTACGTGCAATATTATTTTACTAAAAATTGTGTTGTTAAAAAATACAAAAATATATTTATAATAAAATAAAGCCCAAACAGGGCTTAATAATAAAAGGACAAAAATTTAATGATAAATAATTCTTTTAAAATATCTAAGAATCTAAATAATTAATTTACAGAAATAAAAATAATGAAAAGAATCATATTTTGATAAGGAAAGGAGGATGAGGCTTAGATAGTGACGTGTCAATTATTTAAACCATTAATTTATTCAATTGGCGGTGGCCATTTGCTTTTTCGCACTTTTCAGCCACGTCGTCATTTCTTGCCGTCCACTAAGAAAGATTACACGTATAGAGAGAAATAATGCAGCTGGCAATGGATGAATCTGGATTCTGGACCACATATTTTTCATAGTGGAATAAATAAATTAATGGGAAAAATTGTTTGTGGATAAGTCAGGTGTACATCGCCAGGTGTATTTGATTGCATTTCCGCTAAATTGACAAAATTCGAGTAGGGATTTCTACGATGTCGGTCAATGTTCCCCGTTCCATGTGGGACCCACTTCATTAAAAAAATATCTCAAAATATTTACTTTGCCCCTGTTTGTGAGAAGACATGTACATGACCTGACAAATTAGGACTGACACCCAGCAACGCTCCTATTCAAAATTAGAGCTCCAATAATCACAATACGATGGAACGAATGATAAATGTAAGTAGTACAAATACATGTTTTATAATCTACTCATCCTTCCCTTTTGAATTCGAGTTTTGACTTGAACGACAAAAGATCTATGCTGAAACCCCCTTATGGCGTTCCCACATAACATATTTATTGATTGTAGGAGTTAACTTGCTGAAGTTCAAATAAAGAACTGCTTAAACACATATCTTTTTAGAATATTCAAACTATTAACTTTATCTTGATTTCGTGAACATAATTTTGTTTCTCAAAAGCTTAGCCAAACATAAGCGTGTACAAGGGACCACATTTGACTTTATCTTATTGGTAAGGTTTAAATGCACTACGGGTCACTCGACGAGTCAACTACGAGTGGAGGTGCATGCATCCAAGTTCACTCATCTTCAATTTCATGCAATTAGATCACCTATCTTCAATTTACCCGTAAACTTGATTACTCATTTTCAATTAGGTGCAATTAAGGCCCTGACTGGCAAAAATTAAAAGACAAAAAACTATCGTTGGACAGCATAAATTCTACTGTTGAGCATGACATTTTGGACCATTTGTCTTTGGCGTGGAACCCATGCTTTGACTGCAACGATTCAATAATCAATTTTGGAAGCACAGACAGACAAGCCCTAAGTTTCCTAACTTTAATTTGCTCGTACCTCTAGTCACTATCAATTTAGCTAGTGCAATATATTGATGTATATGTTATTTATTAAGAACGATTACTTTAAGATGGGTGATATGCAGTATCGCACGACATAAAACATATGCAATAGTCATATGTCAATTTTGAATGTCCATGACATTAGATTACATTAATTAAACTGACAATGAAGTTCATGGAATGACTAGATTTGCAAACAAGTCAAGTTATATGACTTCATTGCTTCAAATTGAAGACAAGTGACTAAATTTATAAGCAAATCGAAGTCGATGATCTGATTGTACTGATTTAAAACATAGAGATCTAGGTGCAACTCCAATAAAAGTTGGATAACCCAAAATACATGTGATCCTATTGGTAATAGTCGCGTATGGAAGTTTTGGTAGTTTGGTGGGTTGGCATGATTTGTTCAAATGAATGGCGAAAATGATGACCCTCTCCTCTTCAATTCCAACGGTGAATTTATACCTTAACCGAAATATTAGGCCTACAAAAAGAGAATGTTGGGCTGAAACCTATCCTTAATCTTCTGGAAAGTACAATTGAATGTATAAGTGGTAGTATGTAACATGAAGTGGAAATGGGATCTTCTATCAACGCATTAAACTTTTAACACTTTTTAGAACATTTCTAAGTGCCCATCAAAATTGAAGATGATCTTTATTTTAGGGAGTCAATACTAAAAAATAAGTTTTAAGAAAATCGATATTTTAACTTTTTAAAATAAGGAGTGATGTTTGACTCTCCAATCTTTATTCTTACCTTATTATGATTCTATTTAATAAGTTACGGATTTTAAAACTTTATCCGTTAAATTATTAATAACATATTCATTTTTCAATCGAAAACGTTCAAAATGTTAAATCCACATCGACTATATTTCCTAGCATTGCAAACTAACAAACAGTTATGTTCATTGAAATTAAAATGGGTGAATGTGAATATGTCAATCTAGAGGTGTTCGGTGGGATGCAAGAGTTGTCACAATAAAAAAGAGAAATAGATAAATGACTTGAATGATTCACTCTTCTCAAACAACCTATAACATCCATACTTAATCAACATTTGATATATTATCTATTTGTCAATAAATTGGATTTGTCCCGATTCAATCAATAATTAGATTCTATGACATGGATACCCAATCCAACTCGATCGATTGGTCCACCTAATATATAATTAGATTCTCGATCACTTTGATCAAATTTTGAAAAGTTCTTTTAAATATTTAGAACTAGAGGTGGGCGTGGGTTGGGTTGGGTCGATTTTTGCCCCAATCCAAACCAACATGGTCGGTTTGATTGAAATTCAACCCAACCCACCCTATGTAAAGATTGAAACCCAACCCAACCTAATCCAACCAAATGTCGATCGGGTTGGGTTGGTCGGTTTAGGACTAATGTTCAAGGTGCCATCTTGATGTGCATTCCCAAATGCATAATGTAGTCATTTTTTTTCTTGTCCCAATTCTATAAGTTGGTATCCAACGGCGAATCCAACATAAATGTTCAATTAGAGCGGAAGTTGACTTTGACTGTTTACCGTCGACAATCAACGATCGTAATAACCTGATCCAGCCGGTCGTTTATTGAAATTTGATTAAATAATATAAAAACTTATTGAATATATATATATGTAAATTTACTAAACGTAAAAATTATATACATATGAAAATATAGTTCAATACAACCCAAGTCCCAAAATACTAAAAAAAAGTATAGTGCAACGTTACTCTGTAATTGTAAGTTTAGACAATTGAATTCTACGAAATTTCATATTTTGAAAACGTTACAATATTGCCCAATTTAGAAATAGTGGCGGGACTAGACGCACAACTGGAACTAGGAATATTAGGTATAGATTTTCGTTTCGGTTGAAAAAATCGTTCCATATTTTGCAAAATGCCCGATTTAATTTTCAATTAGAATTAATAAACAATTTCACAATTAGAATATGTAATTTCACAATTACAATATCAAATATATCAATTCCAATATCCATATCCAAAATATCAACAGCTTTCTAGTTTCTACACTTACAAAGTCAATTCCAATATCAAAAAATAACAATTAAAATCAAACACAAATCCAAATTATCCAATAGTAAAACTCAATTTAAGACTCTTAACTTAAGTCATCAACTCACAGTGACACAGTCACATGACAAGTACCGCACACGGCACATGGGACACGACACATTCACAACTCACAAGCTGGCATCAAGGCATCAAGCCATCAATACACACATAGACACAGTCACAACTCACAGACACAGTCGTACTCGTACAACATAATAGCCACAACTCACAAGGCTCACAAGTTACAGACTTACAAATAAAGAGTGAAGACAGAGTCACAATCTCACTGAAAGAAACGGAACTTACCCAAGTAGGTGGCCAAGTCCAACTCCAAGTAGCGAAGTGGTGAATTCCGATTGTCCCCTTCATAGCCGCACCGCACGCTACGTCGCAGCCAGTGAACCCAAACTCCAAGTCTCCAAGACTCCAACCAACCAAAGCCGATCTTTGCTTCTGTCTTCGAGGGTTCGACACTTCGACTGGAAGTGTCGTTTAAGAAGAATCTTGGTCTCTCCACTCACCTCCTCCTCAATCTGCCGGTGGGTTAGAAATTGGGGGAATGAAATTGGTTTGGATAATTGCCAATTGGGTCATTTAACTTAGAGGGAACGAAATTGGACCTTCACACATAGACTGGACCGAATTTGGCCCAAATAATATATATATATATATATATATATATATTTTTTTTTAAAAAAAGGCCCAGAACACATTTCACGTTTCTGCCCAGAAACATCTTCGATCTCCCTCTCCACTCCCCTGCCCGTCGGCGCTCGACAGACCACAGGAACTCAAATCTCCGACGAATCTAACTAGAGCGACCGTTCTAACTCGCCACTAACTGAATCCGCCACTGAATACAGAAACAATGAGTGACTAATAGATCAACTTCATTAAACCAAATTCAAAAAGATATCCTCAAACCATTTTACCTAGAGATAAACACCGAGTGGTCTAATATCATCAGAGATCACCACATGCAACAAAAAATTATTAAATAAAAGACCAAAAGCAGGTTAAAAGACGCACGCATTAATTCCAATTTAAATAAAAATATCCCAAAATCATAAATTTAACTTAAATCAAAACTAAACCCACAATATGCACAAAAATGAAGTAGTACCCAGTTAATTATGAAGAGCTATACACACTAGAATTAGAAAAATTGCAGAACCACACAATAATGAAAGTAGCCCAGATAAAAATTAGCACTCACCAAACTTTGTTTATGGATTAAAAAACCTACAATGTGAAAAACCCACTTTGCTTAATTCTCTATGCACATGAACTAATAAATTAATAAGAGAGCGGTCGAGCACGGTGAAAGATGGATTAGGGTGTACGAGAAGGAAAAGAGAGAAAAGAACGGGGGTAGACAATCGAAATAAATATAGAGAGAGAATGAAGTGAAGACGGCGGGAGTGAAAAAATCTAGAGACGACAGAGTCAGACGAGAGTGAGAAATGAGACGAGAGTCCACTAGTTTAGGGCTTCTTCTTTTTTTCATTTTATGTTGTTTTTCCTTTTTTTTTTTATTATTAAAGTAGGCGGGTAGGGTTAGGTTAGGTTATATCGGGTTTTCCTGTTTAACCCATAACTTGACCCAACCCAACCCGACCACTCAACCTAATAACCAAAACCCACCAAAAAACAACACAAACCGACCTAAATCGGAAGGGTTGGGTGGGTTTTTTTCCACGCCTATTTAGAATCATGAAACTTCCTATGAAGATATTCTCTTACCCTATAAACAAGGCAAGCTAGCTCGATTGTTGCTCGAGGTGAGCCGTGGAGCAAGTCGAATGGCAAAAACCTTGTGCAAGCTTGTTGTGGGGGGAGAAAAAAAGATTTAGTTAAAAATTACACAAGTAGCGAGTGGCTCGTAAGCCTCATACATGGTAAGAGCAAAGTTGAAATTCTTGAAAGACAACCAGCTTGAGCTCAGCTTAATGTCCATACTAGTCAATGTGGTTGGCCAAGCCGAGCGACTAGGATCGATCCATTTTACTTTCCATGCCAATGCTGAAAACATCACATCTTAGGGAAGAGAATATCACAATAATCCAGTAAATACAATCAAACGTTACTACAATCTCACATCTCTTCCAAGTTCATGACAATTAAGCGTATAGAAATTTCTATTAATATTTGCAAGATTCACATTATAATTTTATATTCTTACACAATTTAACATAAAATTACATAGTCTAGAGTAGTTTAGAAATACGACCTTTTCTCACAATTGATGGAGCTAGCACAAATATGTTACCTTTTCGATCTAATACTTAGGGCAAACCACACCATATGTTCAATTACGGTTGTGTCTAGCTCTTGGCCTTTTGCCAAGCGAGAAATTGACCTCGTAGGTTCCCTACCTAAAGGAAAAGGCAATGCGTGCTATGCATTTTTCAACATGGACTACTTCATTAAGTGGGTAGAGGTTAAAATCTTGGCCAAAATCACATAGGCCAACATTTCTAAATTTCTTTAAAAATATATCATTTGTCGGTTTGGCATTCTCCACTCAATTATATCTGATAATAGGCGACAATAATATAACAAAAAGGTCAGAGAGCTTTTGGTAAATAGAAAAAGAAGAAGAAGAAGATATATCACTAGGTAATAGTTTTAATTGTTGGTCTATTTTATTCCTTAAACCAAGAATGTAAGTTATTCAAGTATTTTGGACCTCTTATTTAGTCCCATTTTATTGTTTTGTTCCTCTTTTTAAAGGACTATAGGACCCAACTCAAAAAAAAAAAGAAAAAAAAAAGGGAAACTTTTGTTAGGCTTTTGGTGTTTGGCGATCGTTTGGCCTCCATTATTCTGCATTATAATGAGAAGAATATTAATTTAGAGAATATGTGATTAAAAAAGAAGGATTTTTTTTTTGAATTTATGCATAATATTATTTATTGAAAAATGTGTGGTTAATAAAAAGAAACAGAAAATTGAATTATAATTTAATGAGGAATAATTGGTACCAAACAAAAGCTTATTTTTCTTTTTGAGGCCCTTTAAATATTGAGATCCAATGTAAAGGGTTTGACCTCCTCTCTGAGGTCTTCGCTTTTCTGTTGTTGTCGTCAGTTGAAAATTGAGGCTCGGAAGATGAAGGTTATGGGCTAGCTCGATAGAGAGGACGTGGAGGGAGGCGATGTGAGCACAAAGAAAGGGAGTGTCGACTGGCTGTGATACTGGTGTTTGGTCTCAGGTGAAAAACACAACAAGGATGTTCGATTGGGTTTAAGTTGTGTCTAAAAGCTTCGTCGTGGAGTACACCAATTGGAAAAGAGGCACAGTAGGACGTGAGAATGGAAATCATAGGGTTAAAAATGGCAGAAGAAAAATACGTACATTTCCTAGTACATCTGAGGGCAAATTAGTTCAATAGTCTTAACGACATTATCATTTTTCTATAAATCTCTGACACTAAATTTTTTTAATTTTTAACTGTTTAAATGATTTTTGTATTGAAATTTTGCTAAAAAAGTTATGTATTGAAATATTAATTTTAAATTACATTGACTTGTCAATAATTTACATAATTTAATTTCTAACTTCATAAAAAATATTAATAGTTAATCACAATTGATTTGTCACAAAAGTTACACTATTAAAGTTTATAATCTAAATTCTACAACAAATCAAATCCTTTGTCAAAAGCAACTTGTCATTTCGTTAAACGCGGGGAGAGAGAGAGAATTTATCAAGCAAATTGCCAAATTTTCAATCAATTGACCTCCTCTAATTTTCTCTCCTTTTATTTATTTATTTTTAGATTTTATACTATATTTATTATTTACACGAACCAATGGAACTAAACCTAAACGTCCGAGGCCATACACAAGAATCGGCGAGTTACACCACCGTCAGCAGTAAACCGTGAACGGGACCAATGCGAGTATGGGCCGCTTATCGGTTCGGTCTTTCCAAAGGCGGGCCTAGCCGGACCGAGCAAACCTGCCCAGTTTGGATTACTTGAAACAAAAAAAACTTTAAAATCATAGTCCAAATTGTCAAACAAAAATTATTTATTCGTTCTTTTAGCTTCTGCAAGCGTAATTTGTAGTAGACTCTACCGATTTTCAAAATTGTCCATTCTATTCTCTCTTTGAATCTTTATTGTGAAGTAACATAGATGGATTCTAAAGGAGAAGGAACAGAGGCACAAAAATTTGTGTGGGAAGGAGCTATACCTGTCCAGATTCATCTCCACGATTCTGAAGTTACCACCCTTCCCAATCCTCCTCCTGCTTTGGTACTCAATTTTTCAATTTTTTTCCTTTTATTTTTCGTGTATAAATGACTATTTGAAGATTAACTGGGTTGAGTGTAGATTATTATAATTTGAAGGATTTATTTGTGATTTTCTTATGGTTTCAGATCTTGGCACTGGGTTGAGTGTAATAATTATTCTAATTTGACGGATTTATTTGTGATTTTCTTATTGTTCCAGATCTTGGCACCTCGTTTAGGGTACCTGCCTCTGTTAGTTCCACAGATTAAGCCATTTTTCAGTAATTCGCTTCCTCCAGGTGTTGACACTGTTTGGTTTGAGTACAAAGGGCTACCTCTTAAATGGTACTTTTATCGCAGTTTGACTTGAATAATGCTCTGGTATTCATGTTTAACTAGTAAACATTATAACTTTAGTTGACATTGTTTGAATATGCTCTATTTTCTACACCAAATTGAATCATTTGGAATGCTGCCTTTATAACATGAAGTACATCATGGGATAAATTTTGTTTTCAATTATGAGAATGAAACCTAAAACTATGCTTTATTTTTTTAGAGAATGAAACGAATTCTACCTGATGAATGAGAAAATATAGAACTGGAAGAAACACAAGATGATCAGAATGAGAGATATTGTTCGAATCTAAGCTTATTATCTTTCTTTTGTCCACAAAAGTCGGAATGCTGGCTTCAGATTGTTACCAAACCATTGTCGCTTTCTGAAAAAGATACGCCCGTCTTTTATTGCTTCTCATTTGTGGGATGTATTGGCTCCATTGAGATTCGCATCTTTTTAGTCACATTATATTTAGATTTTTGAAATAACTTCATTCTAAAATGATACGTGTGAACTTTATTTTTTGAAATACACTTCCTCAGTGCAATAAGTTTAGCGTTTCTTCTGATATTTTCTATGTATATTCACATTCATTGCAGGTATATACCTACTGGGGTACTTTTTGATCTTCTTTGTGCAGAAGCAGAGAGGCCTTGGAATCTAACGGTATAAAGTTTAATTTTGATTTACAGTGGATACTTTATGATCCTGTGATTTGTAAAGCTTTTATTGGAATGTGGCCATATCAATTATAGGCATTAAATTGTTAGTATTTGAATGTATTGTTGGACTAAGAAGTGAGTTGTTAAGAATCTAGTTGCTTCAAGAAGTATTATGTTAAAACTTGCCCAATGCAACATCAGTGTATATTTAGAGAATTGAATCAATATCTTTAAGAGTATTTCCTCCTTTGGAATGGAGAAATTGCAAAAACATGATTTATGTACATTACTCTCCTTATCCAAAATAATAATTGAGCTAAAATTTTCTAATTGCATTTAACACATATGGATTCATGCATTTTCTTTAAGAATAAGAACAGAAAATGCTATATCTAATTGACATGAAAGTCATAGTTCCTTGTCACTGTATAAGCAACTAGATTAGTATGCATAAGAGCGATACATTTATTGTTAAAGTAATTTAGTTTTTGTTGTTGCCTATCATTAAAGTAGCTCTACAGCCTGTAATGACATTGAAATCCATTTTGGTTGATGAAATAGTCATTCTATGTTCAATTTTCTCTGCAGGTACATTTTAGAGGATATCCGGGAAAATTTTTGACTCCTTGTGAAGGTGAAGACAGTGTTAAATGGAGCTTTATCAATGCTTTGAAAGAGGTTAGGTATAAGTATTTCTATTTAGTGTCGTAATTTGGATATTTTTAGGGAAGTTTGTAGAGTTGCTTCATCGTTTTCATCAATGTGATGCTTATTGATTAAGACGTACTTCTCTCATATATTAACAATGTACATTATCCTTTTCCATCCACATTTTTTAGAAACCAATTGATGCTATGATTGTGAGATTGTCGGTTGATGAAGGAACAATCCAATAATTCATTGGGTGGGGAAAAATGGATATCGTCATTTTGTAATAATTTACATGTTGGCTTAGTCTTTACATCTTTTGCTTCCTAACCTTAATGGTTTAACATTATAGTCTCAATGAGCATTTGGAATTATACCATACATCCAAGAATGATACTTTTGAGTTTATAATATTTAAGCTGTCACGAACCAAAAAAAAAAAAAAAAAAAAAAGGGAAAGAAACTAAAACAGGATCAAATGTGTGGGTTATTTATAATAATGTTCCAAAAGTACATTAACACTATGTGCATGTTTGGGAAGGGATTAAATTAAATTTTAAGTGATTATTAGTTGTGGGACCTTTGAAATGTGTTGATAAAAGTTTGTTTGACCATAAATGATTAAATAGTAATCAGTTTCCGAGCATGCTTTATGGGTTTGAAGATTATAATTTATTAGTGTTTTAACGATTCCTAATCTTGAAAATCTAATTGCTGCAAATAGTTGATGTTTTATCCTCCAAAAACTGCAATCGCATACACAACCAACGAATGGGGTTTCTTTGTGCTTTGGATTTCTGTTAATCATTCATTCTAAATTAGTTTGGCAAAAATAGCGGATACCTATCTTATCTGGTATGGAATTTTAATAATACTCTCAAGCACAAAAATATATTGGAATATAGAACAATGGGCAACGTGCCAAACCTACAAGGACGACTAAAATTTAGAAAGTCTAATCTAATCTAAGTAAATTATTATTCCAACATATTGAGGAAAATTAAATTTGTTTGAAATAATTAAACATTGAACAAATTAAATTGCATATCAAGTGATGGAAATTACCAAGATTTCACCATCTACCACTTTTTAATGTAGTAATTCTCTAATTATTGATTTCTGAAATTGGAGTGAGAAATCTATTGTCAGCTCATAAATATTACAAGTAAATCCATATCAGACAATATTTTAGGTCCTTCTTTGCATCGTTCAATAGATTTATGTAAGCATTGTATGTACCAAATCTGGTGAAAAGAAAACAGAATAACATTGTTATCACATCCTAAGAATTCTATAAGAAAATGAAGAATCAAAAGTTAATCAATAAATTCGCAGTTTTACTTAATTAATTTCCAACTATGAAAAATATATGATTTTAATGATGAAATAATTTAATTATCACTAGAAACAAGAACTATATACATTTAAGCACGTGTAAATGAAATTAATACAATAAAAAGAGAGGTACCTTATTAAAAAAGGATTCATCTTCAATTTCGGTTCAAGAAAAATTAAAAAGACTCAGTTGAATTGAAAGACATAAGATAGATAGGACCAACCTCATCGAGATGTGAGCTTGAAGAAAGCTTGAATTTATTGCCTTCCTTTGAACTGTAGGCGACCTTTCTCTTTTCTTTTTGCTTCATCTTCCAAGTCAGGCGGCTTTAATAAGGTTTCACCTTCAAGTTCGGCTCAAGAAAAATTAAAAAGACTTAGTTGAATTGAAAGACATAAGATAGATAGGACCAACCACATCGAGATGGGGAGCTTGAAGAAAGCTTGAATTCATTGCATTCCTTTGAACTGTAAGCGACCTTTCTCTTTTCTTTTTGCTTCATCTTCCAAGTCAGGCGGCCTTTCTCTTTTCTTTCTCTTCACCTGCCAAGTCCCTCTAAGAATCTGCTGCCCTCCAAGTCTTGACATCCTCTCTCTCTCTTCCTCTTCAAGTTTGTGTCTTCGCCCTCTTAAATTTATGTTTTTGCCCCTTTAATGCCACCAGTCACCCCTGCTTTCTTTACTTTCCTTTTTTTCCTTTTCCTTGTACGTTTCTTTTCTTTTCAATTGCCATTACATGTTGGCCGCCCACCTCCTTAGCCAATATTCTCCCTTTTCTTTTTAACATGAAGCAGCAAATCCATAAAACAGTAAGCATATGGAGCTACACTCTAAGTGGACTTACAAATTAATGCAATGTTTGAAACATGAGTTACCAAAATCTTACACAGTTACACTTTCTTATACTCCCAATGTCATCTTTAGCATTAATATGCAATTCAGTTTTCCTCCTGTCCTGTTTTTGCTCTTTTCCTTTTCTTTTTGTAGTCTCGTGCCTCGTCAAAGTTGTCTTCACTTATTTCCTTTCTTTATCATTTATTTTCTTCCTTCAGTGTTGGGATTTCTCTCTTTTTATATTTTGGATTATGCTACTTGTACATAAAAAGGGTATATAAGGGATTACATAAAATGATGTGTAGGGAAAAGATTGGATGAAAGAGTTAACTGCATTTTAAACTGACAAATGATAGAGTGACATGTGACATTATGTAATCTATTATATATAGCTTGATGTACATGTAGCAATGTCATTATTTTTTTCCTTGGTGACGTGACAAAACTAATCACATTGATTAAACTATATTCATCAATGAGTTAACTAACAAAAACCAGAAGCCATTACTCTGTCAACATCACACCACCATCACCACTAAATTCCCTTTCAAACTACAGCCAACATAACTGAACACAATAAACTCAGCCTTCCAAATTATTATCAAGACACTCAACTCTGGGTGTTAGACATGACTAACAATCTCTTTCAAGACCCCTTCTAAACAACCCTTTAGTCAATCTATGGTTAAATATTTGTTGTCATGTGGGGACAAGTTGAATTGCTAAGGTGTAAATGATGTTGACATTAGCTTTCCCCTTTATTAGATGTGGAAGGGCCTGCTTTATGGCTTCAGCTGCAGTTTTCACTTTGCAAGGGATGATGTTGGTTAGGATTGACTGCTGGTAATCATGGTGATCCTTCTCTCTTTTTATTTTCAGCCGATTCATGTGTGTCATTGGAGACTGAATGGTACTGGCGTCAGAATTAGTAGTGGAATTTTTCAACCAAATAGGGGTAGATTGGAATGACCATATCAGGGTGAATTACTTTGGTAGTAATGCTTGTAAAGGTAGTATTTCTCCCATTTTAGCCCTCTATGCTGTTTGTGATTAATTGGGGACGGGCGGCTATAGTTTTAGGATTTTTGAAGCTATATGGCATGGTGTTCAGCATTTGCTTTGCAATGGTGTTACATTGGTTATGATTGTGGGAGGGCTCAGTGTTTCTGGAGTTCTGACAGTGGTGGAAGGTTACTTTGTCGTGGGTTTTGGGATGGTGCAGGGGATTGTTGTCTAATGATTCTTTTTCTTTCTTTGGTAAATTCATTGTGGCTGTCTTGCTTGTTTTGGGGTGGGGGGTGGGGAGGATCTTTGTGACAGAAAAGTCGAAAATCATTGGAATCAAAGACTTCTTGCTGAAACTTGTGCTAATTCAACCGATTACACTGAAATAATAATGGATGAGCAAAAGAAAGATTAACAATTTTGATGCCTTCACCTTTTCGAACCAAGTGCAAACAAATTTAACCAATCTCATAAGATCAAAAGCAGGAACATACTTGTGACCTATGCTGCAAACTCTTGGCCTTGGTTACACAATAAATGCTGGTCTATCTGTTGTGTGTCCTTCTCTTGTTAATTTTTTTTCTTTCCCTTTTGTTCAGCATCTCATTATCTTATTTTTATTTTTTTGAGTGAATGTGGAACATAAAATGTTAATATGTTTGGTGCTTGTCTAACTTTTATTGTTGCTTAAACTTCTCTGCAGGCTGCTTGTATAATTACTGGGAACTGCAAAAATATTATGAATATGTCTCAATCTGATCAGACAGATCTTTGGCGCTCGGTCTTAAACGGTATGGAGCTTGTCTTTAATTACTTGAATGCTAAATGATTTGTTTCTATGTACCTCCTGACTTATATTTGCTTTATCTTATTTTCTTATTTTCCACATTTTTTCATTTAATTACTTATTACTTATTCATTATGATATACTATATTTCCTTGTGTATGTACATTTTGAGAAATAGTCTGTTGGCTACTTAGTGTCGATTAGAAAATGAGCACGCCTTATGCTTTGGCTAATATTTTTGAATAAATAATAAACCTACCTTCTTGACTATAATCAGCATCTTAACTTGCAGCTTTTGCTATAAGATGTGTGAACGAAAAAGTTTCTGGAAGTGGACTTCTGACAGAGATTTAGCAAGAGTGATCAGACTAAATGCTAAAGAAAGAAAACCTTTACAGTCTTAAATAAAAAAAAAAAAATTCTGACACGTTCCACTGGAACCAGTTTTGATACATAGATTTGTAAATGTTGATTGTATTATAGGCTTTCAATATTAAAAAATATGGAGTAGGGGAGTCCAGACAAAAAAAGATTTGGGGTGCATTTGGTTTACTGTTTTGAAGCCGTTTTTAGTTTTCAATTTTGTAAAACATTGAAAACGTGTTTGGTCTGTTATTTCTGGAAATGCATTTTCAAAAGTAAGAATAAATTTATAACATAAAACTCAAAACGCTTTTTTGATGTTTTGAGCATTTTCAACGAAAATTCTGAAAACAGGAGAACAAGCGTTTGAATAAAATTTTATTCAGATACAGTTTTTAAATATTAAAGTATAAAATTCTAGCAAATAAAATTTTAAAAAATTAAAATTCAAAAAAGTAAATTAAAAAAAAAATTCTAAAGAATACAAATTTGGAAAAATAAAATTTAAAATTCTTAAAAAATATTATTCTAAAAAGATAAAATTCTAAAAATTTAAAATTAAAATTTCGAAAAAAATAAAGATTATAAAAATTTCTAGAAAAATAAAAATAGTTCTAGCTCTTAATGATTATTTACATAAAAATTCTTAATTTTTTTTTAATGAACACAGACAAAAATATTTTAAGTCCACGCATTAATTTTTATTTTTATTTTCTCTATTTTAACATTAATTTATTATTATTTTTATTTAAATTTTTAGTGAGAAGAAATATTACAAGATTCACCAACTTTAAAATGTATATAATACTTCATAATATATTAACCTAAAATTGTTCTTTTTGTACTAAATAATCAAATTTAATGGAATAAAATATAATAAAACAGCTTTTTAAAATTTCAAATTAAATGTGTTTTCTTGTTTTTGGTTTCAAGAAATAATTTTTCAAAATGATAAGCCAAACACATTTTTAGAAATCTCTGAACAGACTCTAAAAACAAAAAACAGAAAATGAATTCAAAACTCAAAAATAAAAATCGAAACACAAACCAAACGGACCCTTATGTTTTTATTTGTGTTAGTTTTGTTATCCTGTTTATTGGCATGTGGATTTTCAACTAAATCACGTTATATATTAGGAGACATGGATGCTTACCTTCGAGTTTCATCTAAGCTTAAACTTTGCACTATTGGAGATGACTACTCCTTGAATTTCAACTCCACTTTTAAATCTCGGCAAAGCACTAGTGATACAGATGCTACTGCCCCAGTCAGATCAGGTGAGACATTTTTATGATATCAAGTAAATTTTAGAATTTGCATTTCACTGTCCTTTCTTCGTTGCTGTAAAAACTGAAAATTGAGTACTCGTTGGAAAGAGGGGACCGCATAATGCTCTCTTTATATCACAATGTAACTACTATTGTGGGGCTTGGATCAGATCAGAGGAAGCTATATGAGAACAACAGGTTGAAGTAAGTTAACAGCAAAAAAACTGAACTATGCCTAATTTCTGATGAATTTTCAACTGATTATATGTTTCATTTTTCACCACTCTTAAGGTCTATCCAATATATACCAAACCATCTAACCCGTCCTTCCCTTAATCCAAAATCAGTGTTGTTTCTGCTATTCTTATTACTTACCTTACCATTTTAGTTGAATTATACATCCATGTTACTATCCTTATTTCAGCTATGTTCAACATATGGACATTTATCCTTTTAAGAGTCCAGACTCGATACCATAAAACATAGCTTCTGACTTATTTAGAGTTTAACCATATAGGGGAATTCCTATCGCAAGAAAGTCATGTAGCACTTATTCATTTTTCCAGTTGTATCTTCTTAATGTCTCAAAAATGTTGTTTTATACTTAATTTTACCATAACTTTCAGGTTTCAGAGGATTTTCATATTTGGTAAATTTACTAGAATAACTCTCTATAAAAACAAATAATTGATGAGAAAAATAATTAAATCAAAAGGAGGATAATCATACTATTTAAAATCGGAAATGATAGTTGTTGATGAATCTTTATTTTTTAATAAAACACTCTCTTGCTGATTAAATTAAGTGTTAGAAGTTTGGAATCAATACGAATCCGACTTAGTTTTTACCTAATATAATTTATAAAGAATTTTTTTAAATGAAAAAAAGCTTTTAAGCAGCTTTTAATATAATGATGAACCAGATGAGTGATGAATGCTGTATCATGGTGGAGTTTTTAATTAATATTCCATTTCTGAGCTTACACTTTGAGACATTTTTATTTATCCAATTTCTAAGATTTGTTGCTCTTATCACTCACCAGGTAGAATTCCAGTTCGGTTGTACATACGAAGTATCAATGAAGATATTGATGATTTAGAAGATGCACCTGCTATTGATAGCTGGGACAAAATCTCTTACATAAATCGACCTGTTGAGATTCAGGGAGAAGGTAAACGAGTCTTGGACTGCTTCTGTATAAGTTCTTAACCCTATTGAATTTTATGCGAGCAAGATTGTAATACATGTAGATTAGACCAGTAAGAGTGCTAAAGAATTGAATTTTCAGTAGAAAAAAATATATAACAAAGACACTAGTCTCTAATTAAATAGCTCAAACAAAAATCAAATTAGTCATGATTTAGTAGGTAATGAGTTCATCATATGCCTAAGCTATATGCATTGTGTTTTCAAATTGCAGGAGAATGCTTCACTTTGTACGATGCAGTAAAAACCCTATTACCCGAACTATTTGCAGACAAACATTTACTTGCTGATAATGTTTCTAAAGCGGAGATGGAGGATGGACAACTATCAGAAGAGGTAAGCAGCTCGAGGACCTCTGAAGAAGCTGGAGTAACCTCGACTGAATATGTGGGGTCCCCATCAGACACTGCTGAGATCAAGCTCCTGCGTATTCAGGGAATCGAACCAAAAATGGAGATTCCCTTCGGTTGGGTGGTGAACAACTTGATGAACCCTGAGCATTATCTTCACATTTGTGTATACATCAAAGCTGTAGAACCAATTACAATATGAGAAGTAGGTTCTCGTCTTTCACTTACCATTTTAATATGCATGTTAATTCTTTAGTGTAGAAGAAACATATACTTTCTTTTGTATAGAATTGTACAGAACAGTTTATTGTCATCGAGTTGATTCATTAGGTTTGTTTTCATTCGTTGATACCTTTTTATACGTTAGTTGAAAAAAAAAATTCATTTGGAGTCAAAAATTTTAAATGCTAATTTTAAATCAGGTTTCCATGTACACCCATATAAATAAGGGTTTATTTCGTTGTTTTGATTATATTTTCGTTAATAAAATTTATGAGTTTATTCGCTTTATAATTTGGTGGATTCCAAATTTCAAGTTCTTTATAATTTATGAGTTTTCGTTTGAATTTCTTATTTCGCGTTAACGTGAATCAATCTTGACCAGTTAGCAAAAATAATTCTAAATTAGAAGTCGGACAGCTCACAAATTAAGGCAACTGTTTCCATCTATGCGCTTCTTGTCCCCTTTCCTTAAATGTTGCAAAAGAAGAAGCTCGAAGAATAGTTGCAAAATTATTGGACGTGTTTAAAAGGCTTCATATTAATATCCTATTATCAAAGCCATATATCAAATTTCAAACCATGCAAAGTTCTTAAAGAAAATGTTGTGAAAGAAAAAGATTGAATGAGTTAGAGATCATTACCTTTCTCAATAAGAAAACAATATATTTTTCATGCTTTATGCGATTTCGAAGCAAATATAAATTTAAAGCCTTTTTATATCTACAAAAAATTCGGTTTGGAAGAACTAAAATAAACAACAATCTCTCTTCAATTGGCGGATCGATCAATGATTGACAGCGAGAGTATTCATACAACTCTCTATTCCCCTAATCCTCATTCCTTTCAGACACGCCATTTCTCAAGCTTTTCTCTCTTGATTTGTTCTTCAATCTCCAACTTCTGGTTGGGCAATTTCTTATTCTTTATGTGAGATAAACCCACTTCTTGAACGTTGATTGAGTGAGATTATTAATCTGTAGTCACGGTTTGTTGTTCAGTCCATTGAAGCAACTTTGGTTAGTTATTGGGTCAGGTGTTTGGGTTTTGAGAGTGGAACATATGGTTACAATTATTCTGAGCCCTGATCTGTGGTATCTTTACTGCCAGAGTGGTTAAAACACACAAATATTTCTGAAGTTTTTTTCTGATTTATTGCTTCCGCGATTGGTAAAATACTAGATTTGTAATAATAATGTCTTTAAGTTCTATTTTATTTTCTTTTAAAAGGAATATATTTGTGGGAAAAATTCATATTTAAGGTGTCAAGTTTACTCCAATTCAAAAATCAGGTACAAAGTTTAAAAATTCAAAAATCAGGTATATATATAATTAATTAAATATAATAAAGTCACATATTGTGATTAATAGTCACAGATTCATAATTATAGGTCACATATCGTCAAATTAACTAATCACAGATTTTTCGTGGTCACAGATCAAAAATTTTGTAAGTCACATATCATTCAATGTATAAGTCACATGGTCACGTAAGTCACAGTTTGTTGGTCACAGATTAATTTTAGTCACATACACCTAATATTTAGTCCTAGATCAGCCAAATAGTTGGTTACGGACACCGCCGCATCCACCGCCGCCACTACCACGAGAGCACCACAACACCACCAACAACAAAGCCACGACCACTAGATCCAATACACTCCCAACAAAAATCATCACAAACATTCGTCATCACGGCCACCAGCCACTATTGCCACCACCACCACCACCACCACCACCACCACCACCACCATTTTTGTAACATCACTAGCAACACAACCGCACATGCCACCAGTCACCACCGCCAAAACAACATCATACCCCACCACACAACAACCTCCACACACCGCACACACCAACCACAGTCAACACCACACCCCTACAAATGTCTTCCCAACCGACTATAGTAGAGGCGACAACACCGCACAGCAGCTCGACTCCCTTTGGCGACGGGTGCTTCTCAATGGCAACGACGGTCTGAGAAAAGGAGAGAGAGAGAGACGAGATGAAGAGAAGTGGCTACAGCAGCGACGAGGGCGATTCTGCTACCGGCGCTCACATCGCCGGCTGCGAGAGCGCCGCACAACAGTGATGATGCTGGTGCACTCTCTCCGGCGGCGAGCATTCTTACTGACGACGGTGGTCCCAGGAGAGAGTGCTCCAGCATCGTGGCGGTGGCGATGACGATTGTAGAGAGAGAGAGAGTTGAATCTAGAGAGAAAGCAGAGAGAGTCGTTTGTAGAGAGAGAAAATGATGGGTTGAAAATGAATTTAGAGTTTGATTGATTAAATTAATATATATATATATATATATATATGTATATATTAATTAATTAAATTAATTAGGTTAATACCTGAGTTTTGCTTATAAATTGTTTGTACCTGACTTTTGCACTTGGTTCTTGAAATATTTGGTAGGGTGTAATTTCTTCTATATCTATTGACAACTAAACCCCATCAATTGACTTAATGACGCCCGACTTTAAATAGTAGACTTGGGCACTATATGTAGAATCACTTAAAACATTTTAAAAGTTCTAATTTCCTAAGTCAATTTTTCTTTTTTAATCTTTATCTCTTTCGGCTAGAGTTGACAATTCAAATTGTTAAAACCGAAAACTACGGTTAACAGAACCAAATGGAGCGAAAAAAAATCAAATTGATGGCCCAATGAAGTGGATATGGTATTTGATTTGCGGGTATGGTATTTATGCCACAGCCTTGCCTCGCCTCGCCCCGCCCCGAACCGAACCGATTACCTTTAAAAAAAAAGAATTAATCGGACAATTGGACTTTCCATTATTCTTTCTATGATTTTGTCCAGCCCAAAATTCTGGCCCATTACCAACCCACTAAGTCCAACTAACCTAACCCAGTAACCCTACACCCTACTACACAAATATTAAACATATATGGAAATTGAAATAAACATATTCAACACAACACATCTAAATAACCACCTTTCCGCCGTTGTACGATGACCACCACCGCTTTTCGCAGCTACGCCAACCACTAATGCCTCCACCAACAATAGCCGTCCCCAAATCATTCTTCTCCGTCATTTCGTGACGAAAATTGAGACAGTTTTCTCACCTTTCATAGTGAACCTCCAAATTTTGTTATGCAGTCAATCGTCACTGCAATTACCAGCTTCATCCATTGGTGTGCCTCAATTTATAGCTTCTTTAGCCGCTCGCCATCCGTTTGTCATTGCTGTACTTGGCCGCCACCACCGCTCCTGCCATTGTGGTCAGATACGCCACCATTGACGTCGAATCCCAACACAAGACCTTAACCATAGTGGGTTCACAAAGAGGGTTTCCTGTCTCCATTATGGGCAAACACTACATTTGTATTCAATTGTATTAGTGACTAGTTGGTCTCCTTATCCTACTATGCTTGTATCTAGTTTTTATTTTGCTGATTTTTATTTATTTATTTATGTAATACCTTTAACATGGTTCTTGTAACGTAGATGTATCTTGTTTGAAAAAATAGATGCTCAAGTCATTGAAGTGCTATATTAGGGCATAATTTTCTCTCCAATTCTCTATTAGGTATGAATAATAGAGCGTGCTTGGGAGTGCTTAAATTTCAATTCAAGTGATTATAAGGTGTGAATCCTACGAAATGTGAATAATATGAGGCTAATATTGTGAATCTTATGGGTAAAAAAGGAATCTGCTTATATTATAATTTAAGCTTTGCTAAACTCGTCTTCATTGTGGATTTCCTATCTTTATCTCGCTATTTTTTGCTGATGGGTTTTATGATGAATGCCTGAGAAAGTGAGTTTGTTGAGCTGTTTATTTTTCATGTAATTAGATGTCTTGCCATGGGTCGACGTCTTCTGTTCCGACTCCTCCCACTTCAATTGGAAGTACTTCAGTTCAAGTTGGAGATACTACTACTAGCATCCATTGACTTTTTTTTTTTTTTCAAATTTGACGGTTGGATCTATAAAAAATAATTTATTTTCGTGATTTTTAACTGCCCAAACCGAGATACGAATCGAGCCGAGCCGAGCCGAGCCGAACCAACTTACGTGGTTATGACGCTGTTATGGTATGACAAAAAAATTGTTGGTTCGGTGATGATTTTGGCTTAACAGACTCCGAACTGAACCGTTGCCAACCCTACTTTCGGTTGCTCGTCCGCAAGGATATATATATATATATATTAGTGTTTTAAATCTCTCTAATGAAGTTGCAAATGCTATATAAATTAAGAAAAAGATATTTAAAACTCTATCAATATATTCAAAATACGCTTCTTTCTTGTTATATACACAAGACACACTAGTAACAAATGTGAAGTCTAATATAGATGACTTGAAAACCATTGCGAGAATAAAGCGCCAATTTTGTGTCCATGAATTAATTAATTAACACACAATAAAATACATTATTAACACGGGAAAAGCAATTCTTGGAATAATAAAAAAAAATGCTAGCGATCCATAACTTATCATTATGGGGCCTACTTTTGCCACGTGAAAGAAAGAGTTCCAAGGTTGCATAGGAGGAACAAACCCTATAAACTTTTCCATTTCATGAATCCATGTTTTTGTGCTTTTCGTTCATAAGATTTCATAAGGTTCCTTGTCCAATGTTGTATCTATACACAATATTTTAACTTGTACAACAATTCTCTTTGGTACTTGCAAAAGAAAGTGTCCTCTTTCTATTTTTTGAAATTTTTTGTTACTAATTAAAAATATTTATGTATTCTAAATAGTTAATTGTCATCTTTGATATCAATGTTTAAATATCATAAAAAATTATTTTTAAATATTCTCTATTCACATGTATATTAGGTAATAAATGACAGGTACTTATAATAAGAAAAAAAAAATTAAATTTTCTCAATTGTAATGTTCAAATCCAACACTGTTATATATTAATAGCATGTCTACTATGTTGCATTTGATATGACTCGATATATTCATAGATTTTTTTTAAACAAGTAACATGACCAAGAGATAGAATGACTTCAAGGAAAGTTGCCAACATGATTAGAAAATAAGTGCTTTCTACTATTAAACTTGAATTCCTCAATTTTGACAGATAAGTAAAAAGTTATTTATTCAGAAGTTATGTTAAATTTTAGAGTTGTTAGATTTATTAATTTAAATTCAATTTTATTGAAAGGGATCTGTTGAATTAAGTATAATAATCAATGAAATTAAGTTAAATGAAAAGAATAGCTTAAGTGATTAAACGAATTGGGAAAATTGTTCAAGTATAAAAAGATCAAGATTTAGTATAGCCAATTTAATTATTAAAGTCACTTAAAATGGTTAATTGTTAATCTAAATATTATATCATATTGTAGGCGGCAATACGAGTATCTAGACAGCCTACCAACTGATTTGATTTTGCGTACATAATTCTGTGAGTGGAAAAATTTAAATATTTTAAAGTATTAATAAATTAATTATACTAGTACATTATGTGGAAAGTTTCTTTTACTATGACACATGTGGAATTTCAAAGATTGTATATGGTACATTTGTGAATTGGAATGTGAGATATATGTGATATTAAGATCGATCAGACTAGTACTCATGATTATATATATATTTCTTCTAGTTTATTGAGAGGTATTGGCCGTATTCTATATTACACTGAGGAGTCTTGATTGTGGATGAAGGGGTCTTGACCGTGTACATATAGTTAACCGAGGGACCTTGATCGTGTTCTATAATTGACTATGAGCGGTCTTTTGAGACCCTCTTCCGTTCACTGAGGGGGCTTGAAGCCTATGTCGGGAGTGCTTAACCCGAGAGGCACTCCACGCTTATGACAAATTACAGATTTCAGTCTGAGGGTACATTTTTTGTGAATTTTTTAGTACATTTGATGGAATGAGATTATAGTATGGTTATCAGCTGATGTTTATATCATGACTTTGAAATGATATTTTACAGCATTATGAGAATGTCTCACTTATTGGTTATAATTATATGATGTTATCTTGTGAATTATTAAGGTACTGTTTGATACACATTATTTGTAAAATGAGAATGAAAAATATAATCGTTATGGTCCTCACACAAGAGATGTAAATTAAAAAATGATGGTGGAATGTAATGGATAATGGTCATATTTTTCATTTTTATAGAGGAAAAATGGGAACCAAACGGGGCCTAAATGATATGAACTCGATTTGTGATAAAAATGTAAAAATGAAAAAGTATAATTATTTTTGATCTTCTCCACTCACTAAACTATCAACTCATATATTTTTTCACAATTTTTCTTATCAGGTAACATTTGAGTTTTTGTGCATCTTTTGGATTTGAACCTTCGCTTTTGGGTGTCAGGGCCACACGATAGAGTTTGCTAGTATGACTTATTTCACGGATCATGTAGTCACTGGGTTGGGACATATTCATTTTTGGATGTGACTTTGCATCATTGTAAATAGCTATGAGGCTCACAATGTATTTTGCATCCATATGTACATTTCATGTTATTTTCTTAGTAAAAGTTGAGAATTTAACTTATCTTTATTGTGTGGTATTATTGTTGGGGCTTGTGCATAGTGGATTACACGTTAGTTAATCCTATTTACAGGGAAAATAAAGTCGAAATTCTATTAAAAATAGTTTATAAAAAGTTACATATTGTAGTAGCCTTGATGGTGGGTCCGACTTTTAGTTGGTATCTATCATCAGAACACGTTATGTTCCGGATCCTGTAGCGTTACACGGAGCATGGCGTGTCACTCCAAACAACGGTTAAGTAAAGAAGATGTCCGGGCTGTCTTGTCTCCTCGTGAAGAAGCATTTCTTCGATCTTTCAATCTTCCGCTAGCACCATTTTTGAGATGCTCAGGCTTGATATCATCTATATACAAGGTGCATAAGGAGTAAAAATCTAATATGTTTATAATGGATATTAGTACTAATAGATCTCACTTGGAATAAATAAAAGGACATTAGAACATATATTGGAAAATCATGATGAATTTTGGTATTTATCTATTGTGTTGGCTTTATTTGTTCATTGCAACCGCAAATGGAAATATGCTTGACGAAGGAAGCCCCAAAGAGATCCCTTTTTAGTTTGAAAGCACCAAATAAAAATGAATTACTCTAATCATATATCTAAAGACAGAAAGAATTCTTTGTTTTATTATCCAAATAATCAAATAAAACCTTTATTCTTTTATGTTTGCAAGTGTGTACTTGTTTCATGTTCTATTTTTGCTTTTCCTTTTTCCTCTGAGTGAAGAGAGTTTTCAAACCGGATGGAAAAATTCTTGGATAATTAGTGTTGAAGAATAAAAAAGATTTTCATGATATCTCTTCATTTGTCAGAGTATTGTTATTAGAATCGTGCTATAGGTACATAAAAATTATACAGAATTGGTACAAGAATTTGAAATGAAGGGAGTAGATTCAAAATGGGTGAAGGAAAAATTACACACAGATGGACATGATTAACCCATTTCAAATTCCTGTCAAAAATCTGTATAATTTTCCTGTACGTAAGAAATTATTCTTGTTATTATTTCATAATAATGTGATTCTGTAATTACTAATTAGTACATATTTTTTCATTGCGTAATCCCATACATATAGTCTTTCTCTTTATAATTCATAAGTTACGCGTACTCTTCTATTTTTGTCAATATTTATGTCTCAATTACATTTAATTTATAATTTAATATAATTTCTCACATGGATTCAGATTATTTCAATTTTTTTTTTAATCATAAAAGAACTTGAATTTCACAAGGATAAAATGTACAGTATAATTTCAAATAAATGATTTTTTCAACATATATACTGACAAATTAATGTTAATTTATTATTATTATTATTATTATTATTATTATTATTATTATTATTATTATTATTATCCGTTCAATGGGTGGTTCATGTCTAAATACTTCGGTAATATTATGACTCCAATTATGCAACCCTACAAGGCCTAAAAAAAAAAGAAAAGAATAATGCTATTGATCATTATGACGATGGAACATCTGTAATGTGGTGGTCTATGTGGAATAACGAGATTGATTAGTTCAATTTTTATAAGAGAGAGGGGGAGGAGACATTGTCTCGAGAGAGAGAGAGAGAGAGAAATGTGAGAAATAATGGATTGTCACATCATCGATGTTTTATCGTCATGATGATACATAACATTAAAAAAAAAAAAAAAAAAAAAGGGTTCTTGAAACAGAATATGAGCTTGGTATTAGCTACAGTTAATTCATTTGTTAATAATTGGCATGTGAAAGGAACATTCTTTTCAGTTTAAGAAAGCCGCCAAATCGTTGCCCAATACAGATTTTCATTGGCAGCAAAGATTCTTTAAACAGAGACACAAAATACATCTGATGACATATTACCATGTGGATGCGGCAAGCTCAGATTCCAAGAAAGGACAAAATCGAAGCATGGAATAATGAGAGAGAGAGATTATATATATATATATATATATATATATATATATATATTCTTGAGAAGAAAGAATTTAGAGAGAGATCTTGAGATAGTGCAGAGCTTGAGAATAAAGACTAATAAAGCAACATTTGACGGGAAAAAACTAATATAAAGAAAAAAGTGTGTGGGGTTGGGAGCCTCCAATTTGCTCTCTTATATATCAATAAACCAATACTCTCAATCTTCCTCTCTTTCCCTCCTTTGGATTTTGTAAGATTTCTCTCTTTCTCTCTCACACACAAACATGCACACATTCGACATCATATGATCTTCAAATCACGAGGCATTCGGTCGATAGGGATTGTTTAAGAAAATGCATGTTCCTATGATATTGTTAGTATTTGCAACTAATTTGTTTTAGGGTTTTTTTTTTGCATGAATCTTTTGCAGTTAGACTCCAAAGGGGGGCGGTGTAAAGTTATTTTTCTATTTTTCGAGAGTTTCGGACTTCAAAGGGAGATGGCACCTGTTTCATTGCCTCCGGGATTCCGTTTTCATCCAACTGATGAGGAACTTGTGGCTTATTATCTAAAGAGGAAGATCAATGGGCAGAGGATTGAGCTTGAAATCATTCCTGAAGTAGATCTGTATAAGTGTGAGCCATGGGACCTGCCAGGTATTAATCCATAACTGAATTTTGTATAATAGGATAGTTATTGGAAATTGATTGATCAAATTAGCTATGCAAAATGATTAAAAACAAAGTGAAGATGAAGAAAGGTATAACAAATTTATTGGCCTCATTTTTATTAGTTTTAGATGAAAAATAAGCATGACACACAGTAATCCTTTTTATAGCATCAGACCATTCAACCTGGTAATACTGCCTTTTATTTGCCATAGTCTGCAATTATAAACAGGGTAAAAATCTGGTTCATCCCTGATAATTTTTAAAGATTTTTAAATTTTTTTTCCCTTGGATATAAAGAAAAATAAATAGTGTTTTCTTATGCCCTAAATATAAAATAATGAAAAACATGTATCAAATAATTATTCGTAACCTTCTTTTTCTAATGCAAAATAAATTATATGGGAGATTCTTGAATTTATGGTTATAAATTACTGTGATTAACAGTATTCTGCAATGTGATGTGAAAATTCGAAGCTGCAAACTAAAGTTTGATTAATATTCCTTGCGCGTGTTCCACCTTCTTTTGGAAGATCAATAAACTATCATGAATATAAGCTACTATATACTTTGAACACACTTTATCAGTAAATCATATTTTATATAATTTCACTTTCCTTTCCTTGAAATAAAGATCAATAATTCATGGTGCCTATTTAATCAAAAAGATCAAGATGCAGTCAAAAAGCAAAGCAAAGCATATGGTTGCATTGTTTTCCACAAAATATGAACGAACCTTAATCCCTTTTCTGCTACTCAGATGCGAATTTTCAAGAATAAATCATGTTCATTAACTTCTCTTGAAATGATTCGCATTTTGTCAACTAATTTCTATATTGTCTTCTTAGTTCTGGTTTATTCAATTGTTGATATATATTCTGTATGTATTTTTTTCAATGCTCATATAATCGAAAGACAACTGATTTAATTGAAAATAATTTGTATAGGGAAGTCATTATTGCCAAGCAAAGATCTCGAATGGTTCTTCTTTAGCCCTCGAGATCGTAAGTATCCGAATGGGTCGAGGACTAATCGTGCAACAAAAGCTGGATATTGGAAGGCCACTGGAAAGGATAGAAAGGTGAATTCACAAATGAGGGCTGTTGGGATGAAGAAAACCCTGGTTTACTACGGAGGTAGAGCTCCACATGGAACTCGAACCGATTGGATTATGCACGAATATCGATTAGATGAAAGGGAATGTGAAAATGCCAACGGCTTGCAGGTGCAATCTTGTTTTATCTTATGTTTTAACCTTTTATTCTTGTTAAGACATTCTATCCATCTCCAGTAATATTATCTGTATCTCGTTTATAAATTATTTATAATCCTATAAATAGGATTTTCTCCTATCAACTTTTAGACAGAAAATCTATACATGTCACAAAAATAAATGGTCTTTTGAATGAGTTCTCAGGAAGCATACGCGCTTTGCCGTGTATTCAAGAAGAGCTTGAACGGCCCGAAAATTGGGGACCAATATGTGACCACAGCCAGTGAGCGATCCTCCAGCATTGACATGTACTCTCAAGGAAAATATGATGATTTTGATAGCTCAGACTATCCAATGCCATTAGGAACCTGCTCATCCAGTGCCATCAATGCCTTTCAGATGAATATAAAAGACCCAAATGATGGAAGATGGACACAATACTTATCAGAAGAGGCATTTGGCGTCATAAATAATCCATATTCCCAGTGTTCACCAACATCATATACACCCTCCAAGGTAAAGAGTTTCAGCTTTACTGGTAAATAATTCGTCCTGCATCTGGCCATCACAGGCCCATTGAAAATGTGTATCTTTCCAAAAACAAGTATCTCTTCTCTCCTTTTGATGAACCATTCATTCAATAGCAGTTAGAGACGCGTTACATTATTTATTTAAATTTAGTCTTTAACATGTCTTCTTACATCTAATAATATCAAATAACTTGACACGTGCACAACATTCTATAAATAATGGGGCAAGTGACTTGAACTCAACCTCTTACTTGTTCTTCTATTATGTTGAACATCACTCGTACAACTAGGCTCGAAAATTGACCATAGGGCATACAAAATTTTTATAACTATATCTATAACTATAACTATAACTATATATATATATATATATAATTTATGTCTTTACATTTGGTTATAATTTATGTTTTTCAGGTTGATTTAGCAATAGAGTGTGCAAGGTTACAACATCGTTTTACATTACCACCATTGGAATTCCAGGACTTCCCACAGTCTGGTTTGTCACATTCCAATGCTTTTCATGAAAATACAAATCAACCTACAGATATATTGGAGGAAATTCTCTCAGTTGCTCAAGCTTCTCACGAGTTTCAAAATCAAGACACATGGGGCGGAATTTATGCTCCGGTTGAGGATTTTTCCTTTCCGCCCCACAATAAGCAAATACATGGTATTGGTTCCTTCAAATATATGGACAATTTAAGAGACGAACTGAATCATAGGTCTATCAAAATTGAAGAAAAGGATGAAGTTTTCGCATCAGAGAGAACGGCTGAAAACTTGAGATGGGTGGGGATGTCGAACAAGGAACTTGAAAAGGTAACCTAATTTGTGCAAGTTTAATTCAAGTGCTTCAATAAATTTTACGTTCAAAATACCTTGAAATGACCGCCTCTTAGTCCCCGCTCAACTATTACTATCAGCGAAGCCTATGATAGAGAATGAATAGTCATTGACTTCCTAGAAAAGGTATGAGCATGTATATCTATAGAATAAAGCTATTTGTACACAATTCCCCACACAATCTCTTACACCCCCCTCACATGGAGGGGGGCCCACACATAATAAAATATTTGTGGGCCCCCCTCCATATGAGGGGGGTGTAAGGGATTGTGTAGGGGATTGTGTGTACATGTAGCATAGTTGATATCTATAATAAAGCTTTGGACCATTCCTCTTAATAAGGTTGACCTTTGAAGATGGATCTCCTTATTGAGAATATGTAATACCACATATCCTACATGTTATAAGTATGGGTTCACACATATCTCCACATTGGTATGATATTGTTCACTTTAGGCCTAGGCCCTCATGGATTTGTTTTTGGACTTACCCAAAAGGCCTCATTCCAATGGAGATATATTTTCACACTTATAAACTCATGATCCTCCCCATTTTTATCCGATGTGGGACTTTGATCGCATTTCCAACAATCCTCCCCTCGAACAAAGGACCACTGAGCCTCCACTCAAACGATTATCTATCCGTCCATCTTCCTCACCAAGAACTTGCTCTATCCAGATCAACACCTCTCCACCGCGTTCGGACACACGCCTTACGTGAAGCATCCGGAGCACACCGTCTGTTCAATAGAGCTCATCAACAGATCCCATCGCGAGCTAACCGAGGCACCACCTTCGTTTGGCATTCCAAGGATTCATCCACATTGTCAATTTTGGGGTTTGACTCTGATACCACTTGTTGGAATATGTAACATCACATATTCCACTTGTTATAAGTATGGACCCATACATATCTTCACATTGGTATGATATTGTCCACTTTGGATCTAGGCTCTCATGGATTTGCTTTTAGACTTACCCAAAAGACCTCATACCAATGGAGATATATTTTCACACTTATAAATCCATGATCCTCCCCATTTTTATTCGATGTTGGACTTTGATCGCATACCCAACACTCCCAATCTTAACATGGTTTTAGAGCCCATTAAACTCCAACGAGCGATTCAATCCGATTAAGACTCAAAAAATGAGCATACGAATTTCAAGATTGATTTGCTCAAACGAGCCATCATCTTGTGGGGGTATGTTAAGAAATAAAATCCTACATTGAATAAAGATGGAAATATAGACCAACTAATAAGACTTTGAGCTACTTCTCTTAACAAGATTGACATTTGAAGATGGACCTTCAAATCTTAACAAGACTGCTTAGTTATGTTATTGTTTGTCCTTGACAGACCTTTTACGAGGAATACAAGACAGTTCCAGTGGCGAATATTTCCAATTTTCACGATTTTCAAGGTTTGCCACTTTAACTTCTTCCTTTCATTAATCTTTTTCATCGTTGTGCTACGTAAATTTCCGTTCTTTTCTTTTTTCCATTATCATTAGATTCATTACTCATAAATTTACAGTATTTCATTGCAGGAGGAACCAGCAAACAAAACTTTGACACTGATATCATTTATTCAAATCAAAATGATATGTCTGCTGAATTTGTGAATGAAAATGCGACTGACAACTTCTTGTCGGATGGAGGCATTGATGACTTTTCGAGCACTCAGAGTTTTATGGTGTATGAAAAAACTGAAATAAACCATGGATTGCTCGTTTCAACTAGACAAGCCCCCAAGACTTTGTATCAACAAGTGGTGCCTTCAAGGACCGTTCGAGTTTATCTAAACCCCAAGATGGCTCATGGCAATATTCCTTCACTGAAATCGTATTCCTGGAATCGAAGATTATGTGACATTTTCCTCTCATTTTCAAGAAATATGTTGCTTGGTGTATTAAAAGTCCTTATTATAACCTCACCCTTGATATAGCTTTCCTTGTCACTTGGGTGGAACACATACATACCCTCTTCAAATTGACTTGTACGTTTTTCTTTTTTGTATTGCTAACCACAGTTGTAATATGAAAGAGGTAAGCTCGTCTTTACACATTTAAATACAAAAATAATTCCTAAAGCATTTGGAGTCAAATTAAGTACACTTGTTATTCTGTAATTTTACATTTGATGTAATCCCATTTTTTGGGTGAATTATACTTGTTCTATAACTTTTTAGTTTTTACAGGGTTGTTACGGATGAAATCTTCTTTCTTGTCTCATAATTGTCCTCTGCTACCTAACTTTGTACAAATAAAAAGTAAAGAGGACCAATTAAAATGGTCTAAATTAGTTTGGGGGCGTTCTCTTCGTGTTTCAATTTTGTGTTTTGAATTTTGAATTCGTTTTATGTTTTGTGTTTTGAGTGTCCATTTTGAGATTGTTGAAAACTCGTTCTTTTTTACGTTTTAAAAAAATATTTTTCAACCCGTATTTTTTGAGTTTTGGCAGATTTGTGAAGAAAACAGCCAAAACGTAAAAAAGTTGTTTTCTGTTTTCTTTACAAAATTTTCAGCCGTTTTCAAAAATTCGTTTTAAAAAATGTGAAAAAGAACGCGTTTTCAATGTTTTGAAAAATCGAAAACAGAAAACGGCCCAAAACAGTAAAGAGAACGCTCCTTAACTTTTACAAATTTAAATTACAATAAAACAATGCAAATAGATTACTTTTAGTTACATATATAAAAACAGGTCTTGACTATTTGGTGAGACCGAGATATGGTTGAGCTCATGATTTTGCTTATTTTAATATTGGTCGACCAAGTATCCTTAATATGGCCATACAAGATGGAGCTAGCTACTATTGGAGACTTCAATATTGGGAAGGAGAAACGTGAATGCAGCTGAAGCTAGTGACTTAGAGGGGACGTCCGCCAACTGGTCCTTGAAAGATATTTATGAAATTGCAAAGCATCGATTCGCGCAATATTATGATATTTCCTTTACTTGTATTGGGCATGTTGGGATTCGGGTTGTAAAAACACACGGGAAAATAGTTGTTTATATGTAGTAATCAAAAGATTAAAGTTTAACCCGCAGAAGTGTTGAAAAATTGGTTGTTCAAAACCAACAAAAGAAATGAAAGAAGGAGAAAAGAAAATAAAGGCCAAGGTCGCATGGGCCAAATGCCATGCGGTCGCATGGGCTTCACAGAGACTTCAAGTCTCTGGGTGAACATAACCATGCGATCGCATAGTTTTGTACTATGCGGTCGAATGGTACAAATTCAGTGACCGTTGAAAACGATTTTCTACCGTTGGTCACTTGAATTTGGTGCCTTTTAAACATATTTTTGGCACCAATTCGTGTATTTTCTTGAGGCCTATATATAGAGGAGCCTTGTTCTATGTGATTAACATTGAATAATATATGCTTTCATTATTCTCTTAACAAATCAAGATCAAATCCCTATTCTACTCACATTCACAAATTTCTAATTGTGTTCTTAAGTTTTGGGTAGAAATAATTATGCTTTGGTATTTCTATAACAATGCTTGATTAATCCTTCAAACCATTTGCCGAAAAACCTTTTAGCATCTCAATTTACTGGAGAAGGGGCAAATATTGTTTGAGGACAACGATCACGTGTTTGGGCTTTTGTTCTTGAAGTTTTGTTTCTAGTTTGTTGCTGATTTTGGTGTTGTTTCTCCCCTCCTTCGATTGAAGTTTTCCAACAATCTCAAACAATAATTTTCCTGCGATGGAGAGTGAAACAACAATGGCAACCATAAAGTTGATGAATCAAGACTTAATGCGGTTGGATCGTTTTGATGGCACGAACTCACCAGATGGCAAGACAAACTGAAATTCCTCCTTATGGCGTTGAAGATCTTCTATGTACTTGATCCAAAATTGGAAGATCTACCCGAACCATCCGACAAAGACACCGAACAATCAAGGGTGGACAGAAAAAAGCGTGAAGGTGATGAATTGATATGCCGCGGTCATATTCTCAACTCATTGTCGGATCGTTTGTATGATCTATACACCAATACAACGTTGCCGAGTGGTGAGATATTTCTTTTTCCATGACCAATAAGTTTAATGATCTCTTCTATGTTGAGCAATCTGACCCATACATGGGTCTTCCATCATTAAGACCCTCAAGAGAATCATGTTCCTCCAACAATACCAAATTTTATAGCATCAAGTATTATAGTTATTGCCATACAATATTTGTCACTCTTATGAAGATCAACAATTATATTTTTAATTACATACCTGTCAAAATTTTAGAGACAATCATATATTTCATTCATGCATACATGATAGTTTTTACTAAAGCAAATTAAAATTTATGATAATTTAACATTAGGTATAAAGTCGAAAGTTCATTAAGTTTTCAATCATCTCCATTATCCTAATATTTCATTAATATGAAAAATTAGTTTCACAGCGCAAAATTATAAATTCCAGGTGACAGTTATATGATCTATTCCATTTCCTCATTAAAACCTTAATCAAATACTTGTAGGCTAGAGACATTAACTTATCTAAAATATCATTTATATGACTAGGAAGTATTCTCATAAGATGATACATTTTCTCCGCTTCACATATATGTTGTCCCAAATGCATTATTTCTAGAGGCATTTCTTCGAGATGTTTTATGTGTTGTATCAAGTTAAGTAGCGAATCCATTTTGTAGTTTTGATAAGCACGTAACTTTTCAACATGCACCTTATCTCGTGCTCTTCTAGCCTTCCTTTTCATAATACTAAGCCCCTGTTTGATTCCTATTTGTTGGAAAAAAAAATACATTCTTAAACAGTAATTTGACATCATTTCAACCACATATTCTTTAATAAAATAATATTACACGCAAATTCAAAACTTCTCCTTATTTTTTAATCACACATTTTCCATCGATACACTATTCAAAAATACATTCTTATGAAAAAAAATGGTGTTCAAATAGGGGATAAAAGTGTGCATAATTTCAATAATATCTTATTAAGCACAAAAATGAAAACATGTGATAATGGATCACATAACCTAATTAAGATCTATACCACTCATGAACGTAGAATAATGTAGTATTACCAAAATGATTTTTAAAAGCTAAAGAATTATGATTTCGTCTATTTTCACCCTCCCTCTAGATTAAATATTTAAATCCCATCATTCTGAGACTAACAAATGGGCCTTTGATTGAACGGGCCACCCCTAATCTTTGTGTGAGGCTACTGTGAAGAGAATTATCATACAATTGTCATGGGTCCCCGAAAAATCCATCAGTATAATAATTGTCACTTTTCTTTTCTATTTGTTGTCATTTTCTTGTGATCTTGTAAGACATAAAATCTCCATCCTTTTTTTTATTTTATTTTTATTTATAGCTAAATGGATAAATTAATTTTATTCAATTGTAAATACATAGTGCAAAAAATACATTGCATATTAATAATTTTTATTTCCAGTCATATTCTTTTGAAGTACTGTTAGGCATTTTTGTGATGCCCAAACAACCCCCTAGGCGATGATGAAAAATCGTGATCCGTTTCGTTTCATAGGCTTTAAGTCCGGGATTGAAATATGATAACGATCCACACCACAATTGTAGTAACCCAATTAAGTTGGGTATTTCGAGAGAATCGGCCCATTAGGGTTAGGTGCTCAATACCTAATCAAAAGATGGACTTGGTAGTTAGAGATATACACTATCTCTAATTTTTTGGTAACTTACCTTATCCCTTTTGATTCCAATCCCGTAAGATTTGGTATGAAATATTGGAAATTCGTTTTCCCATTCCTTGCCTACAAAAGAGACCTAAAAACCCTACCAAAAGTCACCAACAAAGAGTGAAAACCGTCCCTTGCTTTGTGCTCTTGAGAAATTCATTGCTTTGTGTCTTTGAAGCCTCTCTTCCTTGCCTTTGTGTGCTCATATACTTTGTGTATATCTTGGACTCCGAAAATCAGTTGTTGGTGTTACCTTTGTGGTGTTGGATCGTCGTTTTCTGAGCCTAGCAAAAGGGGAATTATTGTTTCTTCATTCTTCACTTTCTTGCCTCTTTTCTTGATTGTTTTGGATTGATTCTTACGTTTTTAATTGTGTTTGTTACTTACATCTTGATTTGTTCACGTGTAGGAGTAATAAAACACTCACAAATTGGTATCAGAGCTGGCTGAATCGAACAAAACAGATCCAGAAACCGGAACTGCAGAAAACGCGAAGAACAGGAAGGAAAATTCAAAAAAATCCGAACCTGCAATCTTGATTTCTGGGCAAACCAGAAACTTTTTGGACAAACGGACACCGGATTCGGGACGTGCAGGCGGAGGAGATTCAGACCGTCCGGCGCGTCGGTCAACGCCAGTCAACGCCGGCTGCGCGTGGAGAACGCGGTGGTGGCGCGTGCGGCTCACGCCGGAGGATTCCGGGGAAGTTTCCAAAAGACAGAATCTTCAATTTTTTATTTCTAACATTGCTGTGTTGTTAGTTTTCGATTTCAGGTCCTGTAGAAAAAGTTGGACGATTTTGCCCCTGGTGGATCGCCGGTCAGAATTTCTGAATATTTACTGAATTACTTTAGGCCAAGTTTGCGGCCCTAAAGCAGTAAATTTGCATCTCTCCAATTTACGGACCTCAGAAGTGGTCCGCTCTGGTAAATTGGCTGAAATCTTTACATTAACGCACTAGCAGATCATCGTGTGGGGTGATCACATAGGTTTGGGGGTTGCCATTGCTTGGTAACCATTGTTTGTTGCTAGAACCTAGGATTACCTGTTTAATTTTTAAGTGAAATTATTTTTTTATCATCGTTAGCTTAATTTGTTGAACGTTGTTGCGTTATCTCTTATCATTTTAGAATTGTACCCGAGCCTCCTATTCTAGTTTCTTCCCTTGACCTGAGAACCTGATTCTCACGGAATCTTGGGGTTCTAGAATAGAGTATTACTGTGAAACCATAGGAATTTTGTTACTCTGTGTAATCTGTGTGACCTGTGACTTTTACAAGTTTGAATTTGTGTTCTGTGCATTTTTTGGTAAGATGTCGGCACATCACTTTGATTTGGGTATCTTTAATAGTAAATGGGATTTTTCTATTTGGCAACAAAAAATGAAAGGTATTCTTGTTCAACAAAAAGTTTCAAAAGCTATTGATAATTCTTTTTCTGCAACCTTAATTGCTGAAGAAAAAGAAAATTTGGATGCATTGGCATATACTACTATTATTTTACACCTGTCTGATACTGTTTTAAGAAAAGTCGGTAAGTTAAAAACTACCAAAGAACTTTGGGAAAAATTGGAGGAACTTTATGTGTCAAGGTCTACTCCAAACAAACTTTTTCTACTCGAAAGCTTTTTTAGTTTCAAAATTGATTCTTCAAAGGACCTTGATGACAATTTGGATGTTTTCAATAAACTTGTGCAAGACATCACTAACTGTGGTGAAAAAGTATCTGAAAAATATAAGGCTATTATTTTGTTAAATGCTATTCCCGACACCTATAGAGATGTTAAAAATGCTATTAAATACGGGAGAGATACTTTAACCCCTGAAATTGTCATAGACTCGTTAAGAAGTAAAGATATGGAAATGCGAGCCGAGAGAGTCGAGAGAAAAAATGGTGAGATCCATATGATGAGAGGTAGGTCTCAGTCTAGGACTCGTGATAACCAAAGTGGATATGCATTTGGTGGTAAAAAGAAAAATAGGAGTCTATCTAGGCCAAAAGGTAAACCTAAAGGTAGGAAATGTTATGAGTGCGGTAAAACTGGACATTTCATTAAAGATTGTTATGCTGAGAAAAACAAACCAAAGGAAAAGGTTCTAGATGAGGCTAATGTTGTTACTTCTTCTGATGAACACTGTGAAGTTTATGTGTTATTGAACTCTGATCCTACTGAAGTAAATTTGACAATGAAATCACACGTGCATGAATGGATACTTGATTCTGGTGCATCATTCCATGTTTCATCACATAAAACTTGGTTTGAAAATTTGCAAGAGTCTGAAAGTGGTCGTGCTATTTTATGCAATAATGATGCATATAAAATTGTTGGAATTGGTGATATCACGTTAAAATTTGACACTGGTTATGTGGTTAAATTACATGGAGTCAGATATATTCCTGAAATGGCTAGGAATCTTATTTCAGTAGGAGCTTTAGAAACTGATGGATTTTCTGGTAAAATTGAAAACAGCATGTTAAAAATGATTAAGGGTTCTCTTGTCACATTTAAAGGTATTAAAAGAAACGGTATCTATGTGACCAATGCTGAGACTGTTAACAATTCTGTTTCCTCTATAAATTTGACCAACAATGATGATACACACAAGTGGCACAATAGATTAGCTCACATAAGTATTAAAGGACTTAAACTGCTAAATGATAAAGGTGTATTTGGAAAAGACTGTGTGTCTAATATGCCTTTCTGTGACCACTGTGTGCTTGGTAAACATCATAGGTTATCTTTCTCATCTGGCACACATAAGACCTCTAAAGTTTTGGAATACATTCATACAGATTTATGAGGGCCTGCTACCAATCCTACAATGGGTGGTAATAGATATTTTTTGTCCATAATTGATGATTACTCTCGTAGAGTATGGGTTTATCTGTTAAAGGATAAAACTGAAACTTTTAATGCTTTCAAAATATGAAAATTGCAAGTTGAAACTCAAACTGGCAAAAAGGTAAAATATCTAAGAACTGATAATGGCCTAGAATTCTGTAATAGAGATTTTGATGATATGTGTGCAAAATGTGGAATTACTAGACATAAAACTGTTCCTTATACACCTCAACAGAACGAGGTGGCTGAACGTATGAATCGTACTTTACTTGACAAAGTTAGATGTATGATGTTGAGTTCTGGTATTCCTAAATCGTTTTGGGGTGAAGCTGTTGTAACTGCATGTTATTTGATTAATATGACACCTTCTACTGCATTAAATGGTGATACTCCGTACGAAAAATGGTATGGTAAATGTGCTGACTATACTATGTTGAAAACTTTTGGCTGTGCTGCTTTCTCTCATCAAAATGAGGGAAAACTAGAACCTAGAGCTAGGAAATGTGTTTTCTTAGGATACCCTGAAGGAGTTAAAGGGTATAGGCTTTGGGATAGAAGTCAACCTGGAGTTAAGATCATCGTAAGTCGTGATGTTACATTTAATGAGTCTGATATGCCGTGTCTAAAATTGGAGAATGACACTTTGAGAGAAAAACAGCAAGAAAACACTAGTGACGAATCCCGAGAGGATTTAAGACCTGTAAGTGTTCAAACCCCCACCACCTCAATTGAGGTGGAGCATCAAAATCCTGAGGTAGAAAATGGTCAGGATGAAAATACTGAGAGAGATGAGATTGTAGAGGAATACCAAGGAGAACAAAACCCCTTAGCTGATTACCATTTAGCTAGAGACAGAGTTAGGAGAACTCATAGGGTGCCTCAAAGATTAGAATCTGATTTTGAGCTTACTTATACTAGTTATGAAGAACTAGTGGATAGGGAACCAAACACGTATGAAGAAGTCTTGAGGAGTGAACAATCTGAGAATTGGGTGAAAGCTATGAAAGAAGAAATAAATTCCCTCGATAAAAATCAAACATGGGAGTTAGTCCCAAGACCTAAAGACAAGTCTATTGTTGGGTGTAAATGGGTTTTTAAAGTTAAGGAGGGAATTACCAAAGGAGAGGATTTAAGGTTTAAGGCTAGACTTGTAGCCAAAGGTTACACACAAAAGGAAGGGATAGATTATAATGAAATCTTTTCTCCAGTTGTTAAGTATACCACAATTAGGACTATGCTTGCATTAGTTGCGCATTATAATTGGGAACTTGAACAACTTGATGTTAAAACTGCTTTTCTGCATGGTGAACTTGATGAAAAGATTTTTATGGATCAACCTAAGGGTTTTGAAAATAAACAAAAGCCTAATCATGTGTGTTTTCTAAAACGCTCTCTGTATGGTTTTAAAACAATCTCCTAGACAGTGGTACAAACGTTTTGATTCGTTTATTCAAACAATTGGTTTTAAAAAGAGTGATTTTGATCATTGCTTGTACTATCAAGGCAGTATAAATGATAACTATGCGTTTCTGTTGTTATACGTGGATGATATGCTTTTGATTGGTCCCAACTTAAAGTTGTTAAAGGATATAAAAACTACTTTGAGTAATGAATTTGATATGAAAGACCTAGGAAATGCTAAAAGGATCTTAGGCATGGAGATTAAAAGAGATAGGTCAAATTCATTGTTGCTTTTGCATCAAGCTCCATACATTATGAAAATCTTGAAAAAGTTTGGCATGAATGAATGCAAACCTGTTTCATTGCCTTTGGGCAATCACTTTGTGTTATCTAAGGAACAATCACCTGCTAATGAAGAGGAAGAGGAATATATGAAAAATGTTCCATATTCAAATGCCATTGGTTCTGTGATGTATTTAATGGTGTGTACTAGACCTGATTTAGCTTTTACTGTTAGTACACTTAGCAGGTATATGTCAAACCCTGGTCCCACGTATTGGGAAGCTTTGAAATGGTTGTTTAAATATTTGAAAGGAACATGCAATGTTGGCTTAATATATAAGTCTAATACTAAAGGAGTAAAATTGAAAGGCTTTACTGATGCTAATTATGCTGGTGATAGAGATAATAGGAAATCTACATCTTCCTATGTGTTTACTTTGTGTGAATCATGTATTAGTTGGAAATCACAACTTCAACATGTTGTTGCATTATCCATTACTGAATCTGAATATATTGCTGCTACTGAAGCCTTTAAAGAATCTATGTGGTTTAAAGGTATGTTAAATGAACTAGGTGTTCTTGATAATGATGCGACAATATATTCTGATAGTCAATCTGCTATTCACTTATGCAAAAATCCTGTCTTTCATGAACGTACTAAACATATAGATGTTAGATTGCATTTCATTAGAGATATGGTTTCTCAAGAACTGGTAAAACTTGAGAAAATTCTTTCAGAGTACAATCCTGCAGATATGGGAACTAAGGTGCTCCCACTGGTAAAGTTTAGAAGTTGCCTTGATCTTCTAAACATTGGTACAAACTTGTAAGTCTCTTTCCTTAAGGTATTTTGTTATCTTATCTGACTTGCAGGTTGTTCTAGCATCAAGGTGGAGGTTGTTAGGCATTTTTGTGATGCCCAAACAACCCCCTAGGCGATGATGAAAAATCGTGACCCGTTTCGTTTCATAGGCTTTAAGCTCGGGATTGAAATATGATAACGATCCACACCACAATTGTAGTAACCCAATTAAGTTGGGTATTTCGAGGGAATCGGCCCATTAGGGCTAGGTGCTCAATACCTAATCAAAAGATGGACTTGGTAGTTAGAGATATACACTATCCCTAATTTTTTGGTAACTTACCTTATCCCTTTTGATTCCAATCCCGTAAGATTTGGTATGAAATATTGGAAATTCGTTTTCCCCTTCCTTGCCTACAAAAGAGACCTAAAAACCCTACCAAAAGTCACCAACAAAGAGTGAAAACCGTCCATTGCTTTGTGCTCTTGAGAAATTCATTGCTTTGTGTCTTTGAAGCCTCTCTTCCTTGCCTTTGTGTGCTTATATACTTTGTGTATATCTTGGACTCCGAAAATCAGTTGTTGGTGTTACCTTTGTGGTGTTGGATCGTCGTTTTCTGAGCCTAGCAAAAGGGGAATTATTGTTTCTTCATTCTTCACCTTCTTGCCTCTTTTCTTGATTGTTTTGGATTGATTCTTACGTTTTTAATTGTGTTTGTTACTTACATCTTGATTTGTTCACGTGTAGGAGTAATAAAACACTCACAAGTACTTCCTTTCAAACCTTGAAAATAGATGCCATCACTCCTAGCTAGTCAAAAGCAAGAACCATTGGAACACCTTTCACTTCCAAATTTTGAAGTAACAACATCAAAACTTTGCTTCTTTGAACCCCCCCCCCCCCCCCCCCCCCCCCCCCCCCCCCCCCCCAAAGAGTGCAGAAAAATAATGTACATCCATACGATTGATCACAAAACCCCCAGGCCCCGGCCAGTGAAATTCTTGATTATTAGTAAGAGTATGATGCCCAAGATCATCATCGTTAGATGCAAAATGTAACGTCAGTAAAGATCCAGGTGGAAGTTGATTGAAGACATGCACCTCATATTAATCACTCCAACAAAAAGAAATTACCATGTGAGGAAGTCTGCAGGCCATCAGAATGAGAAATATAAAAAGACTTTTAATCATTGTTCAATATATTTTAGGCTCTGCAAAATGATTTATGTCATAAAATCTCCATCCTTATGGTGCGAAGAGCTCGAAATGGAGCTCATGACGATGTAAGTACTTTTATCACCAAACTACACTGAAGAAAGGGGTTTCTTCTAGTGCCATTCTCTCTTCTTTCGGTTCTAATTTAACGGCGTTCCTTGGATGCGGATTTTTTCTTAACAATATAACTACAATACACATTAAAAGGGCATTCGTAACATTGATTCATACAACTTTTGTGTGTGAACATCCAGCTAGATAAACCGTAGAGGTGGACTAAACATGCTAAAACCAAACTTTTTGGCTTTCTTTTTTTGTTCACTTGTGACAACATAAAGACAGAAACTTTTAAATATTACCAATTATTTATGTTTTACGTGAACAAATAACTGTGACATACGAAAATTCCTACTGGAGAAAATAATTCGTATCCAATACTCTTAGAACATGTGTCCGTCAAGTTACGTACATTGCTTTTACTTATTTTAATATGTTTAAATTTTCGAAGCTTGAAAGAAACTTTAAAAGTACTAGTCAAGTAAGTGTTCGCTATGCTATGTGTCATGCAGTATATTAAAGAAGTAGAAGTAAAAATATAATAGATAAATGACTAATATTAAAAAAAAAAAATCCACGTGTTTGCGTCGTACTTCTTTTAGAAACTCACGTAACGATTTATTCGTATAGTATACTCACATGTTCATGCATGTGTGTCTCCTTCCTTAGTAGACAAATGGTAATGGGACAAGGAAACATGTTTTTTTTGTACTTAGAAGAGGGGAGTGATTTTAGTGAATAGCACATGGAGATGCTGTAATAAGAAAGTATAAAAGCTACAACATGGAGACAAAATATGAAAGGAACCCAACACAAAATAAGACAAATAGGATTCACGGGTCAGTAATGGAGAACAGGAAAAAGCCAGCCCGTTTTACAGATGCCAACAATGATCTGATATCAAATAATTCACTCACCAATTCAATTGTAGAACCTACTATAGTCCCCCATTATGTCTTGTTTTTTTCATTCCCAAAAGCTGCAGAACCCTCCCAATCGAGCCTTTCCCCCTACTCCCACCCACCAATATTTATTATATGGTTTAGTAGGTCACTTTATCTATATAACATGCATTTTCTAGAGCCATGTAAAAGAGAATTAGCAGTGTGGGTTTACATTTATTTTTATTTTTATTTTTTTCATTTTTTGCCATGTCTTCACCGTTTTTGGGTTCTTGGGCCTTCAAGATTTTCTTAACAAATTTTCTTGATTATTATCTTGTTTTTATACACATTTGGTACTGAAGAAGTAGTTGTAAATGCTGCTACTCCAGCAGCGAAAGTTGGGAATATTTTCGCATATACTATGGCCAGACATTCAAAGTCATCAAGAATGGATTTGATGGCAAGTGGCAAGAGCTATCTTCTCATTCAGGTATTTATCGTTTAATTTACACTAAAATGTGCAACTTTTACAATCTTATTAGTCATCCAACTCATTACACCAAATGTTACAAAAAAATAAAAATAAAATTCCATTTCTTTTCTTATTTTTTAATTTTCAACAACTATTTATTTCAAAAATTATTTAATTATATATTCTATTACCACTGAAATTACTAAGTTCTTATAAAAATTACACTTAATATCACAATTAAATAAAATATTACATTTAACATCACTTTATAAAAAAATTACATATAATAAAATGAATATCACAAAACAAACATAAAAGTTCAACAAGTTTTGTAATTTAATTCTCGAAATTAGTATATCATCCCACAAATGATCAATTAATGCAATTCGAAGTGCAATTTGAGTCTCCTTATTCTTGATTTGTCTATGTTGAGCAAGAAAATCTTGAAATCGACTATTTTCATTTATAACCATCTAAATAATAACACGTTATATTCTTTTCCTTGAACAACATAATAAGCAGCAGCAACAATACCTTTCAACAAGGTTGGGGAAAACATGGGATGCCCTCAAACACATAAATATCATTGTTTGAACTCGATAAACCAAAAATGTACATCCCATATCCAAATATCATAATCAACTAAAGCCTCGAGGATAATAAATTTGAGATCTACTATGACTTGAACATTATCGTATCCAAGCCATTGGATAATTTTTCTATTTTTAGTGCATACAGTCTAGACTATCATTAATTTCTAGGAAAACAAGTGTTTTTTTTTTTTTTTTTTTTTAAAACCAGTATAAAGTAGTCTCGCAAGATCATTATAGTTCGGTGATCTTGATGATTCTCTGTAAATACCTTTACAACGGCACGAAAAATCTCTTCAAACATTCTATTGTTGTGAATTCTCCTACCAACTGAGTCTACTGAGCACATCCTTTCTCTTCGTAATGTAGTTCTGATGACCTTCCATGGCCCTATCTATGTGTAAGAATAAACTTCATGACATTCAAAAATGTCGACAAAACAACATTTTATTATAATGTGGGATCTCCGCAAAATAATCTTTGCATAGACTTCTATCTATATTTTCGTGGTCACAGTTGGTCACTATATGACCAAGAATTGAGCCTCCGTGGGTCACTTAGTTACTTTGTTGGTTGAGATCGTGAATGATAATAATGTTATTTTTGGAAGATATGTGAATTATCACTTCTTGTTTTGCATCAGTCACTTCAAGCTTATTCGTAAATGATTGTCACTTTCTCCATCAAAAAATGAAGATGAAGCATAAGATGATAAACAAGAGTGACCTTAAAGATTGAAATTCATTTTTTTATAATAAATTGGATGGATGATAAAAATATTGTTGAATACAATATTTCACATAGGCCTCGTTTGATCTGCATTATTTGTAGAATGAGAGTTATGGACCCTATTTAAGAGATGAAAAATAAAAAATGGTAACTGGATGTGATTGATAACGATTATATTTTTAATTTTTATGGAGGAAAAATGGGAATCAAATGCAGCCAAACATCAGATATCTAGATTATTACATCTTGAATTTCATCAACATCACCATATGATTTGTTTCCAAAATAGAAATTAAAATTTGTTATTGCATAAAATAAAGGACAAAATGGGAAATAAAGGAACGTGAAGATACGATTTTGAAAACTAATAATATGGTGGAGATATTGATGAAATCAATCAAATTATTAAGATGTAACAATCCAAATATCTTATTTCATAAGATTTGTGAGAGATAATGTTTGGAAACTAATACTAATCGCATGGTAGAGACGATGAAATTTATCCCACAGTTAAGATGTAATTGTCCATATCCATATATCTTATCTCATAAGATATGAGTGAAATTGAACTTAAGATTTTGGAAACTAATCGTACATGGAGATGTTGATAAAATTCATCTAGTTGTCAATGTGTAATAGTCCACATATTTTATCATTCTAGAATATTGTATTCAATAATGATAAAAGTCTGTACAGAAATTTCCTTTAACTCATTCGTTCAATTTTATTATCAAATATGAATTTTAATCTTGGAGGTCCCTCTTATTTTTCATCTTCTGCTTCTGCTTCATTTTTCGGAAGTACAATTTATGGATAATCTTGAAGTGGATGACGCAAAAAAGACGTGATAATTCACATATCTTCCTACAACAACCTATTCTTAGCTTGCTGTCTCAATCAACAAAATAACTAGACCCATGGAGGCTTAATTATTGGCTATATAATGATCAATTGTGATCGAGAACATGCTGATGGAATTCTATTCAATGATTATTTTGTCGAGAACTTACATTATAATGAAGTGATGTTTTGTTGACGATTTCGAATGTCTCGAAGTTTATCATATGTATAGTTAAGGTCATGAAAGATTATGACAACTACTTTATGCACAAAAAGAATTTGTAGTAAAATGGTCCAAGTTTCCATCCATGTGGCCCAGTCGTAGAATGTTGGTATATGGTTTAGCAACAGGTAGTACTCATGGGTACATTAAAATGGGAGAATTCCCAACTATTATCCTTGAGGTTGTAGCTAATTATGATCCTTGGATATGGCATGCCTATATCAATTTGTCAAGTTCAAAGAATAATATTAATGTGTTGAAGGCATCCCTATTTTAATCAACCTCGCTGAAGGAATTGCAACTTCCGCTCATTAGTCATTTAAGGGGAAAAAAAAATGTAATATGTGTTATAATTTAGCTGATTGTATACACTCACTCAAAATGGCCTACTCGTACAAACAATTCATGATTCACATGGTCCCAAAAAAATTATTTGAAATGAAATAAGAAGTATATAGACAAGACGTAGAACGTGCATTTGGCATTTTGAAATCACTGTTCACAATTGTGGCATGACCAACAAGTTTTTTTGGAAAACATGTAATATGATGATATGGTAATTGCGTGCATTGTAACGTGATGTTGATGCACCAATTGAAAATTGGTTGGAATCGCCAACTTAAAAATTTGAGATGATTGGAGATGAAAATAATTGATTTCAAGAATTCTTTGCTCAACGTAGACAAATCAAGAATAAAGAGGTTTACATGACACTTAAAAATGCATCAATTGATCATTTGTGGGATGAGTATACTAATTTCTATAATTAACTGATAAAATTAATTGGATGTATGCTTGTTTTCTTGAAGGTTTTTATATTATATGTAATTTTTCATCTAGTATAATGCTAAATGTTAAAAAAAAAAATAAAAAAATTGTGACAAGTGTAATGATTTTTTTGATTTATTATAAATGCAATATTTTAGTTAATTAAATGTTATTTTTAAGTTAGTAATTTTAGTAGTAATATGATGTGTAATTAAATAATTTTTGAGAATTAAAAATAAGAAAGAAAGGGAATAATTTTGTTGTTGTAATATTTGATGTAATGAGTTAGAGATGACTAAATAAAATGGTGTCACACTTGCACCATATGGGGTGCGAAAGTTTAACTGTTTTGGTGGAATGGGTTGGAGATGGTATTCTATACTATCTATGGCATGTTTGAAAATTGTGTTGCTAACCTAGATTTCCTATAAAACTTAACACTTTGTGTGATCAACAAGAAGAAGGAAAAAGGATTGAATAGAGAAATTCCCAAACATTTGGCGATTTCAAATGTGTCGATATCAATGGTGACACTTTCTCTAGTAATTAACAAATGATGAGTCTTTTTGAAAGCTTTTGGTCTTTCAGGGAATTCCCTTTTCTTGGAACTGTGACCCACTCTAGTAATTAACAAATTATGAGTCTTTTTGAAAGCTTTTGGTCTTTCAGGGAATTCCCTTTTCTTGGAACTGTGGCCCAATAATGCTTTCTTGTGCGTACATTCAAGGGTGTCCTAATCACATGATAGAGTTTACGGGACAAGGTTATGGGAACTTTGCTATAAAAGATGAACTTCCTATTCAATTGATAGCCTAGATTTTTCTTTATAGTTGGAATCGATAGTCTAGAATACCAGTGTTGGAATCAGATTTCATACTATTGATTCACTTTGGTTGCTTTAGATTGTACCCACAAAAGACACAAAAGGGAGAGTGTTTATTGCAGCCACAAAGGCAAAGGAAGAAGGAGATAACAGTTGGTAAAGCACAGAGAGAGCAACCGAAAGCACCAAGCAAGGAGAAGGCAAATAAACACACTACTGTGAAGGAAAAAAGGAACCCAAATATATATGTAGAATTTAGGTATGTAAATGGGCCAAGACCTAAAGACAACAAATGGGCCAAGATAAATATGGGCCAACCTATATTAACCTCGAGGAAGTGAACGGGTCATGAGTGTCTCCAATTAAATTGGGCCACTTCTAAAGGTCTCCAAGTATTTTTCAAGTTGTGTCGTTTCATTGAGATGTCGATATTTAATTTAGTCATTTGGTCAATACCGACTGAAAATTACCAACGAGTAACATCGTTACTCATGAGGTCATTTGACAATAATTTGCTCAATATACTTTCACCTTGGTGTCACGGGACTTGCAAGAAAACTTTTCTCTCATTAGTGACAATACCAAAAGGAGAACCAATAATATTAAAAATTATTTATCTCTACCGATGTTTAGAAGGTCTTTGCAATTTCTAAATTTCACCATTGGCAACACCTTAGTTCCCATGCAGGGTCGGAGCCAGGAATTAGTTATACGATGGGCTAAATTTGTTAAAAATTTAATGTACGAATAAAATTTATATATAACAAAATACTTATTATAGTTGCACTCGACAATGTTTTACAGCATAAAATTCATCTATAATAGAATCTAGCTCTAAATTCAAATTAAATTCTCATTCAATGTTTAGTGTTAAACAATCAGCAAGAAAACCATCATCCATCTTGTTACGAATTAATATTAGAAGATGAAGGTCGTTCCCGTTCAATTTCAGGAGATGAAATTGGAGGAATTGGTGCCGTAGGAATTAAAGTACTCTGAGATTTGTTACTCCTTGAAAAAAAAGATAACAATGTTCTTCCTTTTTTGGAAGAAGGTCGATCTTCTTCCATATTAAATCTAAAAGCATAAACTTCAAAATACTTCAATATCCATTATCCCATAATTATAAAGACATAACTGCATAAACATAAACTCACAGTACATTAACTCAGCAAATTAGCAATTCAATTATTCAAGCAAACATACAAATTAACTACATTAGATATTTAGATTAGATAGGCAACTATATAAAAAATTAAAAAACCCTAACCAGTAACTAGTAACCACAGTAAAATATGAAATATTCAAGTAATAAATTTTCATTGTTCTCTCCAATTTCTATTGTTAATTTATTTACCAGAATTAGTTCCTCTTTAGTCTTTGGCACTTTTCTTTTTGAACTGAACAAGATGAGCCGTCTCCATACTCCAAGGCCCAAGCATAGATCAACAATCTCTTTTCCAACTGAAAAAAGAATACCAAAATCAGATTAATACCATAAAAAAACAGATGCACTATCTATCAATCCACTTCGTCAATGACAGTCGGCAAAATCAAGAAATATAGCCCTGAGTTTATAACAACCAATTGCCAAAGCAGCCAAACATAAAACATGAAAATACTAACAATTTAAAATAGGTACGGTCGGCAGGCGGTTGGTGGTCGGCGGTCCGCGATGGCAGTTCCGGGTGGAAGATTCAGGGTTTAATGTTTAAAGAATTTGGGAATTATTTCAATTTTGGCTTTCTTTTCTTTCCAAATGACTTGAATGAGAATAAAGATAGGAAAAACGGGTATTTAATTGTTTTAAAAATTGGGCCTAAAGTTAATTGGGCCAAAGATTAAACAAAAAATAAGAAGAGAAAATGAGGGCAGTGGGCTAGCCCTTTGAAATCGTGGGCTAATACATTAGAATTAAAATCAAATTTTTTTTCATTTTAGTGTATCTGGGCTTGGTTGGCAGTGGGCTACATCCAAGTGTAGTCCACTGCCAAATCCGTCCCTGTTCCCATGTCCGAGGGGTTATATTGTGAATGTAGCTTTTCAAGTCTTACCACCTCTTATAATACAATATTTCTAATGAAATGTAGTTTAACATCAACGTACTTGGTACATTCGTGAAAAACATGATTTTTGCATAGATGTATAGAACATTGACTATTCGAATATACTACCACAACTTTTGAAACCTGATACATGTTTGAGCTTTACCTGGATCTAATTTCTATTTTAAGGTGTTTAGGCTCTAAAGCAATATTGAATCTCATCTTTATATTACAACTTCGGTATCGCGTGGTGGCCCAAGTCCTTACAGGCATCTTATTTTCATATTTAAGCGGGATTTACCCTAATAATTAATGTGTGTAATAGCATTCGAAGCCAAAATTTGGATGAATAAACAGGAGAGTAATTTTCAAGATTTTAAAAACTTGGAGCAAGTTGTAGATTTTTAGAAATCACTAATACTCTTTTTTTCTGTCAAGCAAGTAGAAATCATAGATCACTAAAATAATTTTCAATTTTTTCTTTTTCCTTTTCCATTCTGAATTTGCAGCTTCTTTCTTTGAGTGAGGATTGCAGGCCTTTGTAGGTGAAGTATTTATAATTTTTGTTAATTTCCCTCTAGCTTCTGTGTCTGAACTCTCTGTTTTCAGTCAGAAACATTGTAAAAGTATCAGTCATTAGGAGGAAACGAGGAAATTACATAGCCTGAAACATTGTGTGATTTTAAGGCTTCAAGATAATCTCAAGAAGCTTCATCACTTCGCTGTATGATTTTAAGACGTCGATTAATAGTTTATAGAAATTGTTGTACCACAAATTTTGGGATTTTTTTAATTCACACTTGTGAAGCAATATATTTGAACATTTTTTTTAGAGTGGGATTATCAAGTTTTCTAGTGTTATGGAGTTCACTAACTACCATACTTTACGAGTGGACAGCTTCTTGGCTTGCTGGGAAGTTTGAAGGGTATTACATCAGATTTTGTCACATCTCAATGCGTGTTAAAGTTTTACAACGACGGTCAAGTTCAAATGATTAACAAAAGTGATTCACAAGCTTTCAGTCAATTCGCAGCTCACTTCATTATCAACACTGATCAAGCACTTGTTATATAATTAGGCAAATTTAGCAAAGTTTCGACTGAGCGGTGATCGATCGAAAATTATGGTTCAATCAATCGAACTAGAGTTCCGATCGACTGGAATAGGCTTAAATCCGGTATTAACAGATTAAACACCGTATATACTGTTGGTACTCCAGAAATCCGATAAATTGCACAGAAATCCGGTATACGCCAAATTAGGTATGCAGTTTAGCAATATAATAACTACGATGAACGCAAATTCAACATACATATATCATGCTTAATACTATACACGTACAGAATGTAAACATGAACAAAGAGAAATCGCAGAACGAGTAATAGAATCGAAAACTTTTAACCCGAGGCCTGTGTTGCACACAGTTTCCTTAAAACAGATTCGCCCCCTCACCGTTCGTGCTTGAGGTTTACAACGAGCGTCCGTTTCCCAGGATACAACAGTAGAACCAGTAGCTTTCGAGCACCACGGGAACTACTCCGGCGAACTGAACTAGTGCCTGAACTACACCACCACCAAGACCGAAATGCAGAAAAAAAATCGAACTTTATGCAAATGAATTTCTTATGTATTCTAAACTTGAAAGCCTTTGCTTTTTATTTTTGTGTGTTGGAATGAGGAAAATGAGCCACTATTTATAGGCTAGGCTACCATCAATGACAATGACCTTTAGAATTTCTCATCTTTTTCCTATGTGGGACAAATTCATTTTTCCCACATAAACTCCCTTTTGAGTGGTACACTTTGAGCCTCAATTTCTCATTCACCCGAACATCAACTTTGGCAAGTAAGTATATGATTTCGATGTACTCACGGAGGAGAACACAAATCAACTTTCATCTTCCAAATTGAACAACCGGGTCCCACTCAAAACTCGTGCCAAAGTTAGCCCATAAACTCAATTTTTTCCAACAATCTCCCACATGAATGAAAATTGGGAGCGACTCATGCATGTGACACATGACGACTTATGAATGTGACACATGACGACTTGGTGATATAGTTCAACAGTTGAAACCTGCATAGGATAGGTAGGTGTTACCCTTTGAACCTTCCCTTGCGAAAGCATATTTACTTTACTGGCTGATCAGTAGACGCGATGTCCTTGAACTGTTCTGCTGTTTATGTAAACGATGATACACTTCACACAGGATTCTTCCTAACACATTTCAGTTCTCATTATTATGTTCGTTTTGGCCATGAACATACGCCTGGTTCTGTGAGAGATCACTAGAATTGCGCCCCACACAATTCCCTTAGAAGCGGCCCCACTTCTCTCTCACATAGGTGATTTCTTATTACAAGTAACCCGCATTACTTGGCTCGATTTCCGACGCATAAGAATCATAAAAGCCAATTGCTTATCTTCCAACTTCACGAGCATCACTGTCGCATCACAGGAATGGACATGAGGTAATATCCCCCACAGTGATTACATCGAGTCTTTACAATTAGGTTGTCCATTTGAACCTAGATCTTGGGATCTCCAGTCAACTAGGTTGGGTTTTCCTTTGTATTGACTTATCCATTCAAGGGCTTAAGTCCCATTCCTCTCGATGATTTCTCAACTAACTCTCGATTTAACCCTTTGGTTAGTGAATCCGCAATGTTATCCTTTGACTTTACATAGTCAATAGTGATAACTCCAGTTGAGAGTAATTGCCTTTGGTATTGTGTTTACGACGTATATGTCTAGACTTACCATTATACATGTTACTCTGTGCCCTTCCAATTGCTGATTGACTATCACAGTGTATGCAAATGGCTGGCACAGGTTTTGACCATCTTGGAATATCCTCTAAGAAATTGCGTAACCATTCAGCCTCTTCACCACTTTTATCTAGAGCTATAATCTCAGATTCCATAGTGGATCGAGCTATTACTGTTTGTTTAGAGGATTTCCAAGAAACAGCTGCACCTGCTAATGTGAACACAAATCCACTCGTAGATTTTGAGTCTTTCATATCAGATATCCAATTAGCATCACTATATCCTTCAATGACCGCTGGATATTTGGCATAATGCAACCCATAATTACGAGTCAATCTTAAGTACCTTAGTACTCTTACTATTCCTTTCCAATGATCAGCTCCTGGATTACTCGTATACCTACTTAGTTTACTAACTGTGTAGGCTATGTCTGGTCTTGTACAGTTCATTAAGTACATCAGACTTCCAATGATTCTCGAGTATTCTACTTGAGAAACACTTTCACTTTTATTCTTGGATAGGTGTTGACTTGTATCTATCGGTGTTCTAGCCATGCCAGTATCATCATTACTGAACTTTTCCAGAATTTTGTCCACATAATGTGACTGGCTTAGAACGAGTCCATCTAATGTTCTTGAAATTTTGATTCCAAGTATAACATCAGCCAAGCCCATATCTTTCATGTCAAATCTTGAATTTAACATATTCTTGGTGGATTTGATCATCTTATCATTGCTACCAACAATAAGCATATCGTCAACGTAAAGACATAAAATGACATAGCCATTTTTCGTGTCTTTGACGTAAACACATTTATCACACTCATTGATTTTAAATCCACATTCCATCATGACACTATCGAATTTCTCATGCCATTGTTTTGGTGCTTGTTTTAAGCCGTATAATGACTTCACCAATTTGCAGACTTTCTTTTCCTGCCCTGGAGATGAAAACCCCTCGGGTTGTTCCATATAGATTTCTTCAACTAAATCTCCATTCAAGAAGGCAGTCTTAACATCCATTTGATGTACTTCAAGATTCCGCAAAGCAGCAATCGCAAGTATTACTGGAGAATATGTATCAAAGTAATCAAAGCCTTCCCGTTGTCGGTAACCTTTTATTACTAACCTGGCCTTGTACTTTTCAATAGTTCCATCTGTTTTCATTTTTCGTTTGAAAATCCATTTGTAGCCTAGTAGTTTACTTCCTGGAGGAAGATCCACTAGCTCCCATGTATGATTTTGCAAGATGGAATCTATTCCACTTTTAATGGCCTCTTTCCATTGAGGTCCTTCTGAGGAGTTTACAGCTTCTTGATAGCTTCGAGGTTCACTTTCTAGCATATAGGTCAGAAAATCTGGACCATAAGATTTTTCTATTCTTTCTCTTTTGCTACGTCTTGGTTCAACCTCAACCTCCTCTTCTAGTTCTTGGTCCTGACTATCTTCAATCATAGTCTCATACGTCCGTTTAGAAGAGCTTGCCTCTTCTTTGGACTTATACGGAAATACATGTTCAAAGAACGAAGCATTTCTCGATTCCATTATCGTGTTTTTGTGTATATCTAAGATTTTCGATTCATACACAAGAAATCGATAAGCACTACTGTTATGAACATATCCAATGAAGAGGCAATCTACAGTTTTCGGGCCTATCTTCACCTTCTTTGGTGTTGGGATAGCCACTTTAGCGAGACACCCCCACACTCGTAAGTATTTATAGGAAGACTTTCTTCCTTTCCATAACTCATATGGGGTCTTTTCCATTTTCTTTCGGGGCACCTTATTTAAAAGGTAATTTGCTGACAACACAGCCTCCCCCCCACATGTTTTGAGGTAACCCAGAACTTACTAGCATTGCATTCATCATTTCTTTTAAGGTGCGATTTTTCCTTTCAGCAATGCCATTTTGTTACGGTGAATAAGGTGCGGTGGTTTCATGTATGATTCCGTGTTGTGCACAGAATTCAGCAAACGGTGCTTCATACTCACCACCTCGATCGCTTCTCAACACCTTAATTTTCTTGCTAAGTTGATTTTCAGCTTCCGTCTTATAGAGAATGAATTTCTCTATCGCTTCATCCTTACTTTTTAGCAAGTACACATAGCAGTATTTTGTGCTATCGTCGATAAAAGTAATGAAATACTTGTTGCCACCTCTCGTTTGTACAAATTTTAAATCACATAAGTCACTGTGAATTAAATCAAGTGGTTCAGTATTCCGTTCAATTGATTTGAATGACGACCTTGTCAATTTTGCTTCAACACAAGTTTCACACTTATGTTTCGAATCAACATGGAACGCGGGTATGCAATTCAAGTTAACTAGTCTACGTAAAGAATCATAGTTAACATGTCATAGTCTACCATGCCACACATTGGAAGACTCAAGCAAATAAGTAGAATAGTTCACTTTATTCATTTTTGGCTTAACAACCATTACATTTAGTTTGAACATGCCATCGGAAACACACCCTTTTCCGACAAACATTCCACTTTTGGACAAAATAACTTTGTCTGACTCAAATACAATACGAAACCTATGCTTATTCAAAAGCGACCCGGACACTAGGTTCTTGCGGATTTCCGGCACATATAGCACATTGTTAAGAGTCAACTATTTCCCTGAAGTCATCTTCAGAACCACCTTCCCTTATCCTTTGATTTCAGAAGTTGCTGAATTTCCCATGAACAACTTTTCTCCATTGTCAATTGCTTCGAAAGCATTAAACATCTCTTTATCAGAGCACACATGCCTTGTAGCACCAGTGTCAATCCACCACTCTTTCGGGTTAGAACCCACCATGTTTACTTCAGAAATGACGGCTGCGAGATTCATCTCCGACACATCATTTGTCATGTAATCAACCACATTTGCTTCCTTCTTCTTCTTTGGCATTCTGCACTCCGAAGACTTGTGACCTACTTTGTCACAGTTGAAGCATTTTCCTTGAAATTTCTTTTTAGAAATTCCACCTTTTATTCCTTGCTTGGTCCCTTTGCCACCGGCTGACCCAGCCTTACTTTTGTAGGCCTTACTGCTTTGACCATGCTCTACCACATTGGCTTTAGCAACATCAGGACTGAACCACTTCTTCTCCGAACCCTTGTTGTCTTCTTCAATTCGAAGTCTAACAATCAGTTCTTCGACGTTCATTTCCTTTCGTTTGTGCTTCAGATAGTTCTTGAAGTCTTTCCACGCGGGGGGCAATTTCTCAATAATTGCTACCACTTGGAAAGTTTCACTCACAACCATCCCTTCGGCATGAATTTCGTGAAGAATCACTTGGAGTTCTTGCACTTAACTGATTAATGGTTTGGAATCCACCATCTTATAATCCAAGAATCGGCCGACAATAAACTTTTTTGCCCCGGCATCCTCAGTCTTATATTTTCGGTCCAACGACTCCCACAGCTCCTTAGCAGTTTTCATACTACTATACACGATGTATAGCGAGTCTGCTAAGCTATTCAATATATAGTTTCGGCACAGAAAGTCTGAATGTTTCCAAGCATCAACCGCACTGATCACTTGAATATCTCCTTCACCCTCATTGAGTATTGGAGCAGTTTCAGTCAAGAATCTCGCAAGATTCAAGGTGGTCAGGTAAAATAACATTTTCTGCTGCTACCTCTTGAAATTCAAGCCATTGAATTTTTTCGGTTTTTCCCCATGGTTAACCGGAACATTAGCCACATGTTGGCTCACAACACGACTTGGCACCTGAGCCACAGTTTGAGCCACAACAGAGCTAGGCTCTACACCCATACCCACAGTTTGGGAAACTTGGGACACATCCATGTTGGTTGGTTCGGTTGTCATTTCTGAAATAAAACACACAAAAATTAGTTGCCAAAACTAAATATCAACTTATCTTTTGAGAAAAAAAACAAATCTGTTTTAAGCTTGTTATATAATTAGGCAAAATTTAGGCAAGTTCCGACTGAGCGGTGATCGACCGAAAATTATGGTTCGATCAATCGAACTAGAGTTCCGGTCGACCGGAATAGGCTTAAATCCGGTATTAATAGATTAAACACCGTATATGCTGTTGGTACTCCAGAAATCCGGTAAATTGCACAGAAATCCGGTATACGCCAAATTAGGTATGCAGTTTAGCAATATAATAACTACGATGAACGCAAATTCAACATACATATATCATGCTTAATACTATACACGTACAGAATGTAAACATGAACAAAGAGAAATCGCAGAACGAGTAATAGAATCGAAAACTTTTAACCCGAGGCCTGTGTTGCACACAGTTTCCTTAAAACAGATTTGCCCCCTCACCGTTCGTGCTTGAGGTTTACAACGGGTGTCCGTTTCCCAGGATACAACGGTAGAACCAGTAGCTTCCGAGCACCACGGGAACTACTCCGGCGAACTGAATTAGTGCCTGAACTACACCACCACCAAGACCGAAATGCAAAAAAAAAAAACCGAACTCTATGCAAATGAATTTCTTATGTATTCTAAACTTGAAAGCCTTTGCTTTTTATTTTTGTGTGTTGGAATGAAGAAAATGAGCCACTATTTATAGGCTAGGCTACCATCAATGACAATGACCTTTGGAATTTCTCATCTTTTTTCTATGTGAGACAAATTCATTTTTCCCACATAAACTCCCTTTTGAGTGGTACACTTTGAGCCTCAATTTCTCATTCACCCGAACATCAACTTTGGCAAGTAAGTATATGATTTCGATGTACTCACGGAGGAGAACACAAATCAACTTTCATCTTCCAAATTGAACAACCGGGTCCCACTCAAAACTCGTGCCAAAGTTAGCCCATAAACTCAATTTTTTCCAACAGCACAATCCTGCAATTTTGTGACTTTTCTCCCAGTGGGCGAGGATACTTCTCTCCAGTTATGAAGCCGAAACCCCTTAGCCAAGAAACGATGTGCATCCATGTAATATTTTTATCAATAGTAGAAGCTAATTTCACAAAATGACAGGGCATTTTGAATATCGCTAATACACATTCTTATTTGTTCACATAATTCATGTCTACGTTTTTTTTTGCTGTATTGGATACCAGCGTAGCAACTGACTCACTTGTTCTTTATCTCATTCTCAGCCAACTGAGTGGATCAAATACTTGGGTGTTTTTGCAAATTTAGAAACAAGAGCAAATCAAGTATATGATGCAGTAAGTTAAAATTGTGGCAATACCAACAATTTAATCTAGTAAATATTGGTGAACATGAACTATTAGTCCCCCAATAATATATAGAGGATTGACATGTTTTAAGATTTGGACCCTTGAAAATATTAGCTCTTCCATCCTAATAGAGATAGTTTATATCCTTTGCAGAGTAAGGCCAACTACGGTTGCTTGAATTAATCTTTTGCTAGCCGGAACACATCATTTAAACCTATAGTCGCTTGGATGGAATACAATGATGTATGTACTGTAGACAATTATTTTCACTGTTGTAACTTTGTAATAATCTAAATGTTAGAGAAAATGTGCAATCTTGCAGAACTCTTTTTCAAAGCTTGAATTCATATTCCTTAATTTCATTGTTGTAGGGTGTCTGGTCTTTTGCAAAAGAGACGTTCAAGCTAAAGGTACTCTAGTGGAGAATTTGTTCGTAAACTCATCAATTTACAACATTTCTATTGACTTCTTCTCTTTAAAGAAAACAGTGCAATTAACCAGACTAATTTGGCTTTTAGATTAAGTTTCCTAAATGAGTTCCATTTTTTTTCCTTTATTTAACATTGAATGCAGTATGTGGAGGATGCGGGTGGGGAGAATATTGACAACTCCATCAGTAAAGTTACTGTAGGGAAATATCGACCACCACGTATGGCTTTACCGGGCTTAGTTCGCTCACAAAGATCAACACCACGTAGAATCACCAAAACCGACCTCTTTGATATTTTCTTCTATTGGTAACTTATCAATAGTACCCACTCACAATAAACCACACAGGAATGATCACGAAGAGAAGATGTTAGTATTTGTAGCACAAAGCAGAAGCTAAAACCAAGAAGAACTCACGTAGAGGAAAACTCACAGAGAGAGCAAGAGAGGCATGAATGAAATGTCTGGGGGAGAGATGGAGTGACCAAGTATATAGCCCAAGTCCAAGAATGGTAAGTTAGGTATAGGTTTCAAGTTAATTGGGTCATGAGCCCAATTAACAAATAGGGTAGGCTAACAAACAAATAAGTGGGCCTCCAATTAAATCGTCATCCAACTAAATGAAGATTGGGCCATGAGCAAAACTAATTAATTAGGAGGAAATTACACCCTACCAGATATTTCAAATATCAAGTGCAAAAGTCAGGTACAAACAATTTATAAGCAAAACTCAGGTATTAACCTAATTAATTAATTAATTAATTAATATATATATATATATATATATATATATATATAAATTAATTTAATCAATCAAACCCTAAATTCATTTTCAACCCACTATTTTCTCTCTCAAAAAATGACTCTCTCTGCCTTCTCTCTATATTCGACTCTCTCTCTCTCTCTACAATCGCCACCACCACCGCCACGATGCTGGACTCCTTGATGCTGTCGCCGTCGACGCTAGAGAGCACTGCCACCGGAGACCATCTCTCTATCCTCTTCGACTATGAGCGCCACTCCAACCGATGGGACGATGGTGGTCACAACACAGTGCTATGCAAAGAGTCTGCGAGCAGCGGATGTGATGTGGAAATGCTGCACTATGTAGAAAAGAGGTAGAGTTCGCGTAGATCCGAGCACAGCAACACTGCCGCTCCTATTTTTATGATTTTTTTGTGGTGGTTGTGGTAATTTTGTATTGTGCGATGGTGGTTCTATGTTGTACGGTCAGTTGTGGTTTTGCGATTGGTGGTCAACTGCTCGGTTGGTAGGGATTAGAGTTTACTTTAAATGCTACAGGATCGAGGTGGTGGTGGGTTGTTGAGGCTATGTCGGATGCCTGTGTTGTTAGCGGCGGGGTTGTGTTGGTGTTGGTGGTGGTGGTTGCAAGGGGGAGTGGTGGTGGTTGTGGGTGATAGTGTGTGATTGGTGGCGGGGTGATAGTGTGTGATTGGATGCGGTGGTGGTGGGTTTGTGTACTGGCGGTGTGGTGGTGGCGGAGCAGACCGAATAGTGTGTGATTGGTGGTTGTTGTCTGTGACCAACAATACAGACAACAATTAAGCGTACGTGACCAACTATATAGGCGTCTGTGACCAACTATTTAGGCGTCTGTAACCAACTCTTCAACTGATCTGGGACTAAATATTATGAGTATGTGACTAAAAATAAAATGTGATCAATAAATTGTAACTTACGTGACCATGTGACTAATAAATTGAATGATATGTGACGTCGAAAATAATATGTGACTTACAAAATTTTTGATCTGTGACCACGAAAAATCTGTGATTAATTAATTTGACGATATGTGACCTATAATTATGAATCTGTAACTATTAATCACAATCTGTGACTTTATTATATTTAATTAATAAATATATTTAATTAATTATATATATACCTGATTTTTGAATTTTTAAACTTTGTATCTTATTTTTGAATTGGAGCAAACTTGACACCTTAAATATGAATTTTTCCCATTAATTAGGCTGCTTCCAATGGCCTGTTAAATCTCTGAGGTCGGGGCATTTCATACGTGGTGTTGATTTAACGTTCAGTCATATGGACGAAACCGACTGAAATAATAATCGAGTTATATCATTGCCCGGGATTATTTGGTATCAAAACCCAATAGTTACATATAACATCTCTATACCTGATGACTAGGATGCATTTCATGCCATTTTATGTGTAAGTCGATGAGTTTTCTCAGATTTCTTCACTTGCTTGCAAACGTGTACTAATCAATTATTATTATTATTATTATTATTATTATTATTATTAGACTGTGGATGTGGTGATTGATGAAACCTACACTTCTGATCTAGTTGCTTACACTTCCTCTACGTTGAAAATTTAATTCTGGAAGATCAATCTTGCTTTGCTTTTGTTGCTAATCAAAGCTTGTGGAGACACGATAAAAGAATTCGAAATGCAACTGCTCTTGGTAAGTTACTATCTACTGCTCGAAAGCCTTCGTATAGGCCATTTTTGGATTACAGAAATTAATTTCAGCAAGATTTTAGCTAGAATATCTTGATTCCTATATGCATAGACTTTTGAATTTTTTAATTTCTTTCGGCTGATATTTCTATAACTTCGTGAGATTTTTTGATAAATACTTTCCATTTTACTTGCTCCTGCTGCTGTGAAAGATTGGTACGATTGAGCCATCTCTTAGCCTCAACTAGTTCTGGCGGATCTTATTGAAGCTTTATTTCCATTCAGAAATTACGTAACATATTTCAGAAATATTTCTAAGGTAGTCGACTCTCTTTCATCTAATGTAATAATGCAGAGGGAAGGAGTCGTAGAGACAGCTCTACTGCCATGAAACCTGTAATTGTAGCTAGCGAGTGAAATATTGCGTGTATCCTTTTTTTTTTTTTTTTTTTTACAATATAGTAATTTTAATAATTGCTGCAATTTCAAGGACTGGTTTTACCAAATTCTTGGAATGTTGTGTTAAGCTTACTGCTAAACTGGCTAGTATTGTGATTTGAAGACTGATGTGCTATAATCTGCATGTGAATGAGTTGAAATACTTATTCCTTAGTCCACTGAACCCTCTCTTCGAAAGATATCATACTATTGTTTTATTTTTTATTGCTTTGACTCATTCCTTGAAAAGGGTAAACCTGGCAGTGATTAAATATCAAATTAATGATCACCATAAGACTAATCTTCTTAACAATGTTAACATTTTAAGATGAAATTAATCCCAAGATTTAAAATGATATGTCCAAAAAGCTCAAATGATGACATACGAATTTTGAGATTATTGTTTTCAAACATGGTCGTGTTAATGTAAATCTCAAACTTGATTGTACATAAAATAAATAACCAACGTATGAGGATTTAGACTACTCTTAATAACATTAATCTTTTAAGATAAACTCTGACTCGTAATAAAAGGTGCATAATGTAAAGATTTGGATGTCCATCTTAAAAGGTCAATCTTATTAAGATGAGTAGCCCAAAACCTTATAAATTGACTTATATTTACATCTTTAATCGATGTGAGATTATATCCCTTAACATGCCACAGCAAAATGGTGGCTCGTTTGAGCAGACCAATCTTGAAATTCATATGCTCATATTTTTTAGTCTTACAAGGATCGAATCGCTCGTTAGAGCTTATTGGGCTCTGATACCATGTTAAGACTTGAGGTCCATCTTAAAATGTCAACTTTGTTAAGAGAAGTAGCCCAAAGCCTTATAAATTGGCCTATGTTTACATCTTTAATCGATATGAGATTATATTCCTTAACACATAAAATGTCTGTAGAACAAGAGGATTGAACATCTCCCGATCCTTACTCTTTTCAATCCAGTTAAAACTATTGAATAGTTGTACCTATTTCCTGGTTGTAGTACTTGGTATCAGAGCCATCCATCTACCCCTCATTTAGTTTACAACTCATTGCAACTTATTTTTCTTTCTACATCTCTACTTGCTCAGAAATTCTTAGTTATCTCTCACACTCTAACTTCATTGCATAACATACTCTTCGATTGCCTTGCAAAAGGATCTTCGACTTTAGAATTCACGAGGTTAGAAGTTTAGACGGTATTTTAATTGTTTTTTGTTGGTAGCTTGAGGCTTTGCCATGTCTCTTGTTTTGTGCTTACATTATGTGATACTTTTAACTTACATATATCAAAAGTCATCATTAAAAGAACTATAGAAATAATAAATTATATTTATAATTATGGATCACCGATGGTAGAACCCAGCTTTATTTCATTGTAAACATATATGCAAACTCATTAAATTTTGATCATGAACAACAGAGTTAACATTTTATTGTTTGTTTTTCTGTACACAACCCAGCACTCTTGTAAAAACTTTGTAAAGTGATAGAATCCAGAAATCCAACTAAATGGCATTGAAAGTAGGCAGTGTATTTTCTAGTCTTTATTCCATGCATCAAATCTTCATGCCTCAAACAACCAGGAAATTGAAATGATTAGTCACCAAGTATAAGCAAAAATTTAAAACTTGTTGTATTTTTTTTATCGCAAGTGTACGATATCGTAATAAGTAATATAGTGGACCTTTGAGTCCGAATTATCGTTCTCACGAGAACTATACTTTAATACTTAATTTAATAATTCTAACTCCTATTTGATGAATGAAAAAAATATAATTGTTGTGATTTTTGTTCGACCTAAACTTAACTAATGAATATAACAATGTGAACACAAAGATCGATTTAAAATTCAAATATAAAATGAGGTATTAGGGCATAACAATTTCATCTCGAATTCTTCTATTGTATTCAACTTACTCTCTCGAGCTTTCATCGAGCCTATAATTAATTCAATTTCATATCTCTTTATGAATCAATCTTAGTTAAACGAAATATCTATTATAAGAATTTATATATCGATCGCAATAACATTGCATAGGTATCTTTACATATTATACTAAATTACTGGATTTTAATGTGTGGTCTAAATCTAAAACTCACATCTGGATTCGTAATAGATTCACAAAATCATTGAATTAGTGATCAATTAATTCAACGCATTAAATCATAATAAAACCAAGACATATAAGATAAAATAACAAGAATCTTGAATAAAATGTATAAACAATCTCAAATATACTACATTGTTCGCCCTATATATGAAATTTAGTTACTAATGATGCAAAATAATAATAATAATAATAATAATAATAAGAGAGGGAGAAATTGTTATTGAATACATCACCGAATTTTGAGTAAAGAAGAAAAAAAGATTAATCTTGAACCAAGATCTTCTTCATCTTCCGATCAATACTTCAAACCTTGAATTTCTTGATGTTTTTCTCGTTTGATTTGCGCTCTTCAACCTCCAATTGTATATTCTTCTTCTCAATGTGTTTGACCACTTTTTAATTGCTTCCTTTCTTGTATTTATAGATGGCTCCCCCTCCTGAATTTAGAGATAAGGCCAAAAATTCCGAACCCTAGTTGCTCTTACGCAGTGCCTCGACGCCTAGAAATGGCGTCGCGTCAGGTGGCGCCGCACCGCCACAATGCTGTCATGGCCGCTTCTTTTGTGGCCCATTGTGCCTTGGCACTGCAGCTTTGTCTCCTCTAGCCATTTGGTGCCACCTTTTGGGTAGTTTTTTTTTTTTAATTTCTTATTTTGATATGGTAATTTGACTCCTTTGCCCTTTTTCTTCTTACTTTCACTTCTTTAGATTCCAAGCCATTTGTTTTCTCCACTTTTGCTGTCAGTAAAACCATCACACAAAAACTATAAAACAATACTAATAAACATATTAAAATGTTCAACACTCATAAGATTTAGCCAATAATCAAGTTAAAATAGTATAAAACTCATGAGTAAAACATACTTATCAGCGGGGTGCCCTACAAGAAAAAAAGCCTTTTGCAACGTTCCAAAAATGTTGCTGAAAAGTTTTTGCAACGTTTTTCTAAATGTTGCAAATCTCAGTGTTGCCGTAGAGTGGGAGACTTTTTGCAACGTTTTTAAAATGTTGTCAAAATGGGACTTTTTGCAACATTTTTAAAATGTTGCCAAAAGCGGATTTTTTGCAACGTTTTAAAAACGTTGCCATATCCATCCTCTTTTTCTTTTTTCTTTTTTTATTTAACAGCAAATTATGTAAATTGACTCGCAAAATTGAAATGACTCATTCTGAACAAATTTTGGTATAACATAAAAATTAATAATTTCATTATAAATTTTTGAATCCATAAACTTGAATATTAGAATGTGATACAACACCGCCTAAATAATAGTTCCCACAACAAATAATGGAGCTTTTGGATATTCTTGATGTAAATACTTAATGACTTCCAGCCAGTATCCTTGTCAGCATCGGAAGATCTCTGAGGATCATTCTGCAGCCCAAAACTTGAATCGAATCCCGAGCAAGCCATGCAGTGGTATTCTTGAGGAGTGTAGATTACATTCCTTGGTGATTTCTTCACCAATCAATCATCTGTATACTTGAGATTCAGCACTAAGTCTACACTGACAATTTGATCCAGGATCTCCTGCAAAGACCAAAAAATTAACATAAACAAATAAAATATTCAAAATACCTGCATCATATGAAACCAATATAGATCGAAGTTCTTCACAGAGCAAACCTCACTCATGACTTCATTAAGCAACTGTTTTGCAATTTCAATCTATTCACCAATGCCATTAATTTGTAAGGTTCTCTCTCTAGATGTTTCACCTGGTGGCTAGGAGGAAAAATATCCTAGATGGTTTGCTTAATGCCCTACAAGGAGGAAAATATCCTAGATGGTTTAAATATGTATTAGTCTAGGAGGAGCTTCTGTCAAATGCTCGGTGTACAGAGCCTATCAAAGCTCCGCTGAAGCTAATATATACTATGATGAATGAGATTTTAAGAATTTATATAAATGAAGAAAATGATGAGACTTGGAAATAAATGTAAGAGTAAGGCTACAAATCTGGTAATGTAATCATCAAGTCGAGTTAAGAACCCGTGAAGCACAAATGCATGGATGTCTTATAAATGTAAACAATCCCATGTATAAATGAAAGAAAATAAAATATGCAGCACTTGTCACAGTAATAGGTAATGCTTCAAATTTTGAAGGATAGAAGTGCAAGCTGACATTATGAATTGAGAAAATCAATTGAGCTAATTAATATTAAATATTTTGAAACTCCAAAACGATGCACGGTTACCTAATGCCAACAATATCTCGAAATTCTTCCTCTATGCTTCGAAGCATGTAATTGTGGAAATCATAGGTGAAAGATAGTTGATGAGTCTGCAACAGACACCAAAACAATAAGTTTGTTTTTGTAGCAATATCAAGTGAATCAGAAATCCAAGTTTGGTATGATAAATTTCACTTGTAAGCACATTTCTCAACGTAGCTTCCCATGCATATCAAAATCAAAACTCAGTTCCTGGATGAAAAATCCCATGTAAATTACATAATTTTATGCAATCAACATAGCAGAGTTTTACCGACTATGTAATCCTAGTCATGTAGTTAATTACATATTACTTCAAAGCACAAGAAATTTAAATATTAAAAACTGTTGAAGTCAACCAACATTGCTCATACTCTTATTATGAGTAAGATCAGGAAAAAATAAAAGACAAAAGAAATAACTTACTGTAATAAAACCAAGTCGTAAAGCCATGTAGTCAGCTTGATGAATTGAACTCCAAAACTCACGGCTGAAACAAAGCAGCTTTAAACATGGAGTCTAAATCCATGTCAAACCCATGAAGAAGTACACAGTGAAAAAGATGAAACAAAATTGTGCGCTAAAGCCAATGAAATGGAAAACAGACCATGAAATGATAACGGTAATTGCATTAAACCATGATATTATCAGAACATATAGCATATCTTTCAAAGGGGCATATGAGGAGGACAAAAGAGAGAGAAAAAAATATATTTACAAGAGGGACCATGAAATGATAGCGGTAATTGCAATAACCATGATATTATCAAAACATCTAGCATATCTATCAGAGATAAATCTTTCAAAGGGGTATATGTATTAGAGAAATACAGACAAGAAAGATATTCAGCAATTTATTGTCAATATGAGGAGGACAAAAGAGAGAAAAAAATATTTATAAGCAAAAGTGAGTTGCAATTTCAATGACAAAAATGGTTATCAATTTCTACTCATTCATTAGAAATAGTTTCTGCATGCTATCATATATCATACCCCTTACAGGGGTCCATCGTATGATTGTGTACTCCATTTTTTGTTAAAAGTTAAGAAGCTAAATGTAATCTACCCCCCCCCCCCCCCCCCCCTCTCTCTTTGTGCAAAATATCCTAAATGGCAGCAAGACTACTAGCATTGAAACATACAAATAAGAAAAATATATTTACCCAATGTTCAATTTACATGTGAAGAGGTTGGCTTACTTTCCCTGTTACACAAATTTGGGGTGGGGGCGGGGGACCATTCATGTTTCTAAACCTAGTAACATAGGCAAGAAAATGCGATATTATTCAATTTGAGCAAGATTCGACAGAATATATAAGGCAACGAAGTTTTATATAGCAACTCAAACAAAGAACTTTGTTCTCATATGAAATCCAATACAAAAAATATATCATTCTCGACATTAACTAATATGTATTTCTTTGGAAATATACCTGCTCTGATGAAACCTCACGCTTGCCATGGAAAAGCACAACCCTCAAACGCTCGGTAAACCCCAAGTCATACACCCTCACCATAGAGTCAAAAACAACCAGACCCACAAGTGCAATCTCTGGTTCAGCAGTCCCAGCTCGTTAACAGTATGCCACAAGAACCCGATTCCAAAATTCAACAGCACGAATCCCTTCCCTTCTCTGCTCTCTTCGTCCCTACCCTTCTCCAATAAATTGATATGGGCCACCATCACTTTGCACTGATACTTGGCTAGATCCGCCACCAGGCAGTGGCCATATGGGCAGCTGCAGTTTCACATAGGCCACCCCAAGACATTCGTCGCTAAAATTCCGTCTCTGTTGAGCCATTTTCTAGTAGTGGATGGTGACTGGCAGATTACTAGAGATTAGGAATGAAGAGAAATGTGGTGGATGGAGATTGGGGATGATGGAGATTGGGGATGAAGAGGTCGATGGGGATTAATTAGGGATCGATGGAGTTATTTGGGCCGTTTGGGTATTTGGCGAACTTGTCTAGGCCCAAAATGTTTTGCAATTTCGCAACGTTTTTTAAACGTTGCGAAAAGTTTCTCTTTCGCAACGTCTAAGAAACGTTGCGAAATGAAAAATTTTCGCAACGTTTAAAAAAAGTAGCAAAAAGTTTCTTTTTACAACGTTTTTTAAACGTTGCGAAAAGGAAATATTTTTGCAACATTTTTTAACGTTGCGAAAAGTTTTATTTTTTGCAACACTGAATAAATGTTGCAAAATGTCACTTTTGACAACATTCACTTAAAAAATGTTGCCAAAACTCAATTAAATTAATCAACGGCAACATTCACTTATTAAAATGTCGCGATAGACCCCATTAGCAACACTCCATTCAAAAATGTTGCCTTTTAAGTATTGTAAAAGGCTATTTTTGTTGTAGTGGTGGATTGTATTCTTACCGCAAATTGGGTTGTGATCCCCTGACACAATCAGAAAAATGACATCTATTTAAGTAATTTTTATGTAAGATTACTTTGAAAATAAATAACTTTTACTTCACAAAGTGATAGAACACCATCCAGTTGAAATACACTAGACACAACAAAACAAGAAGGGCGGAAGAGGAAAACAACTTGGAGGCATTCAATCAGCACACGGGAATTTCAAAGGCAGTTATAAAATTTGTTACCAAGACAAAGCTATAAATGGAAGCAGAAAAGGGAGAGGAGGTATGCAGAAAATTAGAAGGAACTAGTGGAGAGAATTAGCCTCTCGAATGCCAAATACCTTTATTTTCTTTTCATTATTGCTATAGCACAATTAAATAGATTTATAGATTGTGTTTACAGTTTCCATTTACTCATTTCATAAATAATTGTTCTCAACCTTCAATTCAATACGGGGTTATACTTTACTATCAACATCTCCAGCCTTACGTACACTTGTGCATGTGGAGTCTTGAAATTTAGTAAAGGTGCCGTATTGTGTTTAAGGGAAACAGAAGGACCCAATTATATGTCTTCCTTGGTTCTACAGAATCTTTGGATATTAATTAGCAGAAATTAGGGACTTGGATGAATTTTGAGTTTGGTCATTATCGTTGGAGTTTGGTTTAGGGTCTATATTAAGCCCTCGTTTGGCCCCCATTTTTTGGAAATGAAAATGAGTGAAATAGTATATATATTATATATATATATATATATATTTTTATTTTTTTTTTTGAAAAAATGAGTGGTTGAAATTTTTTTTTATTTTTTTTATTTACGTGTAATATTATTTTATGGAAGATTGTGATTGAAAATGGGAGATGGAAAAATGGAATGTAATTTAATGAGATTCAAACATGGGCTAAAAAATACATCTTAGTCGAGTTCAACAGTTAGGGCAATGTCACTTTGCCACCACCCGCAGTGGTGCCACTATATATAATTGCTAGAGATAGACCCAATAGAGATATTAGGTCTCTACAAAGGTACGATGAACTTGATTTAGTTGCTTATGCTTTAAATGTAATTGAAGATATTGAGTCTGGCAAAGAACATTTTATAAAAGCAGTTAGTTGTGTTGATTTTGTTACATGATATATTTTTGGCCTGACTGATAATTATTATTAAGTTATTTGTAGATCTTGTTGCTTATTGGGATAATTCGAGCAACTTTGATGCCCAAGATAAATCTGCTGTGTAGTGCTTATATTCAGTTGATTTTCAATTATTGATTTTGTTCTAGCTGGGTTTTGTGAAAGAGGCAGAGAAATTTTCTGTTGAAATTTTTTTTTGGTGGAGAATTTGTTGTTGAAGAGTTAAATTTTATTTCATGCAATGGAATTTGTCTTTAGGTGGATAATTTTTGAAAATTTATTCATTGCAATAGAATTTGTATCAAAGTGGAGTTTGTTAGAATTATGGTATGACTTGAATTCTATTTGGAAGACTATTTGGAAATTCTATTTTAAATTTAGTTGGAAATTCTAGTTGAAATCTATTTGGGAATTTAAGTTGGAATTCAATTTGGGAGTTTGGAATTTATTTTGGACTTGAAGAAGGTTTAGCTCCTGTTTGGTCACCATTAAAATTATAATTCATTTTTCTCCATTTTCTTATCAATTACATATTTTTCAATAAAATAATATTATATGTAATCCTAAAAAAAATTCTTTCTTTTTTAACAACACATTCTTTCAAAAGAAAAAAAAATTATTCCAACCATTAAAATTTCAAATAATGGGGCCAAATGGGGGCTTAAAGGAGTTTAAGTTGTAATAGGAAAGGAAGAAATCGTGCAAAGAGAAGGAAACGATGAACTGCTGCTCACTACGCACCTTGGTCCCGCTCAAGCGCTCAGAACAAGAGTTCCTGTGCTCGATGTCCACAAGATGGCCGCTTGAGCAGTCAGCCACCGTTTGATAGCCATGAGACCGTTGCTCGAGCTACCATCTTATCTGGATTTTGAACCTTTCCAAAATTTAGATAGATTTTTGAATTCTGTTTTGTCTCAAACACTCTATTATTGTATAGACCTATTATATCGAAATGTACCACATCTTAGACCCTTCTTTGCACTACATATATGAGGAGTAAACCTCTAAAAAAAAATTTAAAAAAAAAAATCAATCTTTACATTTTACTTTGTAATCCTCCATTTCTATATTAATAAATTCTCCTATTATGTTCATAGTATATTTTTACTTGTTCTTGTTTGATTTTCATATTGCCATACTATATCTCGTCTTTAGTTCCTAACAAAGGAACATATCTTGGAAATGGTGAGAATATCAACAAGAAAATATCAAAAGCTTTAATCGGTGTGGGTCAAACTCCAAGCTCAAATTGATTAAGTCATGATGAACTTGGACAAAACAGAGAAGAAGGGTGAACTTGGGGTAAATGCAATTGCAGCAATCTCAATTGCCGTTTGCAAAGCGGGAGCAGCTGAAAAGGTTCCACTCTACAAACACATTGCTGATCTAGAAGGCTAAACCATTCTTTAAAGGCATTGTCAAAGAAGGCTTGGATCTTGTAAAGGAGGCCATTGGCAGAACAGGCTATAATGACAAAATAAAGATAGCAATTAATGTTGCTGCTACTGAGTTTTGCATGGTTCTCAAATGGTGCAACCCAGGCTTGCCTTTTGGTTATGATTACAAAACTATTGCTAGTTGGTTATATTGTTATCTACAAAGGGTAAATAACCCAGACTTCCAGTCTTGTCCTTTTGGTTATGATTACAAAACTATTGCTAGTTGGTTATAGTGTTACCTACAATGGGTAAATAACCCAGACTTCCACCTCGAGGACAAGATGAATTTTGAGGGCGGAGTATTCATAGGCCGCCATCCAGTTGAAATACACCAGACGCAAGAAAACAAGGGCAGAAAAGGAAAACAACCTGCCAAGCCACAGCTATAAACGGAAGCAGAAAAGGCGGAAGAGGCATGCAGAAAATTAGAAGGAACTAGTGAAGAGAATTGGCATCTCGAATGCCAAATACCTTTATTTCTTTTCATTATTGCTATAGCACAATTACATAGATTTACAGATTGTGTTTTACTGTTTCTATTTACTCATTACATAAATAATTGTTCTCAACCTTCAATTCAATATAGAGTTATACTTTACAATCAACATCTCCAGCCCATACCCTTCCATTACAAGAGTGTTGCCTAACAATTCTACCGATCAACAGCAGCAGCAACAAAATCCAGCACAAGCTCTATAGCAACAGCAGAACTTCAGCAGCTCCACTGGATCAGCCCCAACAGGAACTTCAGAAACAATAGCAGGATCTTAACATAAAGCTCTAAGCAAATAAATATAAGCCAATATTTGTAATGCTATTTAAATATATGAAATGTTGATTGACATGCCTTCGTAAGAGCTGTGGTTTAGCCTTCTTTTGCTTTGGCATTTGTTGTGGAGTTTCTTCCCTTTCAGCCAACAGATTCTCCGCCTATAACAGTTTCATAGAGATGCTGTTAATATCTCACTCAATTTAAAAGAATACATATAATCATCTCATGTTAATCCAAAAACAATGTACCAAGTTCCTAAATTGAAGATTGTAAAAGGTCTGAATGTATCTCTTCTTTGCTTGCTTCTTATATGACTGTCTCCAGAAGCTGTATATGCACCCCATATTCAAAACCTTATTTGCATAGATCTTCCACGTATAGCTGAAATACAATTGGATTACAGATTTAAAAATGTCCATGTTAATTCATAACAACGATATGATTCAACTGACTATTCAAAGTTACCATTCATTTATTCGCTTTAGTCCCTGGTCAGAAATCCTATTCCAATATTCAGGATCCTCCTTGCACTTCTGGAAAAAGTTTGCAATCTTGTTGCTTGACTCGTCTCCATTGTAGGAATCGATATGAAAACCCGAAACCCCATCAATGATAATCTCAGCCGGGCCACCTTGATTAGTTGCAAAAGTTGGTAAACCACAATTCATTGCCTCAATTACTGTAAGACCAAAAGCTTCATATAAAGCAGGCTGCACAAATGCTCCTTTTGTATCAGCAATGTAACGGTAGAGTTCACCATTTCTTTTCCTGTCAGTTTGGGCCGCTATCCATCTTATCTTTCCCTTGAGTTTATATTTTTCAATTAAAGTGTGCATCTTTCTTATTTCCGATGCTTCTTCTCTGTCTTTGGATTTCGAAGGATCAAAGAAAGCACCGACAATAACAAGATTAACCAAGTCTCTGAGCATCATGTTCTTCCCGTACCACTCTGTTAATCCTGTAATGTTCTTCACTATATCAAGCCTTGCCATGGAGAAAATTATTGGTTTCCTTCTGTCTTCTAGATATCCACTGTTCGTGGCAAAAATCCCATATCAATACTGAAATATTTCAGCAAATGTGCGCGTAAATTTAAATATTTGTTCACTTACATGTGCTCGTCATTATCAACTTTCCTAAAAAGAAGTTCTTCTATGGCTCGTTGAAATTCCGTAAATCGCTTTTGCTTTTCAGTGGGAGGGAAGTAGACGGTTTGGTCTGCCCCGGGAGAAGCAATGTTGAATTTAGGATCAAATACATTGATCCCTGAAACAACTCTATACAACCCCGGAAGCGTAAATGCAGTATGGCTTTCATACTGCCCTGGCCTATCTTTGCTGCAAGCATGATATATTGAACACATATTAAGCTCCATTCATAGACCACCAGTGTATTTGAACTTTCCAGGTTTTTATTAGTTGAGATTTCTAGATATCACACTCGATAAATTAAGATGTTTGTCCGAAAGTAATGGAAATCCTCTCCGTTACTGCAAATAATGTTGAAAATATACCTTCCAGCAATTTCTTGGTATGTGCTGGTGATGATGAAATCAGCAGTATTCATCGCAATCAAATCAGCTGTAAACTGGCATGAAAAGTGATACTTGGGATCAAACTCTTTCAATTTGATGTCTGAATCTTCGTACTTCGTCTTCTCTAAAGCATGTGCAATTGTTCCCTAGTCGAAAATACAGTTGGTCAGCCAAAACTCTTTGCAGTTTAAAAAGATAATAAACCTAACCATAGAAAACTTGATTGACACAAGTACCAGGGTCGTGTCAAGTTTACTAGCCATGAGTGCTGCCACCAAATTCCCATCAGAATAATTTCCAATTATTAAATCTGGTTTTCCTTCCATTACTTCAATGATTTTGGCAGTTGCATCCTGTGGAATTAAAACCAGCAAAGCTGATGAAAACAACTTTTGTTCGTATAACACCAGAATCTCATTCATCATCTAGCACGTACCTGAGTGAACTTTTCAAGGTAAGGATAGACTTCAAATCGAGAAATCCATTGGTTAAGTATTCCATTTTCAGTCCTAAATGGCACTCTAAGGATGTCGGAATGTTTTGTATTGAGGACATGTTCTAGTTCCTGATTGCACTTGGTCCCCTTAGCATCAGGGATGAGTCGAGTGACCTGTGTAATGAAGAACAGTACATCAATATATTTCAACTCTGATTACAAACATAATTTTGGGTGTGCTACTAACCACAAGAATATGAGGCTTCACATTAAGACCTTGCTGCTTTATTCTTAAAAGTAATTCTTCTTCCAAAGCAACGACTTGATCCAAAACATAGACTACCTGTCAAAAGAAAATAAAAGGAGACTTCAGCATTTGGCTATGCATCATTTCTTTGGACACGTAGTTATTTTTCTCATCAAAGGATCAGAATATGTGTACCTGCCCACCGGTATCTGGCAAGCCAAGAACATCTGCCTGGCCAAAATATCCATGGACAGAAAATAATACAACATTAAATATAATTGGAAGCCTGCCAAAAAACTTCTCGATATTTAATGGATCTGGGGCCTGGAGTATCTCTGAAAGTGATCGCATTGTCTCCCGAACTCTTTCAGCAATATTCCCCCATCCCTTCTCAAAGCCCCACTCTTTGAACCTGCAGGTGATTTATCATATGTCAATTTCTTTAGTAGGCTCATAGATGCAGGAAATTCAAAGGAAAGGCAGATCGACCTCATTTCAAAGCACTCATAAGGTGTATCTTTTGGTAGTGAAGATAGTGCTGCTTCGGCCACTATGAGAGCCCCCTGAAGCTTTGAGACCGTGTTGAGGGTCTCATTGATCATTAATTTCTGCATACACAGGAACAAACGATGCCTTAGAACTTGATTTCTACCATTTATCGGGACTTTTTAAGATATATATATATATATAAAAAAATTCATACATCTCCCTGGTGGTTTAGTGAGAGTAAGTAATCCACAAGAGATTGTGTGCTCTCCATGGCATTATTCATCTTCGAAGAAAGAAACTTTGAGATGTAATTGACTCCATTTCCAATTGAGGAAGATAGAGTCAGGTGAGGCATTGAGAAGTCCATTGCCCCAAAATCAATTTCCAGTGCATTTTCATCTTTCGCCCTGCAATTTAACTGTATATTAACTCATTTCATAGCATAACATTTACGCATACATGCCATTTTCATATACCAGAAAATTATTCCCAATTACTATTTTAATACAAGAAAAAAATAAAATATAAACACAAGCTGGATGTAATTTATATACCAGTTCTCATCCACTGTCATTTCTTTGTACTTCAGGTACTCCGGTGCAGTGATCGCCTCTACAGATAGATCATTTGCATTCACTTTAACGTACTCCCAAAATCCAGGAGAGGGTCTAATGGCAAAAGCAACATATGGAGGTACAACTGCAGCTTCCTACAAAATTTTAGTATAAAAAAACTTATCATTAATATGAAACAATAAAGAAAATTCCAGCAAATTATAATGGCTCTAATTGTATCCCACATTGCACGTGGAAGGCGCGGAACACCCTCTCTTGCAAGCCGGTTTTAAGTTGAGTTTTATCCACACTGGTTGTTAAATTTGATATCAGAGCAAGTACAGATCTTAAGCGACCCTCGTCGCATACCGGACAAGGTGAAGATGGCTATTTCTAGTAAAAGTCTGGTGCTATGAAGTCGCCATGAAAAAATTGTCATCCATCTACTGGTAGGTTTATAAGCCGATTTTAAGGTCGAGTTCTACCAAAACTATCGTTACATAAATGAACAGAAAAGGCTAGAAATTATACCTGAGTTGTGCGCAAAACATACCCCAACAACCCTTCAAGTAACTGAGTCCTCTCTGCCTTATCATCTATAACGTGTTCCATTTCATCCATTAAATGGTGAAGTTTCATCAACCTCTTCCCTTTCTCTGTATATTTTGCAAAGCACCTCTTCATGTGGTACCGGCTTTGTCTCAATGCCTCCGGCATGCTATCTGCAATGGTTTCTGAGCGTTTCAAGGCGAGTGCAGTAGAAGCCATTTGGAATTTTGGGTTTCGGATTTAGAGAAGAAATTGGGAATTTGATGACCCGTTTCAGCATTTTCTTGGTATTTATAAAGGAACGGTGTCAGCATTTTTTGGTGCAAGAGAAGTAGTTCAGGCTGGAAATTGAACCGAACAGGGCAGATTTCGGAGAAGGATAAAGAACATTCTTTGTAATTAGAAGGTAGAAAAAGAAAGGAATTTTAGATTCCTAAAGGTGGTAAAGGAATGAATATATATATATATATATATATATATATATTTTGCTGGTTTAGAGTGCTAGGGAAAAGTACAAGTAGAATTATTCATATACATAATGTTGGTTTAGAGTGCTAGGAAAAAGTACAAGCATAAATCCTGTTGGTATCCCGAAAGATTAAAATCATGACTCTTGTTTTCTAAGCCACATAGCGTATAGATCTTGCCGTGACCTTTTATCAAAAAATTTCTTACTTATTCAAAAAGTTGATAAAAAAATGTTGAAAATATTGTTGAGGCCAGTGGCCTCAAAGAAACCGCAAACACTATTTGTGTCATTTCTTGGATGTTAAGCCATTTAGAAAATGTTTATTAGAGACTGCTTGAGACATATTATTGGACAAAAAAATGATAATATTAAACGTTAATCATTATATTCAGCCGATTTTTTTTATTTTTCATCTCTTGTGTGAGACCCGACTATATATACAACGACTAAAATTCTCATTTTAATAAAACAAATAATGTGCCACAAACAGGGGTTAGATTGAACTTTAATAAATATGAGTAGGGTTAGATCAATCTGTTTTAATTGATGTAGTGAAATATCGAGGAAAATGGTTAATACAATGGATTAATTTCACAAACGGTCACTAAATTTACGTTAAAATTACAAAACGGTCAAAAAAATTTAAAACTTGCACAAACGGTGACTGAATTATGGGGCGGTTTCACTAATGGTAACTAAAGGACTTTTATGAGTTGAATTCAAACATAAAGGACCAAAACAAGTGAACATATAACTTGAGAACCAAACCACCAAAACTTGACAAAATAAACTCTCTCTAAATTTGGGCGAGTTTTAAGGCAAATTTCCGGCAACTTCCGACCACCAAGACCACCGAATTTGGATATCGTTGGAAAGCCCACAATGTCATCTTCAATTACCACCCAAAATCTCCTTATAACTCCAAGGGATTCGGCCGGAATAAACTCACAAAGTCAGCTACCTGAAAAGAGAAAATCTGGGCAGAAAATTAAGATTTTTGGACAAGTTTTGAGACAAATATTTGGAAACTTTCGACCACCAATACTACCGAATTTTGATACCATTAGAAATCTCACAATGTCCTCTTCAAATAAAACTCAAAATCTCCCCATAACTCCAAGGGATTCTACCAGAATAAACTCACAAAGTTAGCATCCGGAAAGGCGAAAATCTGGGCAGATTTCGACATGCTCATTTTGTGGGTTTATTCCGGCCGAATCCTTTGAAGTTATGGGAATATTTTGGGTGAAAATTGAAGAGAACATTGAGGGCTTTCCAATGGTATCAAAATTCGACAGTATTGGTGGTTGTAAGATGCCAGAAAGTTGCCTCAAATCTCGCCCCAAAAAATTGAATTTTCTACCCAGATTTTTCCTTTTTGGGTAGCTGATTTGGTGAGTTTATTCCGGCCTAATCCCTTGGGGTTATTGGGATATTTTGGGTGGTAATTGAAGAGGACATTGTGGGATTTCCAATTGTATCCAAATTCGACAATATTGGTGGTCGGAAGATGCCGGAAAGATGCCTCAAATCTCGCCCAAAAAATCTTAAAAATCTGCCCAGATTTAGGCCTTTCCGGGATGCTGACTTTGTGAGTTTATTCCGACCGAATCCCTTGGAGGTATGAGGAGATTTTGGATTGTAAATGAAGAGGACATTGTGGGCTTTCCAATGGTATCAAAATTCGACAGTATAGGTGGTCGAAAGTTTCCGTAATTTTGCCTCAAAACTCGTCCAAATATCTGAATTTTCTGCCCAAATTTTCTCTTTTCAGGTAGCTAACTTTGTAAGCTTATTCCGACCGAATCGATTTTGGGTGTTAATTGAAGGACATTGTGAGCTTTCCAACAGTATCCAAATCCGACTATCTTGGTGGTCAGAAGTTGTCGAAAATTTGCCTCAAAATTTGCCCAAACTTAGAGAGAAAAAGTTTATTTTGTCAAGTTTTGGTGGTTTGATCCTCAAGTTCTATATTAAAGTGTTTTGATCCTTTACATTTGAATTCAACTCATAAAAGTTCTTCAGTAACCGTTAGTGAAACCGTCCCATAATTCAGTGACAATTTTGTGATTTTAACGTAAATTCAGTGATCGTTTTTGAAATTAACCCTTAATACAATAGAAACTTTTGATTCATGCGAAATATTGAGAATTTGAGTAATACGAAAAAAAAAATCTCAAAATATTATTTGATATTGTAAAGAAAAATATATATCTCTAAATTGCTAGTGGCTCCCTTTAAACAAACCTTATTGCCACTTTAATTATAATTAAATAATTATATTAACACCACAGTTCTAATTTGTTGCAACATCTTCAATTTCACTTGAGATTTTCTTTCATCAAAATCTTGTCTTCAACCTTGCACATATTAGCACTTCTCTTCCTTTGTGGTGTTTTATGTCAAAACATTTTGTTTACAAAATAAAGTTTATTATTTCCACAAGTGAACACAAATTGGTATTTTAGCCCCTGTTTGCTAAAGATTAAAATTCAAATTTTGATCAAAATCAAAGTCAACAATAAATTTTAAGCTCATAATTTATGAGTTTCACAAATTTTCAACTATACATTTTATCAATTTTTATTAAAATTTACTAAAAATCTGATTTTAACTCCTCCAAACAACGGTTAAGTCCTTGATATCTACTCAAATGATAGGTATATAAATGTATTTACTCGCAGTTCTATAACAACAAACTCATTCATGAAATTTACAACTTTCCATTACAACATATCAAGTCATCTATAGTTTGTGAAAAATGATATCTATCATGTTCTATAGTATTTTTCAAAATGGTATCATAAGTGGTGTTATTAAAAGTCGTACCTCTGTTATAATATTTTATAAATACTATTATAAAGTGCTATAAAAAAAATTTTGTATAGTATTCTATTATTGTCATGGTTTTAGTATTTATAGCATTCTTTTTGTGTAATCTTTTTTAATTTGATAGCATTTTTTCCGTTATAATTTTGGCTATAATAACATTCTTTAATCTTCATGGTTACATCTTCAATTACATTCTTTTACCATCATAATTTTTTTAATATTTATAGCATTTTTTTGAATATAATGTATCATTTTTTTATTGTATTGTATCCATATTACACATCATTCCTAATTCCTTAATTATCAAATGTAAATTTTCAGTATCATTAATTTTCGGACAAAAAAAAATGAATAACAATAGCCAAGCCAATAATAAATTCCAAACAACCATCAGTATAATCTTGAAGAAATAAACAAGGGTAGTTGTTCAATTGAGAAATCTAATCATGTTCCATTTCACATCAAATACTAATAGTAATATATACTTGAAAATGTAATAAACAAAAATAAATTAAAATCATCTCATTCTAGTTCTTCAAAAGAAAATTTCTCGAACTCTTACAACTTGTTTGGAGGACATATCCGTCAAACCAATTATGCATTTAAATTTGAATATTAACAGAGTGATACAACTTATTAGATTGTAAAATAATTTAATTGGTGATACAACTCTAATTAGTGACCAAAGATATTAGGGTATTAAATTTGACCTTATTATCCATGCTAGTTACTCATTACAACTTTGTCAAATGGACATGCAAATGTGGTATCGACGCATTCTTCAATACAAGTCATATAAGAAGTATGCCACCACAAAAATGCATCAGGTTTCATAGCTACATCAACCCAAACTGCTAAGACGCACCCATTCTTTATTCATAATTTGTGGGAACCGAAATATTATCCTAGGAATATACATATATTCGAAATGAAACATTTCTATCTTATTCAGCAATATCTAGCTGTGCAGATCAAAGACAAAAATTTGTGTCTGAAAAAGCTATGTCAACAAAATTTGTGTCTAATGCCACTTAAAATCAGAAAATATGATGGTTCCAAAATCAAACATATGTATGTTTGATCGAAGATTATTCCTAAATTGTAATTGAAACAGCTGTCTATTTTACTATTTTAAAGTTTTTTTAATGCATTTGGGAACCTATCAAACATGGGAGAATTTTCCAAGATGAAAGGCAATAGAGAAAACATGGCTTACTAGGGCCAAATTCGGCAAAGGTCCCAAAGCCTTTGAATCAAGAAGTTGTCAAGAAAACATGACTCAGTACTTATTTTGCAAAATTGTCAAGAAAGTAGGATTCAAATTTCCTTTAATAGCATTTGAATCATTATTTTATATGAACAAGTCACAAGGCCAATTAGGCTATGAAATTCTTATTTTCCAAATTTGTCAAGAAATTGGGAATTCTGCAAATTAACATAGTAAATTTGCAGATAAAATAGGAAAACAAAATCTCAAAAAGCTTTGGAATTTATGGAAATAGGAAATCTGCAAAAAACATTACAACTTATTTCTATGAAATCCAAACAAAATAAATTAATAGCTTATTCAAAAGCTAGTGAAAGGAATGCAAAATAAATACAGAATGGTTTTCAAAATATCATTACCAAAGGAGAACACAAGTTAAAATCAGAAATCATAGGAATGAAGTAACAACAGAACTAGCAAAATAGATGAACCCATCAAACTCACCTATATCACACTTGTATAAATAGCAAAATATTTTTTACAAAATTTGACGTCTCCTATACACCATCAAAACATCAAATAACATATATGTTGGGATTATTGCACCCAATTATCACAGTACTCAAAGAAAACCAAAACAAACAAACATTCACAATAAGGTGAATAACACGAAATAACCACAATCACACGTGTAGAAAGGTAAATAACCCCAAGATTGTTCACCCATTTCGACCAAGCCTAATCTGGAGGGCTCGGAGGTAAATCCAGTCTGTCACTATGCAAATAATCTCCTAAGAGAGAGTAAGAAATAAGTACAACAATTTGACCAGACCAATAGAAGGATCATCGATCACAAGGATCTCACCATAGACACCCCTAACCTAACCAAAGACCCAGACCAAGATAATACCCTGTTCTTTACAGTTAATCAGACCAAAACAACTCGAGACATCCGGCCAGAACAACACATACGCACAGCAACACTATCGGCCAGAACACAGACAACACACGGCCTTCTAAACCCGGCAAATATCAAATTATACCAGGCTAGATATCAACATAATCGTCCACCAAGACGAAGAGGAGAAGAAAATACTCAGAAATCGCCTTCCCAGAGAAAGAAAAAGAAATGGAACATAATGAATTCCTCCTCCAAAACCTGGCCAAAGCCATATGACAAAAGGGGGTCTAATCCTCTATCGTTGATTTAAATTAATGGTCCAAGAAAATCAAGAGAAAACACAGATCCAAATGACAAGTGGCAAATGACAGCCCGCCAGGTGGACATTTAAATGGACCAAGCAAAAAAGGATTTTAGAACCACGTTTTTACAATGTTCACCTTGGTTCTCAAACCTTACTCTCTATAATTGGTACAATGCATGTGATAGAATTGTTTTACCCCACATGCAATTTTCTCACGAATGAAATGGTATTTCATCTCAATATGCTTAGATCTCTTATGATAAATAAGATTTTTACATAAAAGTAAAGCACTTTGACTATCGGTGAAAATCATAGGTAATTCTTGTAAAAAATTCAATTCCCTCAAAATACTCTTTAATCAAATACATTCTTTTGCATATTCGGTGATTGCCAAATATTCAGCATTTGTGCTTGATAATGTGACAATCGATTGAAGTTGTGAGTTTCATGTGATACAATTATCACCAAAAATGAAGAAATAGGCAGTAATAGACTTTATTTGATCTTTATTACTGACAAAGTCTGAGTTTATGTACCCTTTCAATGTTAGTTGTTCGGATCTCTTTTCAAACACCAATTTCATATCTAATGTACCGGCTATATATCTTAAAAATCATTTTAATCCTGCCTAATAAGGTTTACTCGGATTAGACATGAATCTATTTAGGAAACTTGTAGCATAAGTCAAATTCGGCCTAGTGGTGATCATAGAAAACATGACTAATCCTATGGCATTAGCATATGTGATATTATTCATTTCTTTCATTTCAATTTCAATTTTTGGTGATTGTGATGATAATAGATTCATATGGGCCGCAAAAGGTACATTAACTTTATTAGCTTCTTTCATGTTAAACTTGGTTATAATTTTGTTCAAATAAGTACTTTATTTTATAGTTAGAATATTCTCTTGCCTATTTCTGTTAATAACCATTCCCAAAATTTTCTTGGCAGTTTTCAAGTCTTTCATATCAAATTCAGACTTTAGAAGCCTTTGAAGTCTTAAAATTTCAACTTTGCTAGAGCTGGCCAATAGCATGTCATCAACGTATAGAAGCAAATAAACTTCACTACCAGCCCTAACATTGTTACAGTATAGACAGTGATCATATTCACTTCTTTTAAGCTCAATCTTCAACACATATGTGTCAAATCTAATGTATCATTGCCTAGAACCTTGTTTAAGTCCATACAATGATTTTTACAACTTGCAAACATAATCATTCTTCCCTTTCATCTCAAATCCTTGTGGTCGACTCATATATATCTCCTCATCTAACTCTTCATGTAAGAAGGCCGTCTTGACATCTAGTTGTTCAAGTTCCCAATTGAATTGAACCACTAGTGCAAGTATCAACCTTATGGTCTTATAGTAATAAAATAGGCTAATAGCAATTACAACTCAATACGTAATAGATAAATATTAGAATGCTCAGCTATTATAAACAGGTCAATTATTTACGGACATGAAGTCTATTATTTTTATGTGACGAAACATGAATTTTCAAAGTTATGCAACATGTAGGGATGACACCAAGCATATTTTACTTAATTTTTGTCAAATTTTAATTAATAAACAACTAACCCACAAAGAAGCCTTAATTATTATTTAAAGACTAAAAATTCTCAGAAATCCCAAACATTTATATACAGAAATTATTCTGATCCATCAAAATAGAACGTCAGTTACAAAAGGGGTTTCATCGCGTATCACGTACCATGAAATGAGCATTTATGCCTCGGTCATCAAGGCATGTCAAACGAAAGAATGCTTCGATCGTCGAGACTTATCTAAGAAAATGAATCTAGGACTAACACTTAGCCAGAAATATGATTAGAGGCATAGATATAGTTAGAAGCCTCGGATAGCATTGAACATGGGCAAAAATCTTATGGCTAGTTTGATTGCAAGATGAAATTTGGGTAGAAAGAAAACGAATTGCAGATAATTGAATCATCTAAAACTTGTTTTACTGAGAATTGTCAATTAATTGTGTTCGATTGATATATTTTTTCACTTGAAAAATGTTGAAATATTCTATCTTATGGTGTTCGTTTGACTTTATTTTTCATGAAAATTTCCAATTAAATAGATATAATTTCTTATAATTGTGGATAAAATTTGTTTGGATTGCAAAAAAAATAAAAAAATAAAAGAGGAAATTTTTTTGTGTTCGTTTGACTTTGTTTTTCATGAAAATTGTCAATTAAAGATTTTTTTTTTTTTAATTTTTACAATTGGAGATAGAATTTGTTTGGATTGTCAAAAAAATAAAAGTTAGAAAACAAAAAAAAAAAAAAAAAAAAAACCCACCAAAATAGTATGAAATCAAATTCATTAAACAGCAAGAAATTGTGCACGTGTGAGCAAAAGTGAAAAAAGAATTCCATGAATTTTTTTATCTATCAAACACATAAAAGGTGGAAAATGGAACATGTTTTCCATGGAAATAGTGCACAATCGAACAAGGCCTTAGTGTGAATCCGAACATCAATGTTAATGTTAATGCACTGTCTTTGCGAACAAACAAAGTATTTCTTGACAAATGCCACAAAAGCACAAGTATCGATAAGGTCTTATTTGATTTCCATTTTGGGAAAAATACATTTTGAATAGTCGATTGATGAAGAATATATGATTAAAAATTAAGGAAAAATTTTGTATTTGTGTAATATTATTTTATTGGAAAATGTATGATTGAAAAAAAAATAAATAAATAAATAAATTTTGAGAAAAATGAAAATCAAATAGGACTTAATCAAGGCTTTCAACAAAATAATGTAGAATGTCACTCTATCGTACAAAAAAATTGTTTGAAAAAAAAAAATCCTAAAAATAGAGGGAAAATCCTTGCAAAATTGAGACTTAAACTTGCACACTTGGCTTTAAAAAATACAATCTAATTTTTTTATGTGAACAGTGACGACTAAAATGACCAAACAACCAATAGCTATGGTGTTAAAATAAATATTAGAAATTAAAATAAATAAAAGAAAGAAATTAAGCTCCTGTTTGAGCCACATTAATTTTTTCTCATTCTTTTACTCATTTTCAATAACACATTTTTCAATAAAATAATATTTTTCATTTCATCAATAATTTTTCCTTATTTTTTAATCACATATTCCCCATCACATCAACAATAAAAATGTAATTTTTTTCTCAAATAACGTGGCTCAAACAGAGGTTAAATAAGAAGCTTAAATCAGAACACCAATACCTTACTATATACCATTACTCTAGTGTCAAAAAGATCTGTCCTTGAATCTTAGGCACATTATCACTCATCTCCTTGTCATGCTCAAAATATAAGTGATGTCTTCACATTAATGTACCAACCTAACTAGATTTCTCACATCACCACATGAACCACAACTTGATTTAGTATTCTCATTAGTACCAATTGATTAACCAAAATATCCATGGAATTGGCCTCGATAATAAGCCATCATCTTGGTTGTGGAATGGATTCTCATTAGTACCTATGTGTTTCAATCACTTCAAGAAATTTGACTTTTAACTACAAAAAGTTTTGCATGACGGCCCTTTTTCTTGAAATAATTGAAATATGACTTTCCACAACGAAATACTTCGTTGCTATAAGGATCTTTTTTGGCAGTAGATGCAAAAGGCCGTGCACGGGCTGCACCTTCCATGTTTAAATTCAGTAATTGGTCAATGCATGCTCAGATCGGTAACACAATGGGAATCAGCTTGGGAGAACTCTATGGCTAATCCACATTTCTTCCGTTAATGAAATTTTTTCAGTTGTACCAGCTGTATTAACAAGAAGACTTGTTGAAATAGCGTGCCACATAATTTCTTCCATCACAGAGTCATGAACTCCAGGGTGTGACTTGACTTTGATACTAAGCTAATGTAGAGGAATAATGCGAAATATGAATAGTACTGACACGCGAAAATGTGTTCGACTTATAGTACTGCAAGTATACGGTTCGTTTCAAGTAATAAAGTAGATTTTTAAGTCAGAGTATCGTTCCCACATAAATTTAATAGCTTAATTCTATCTAATTCGACCTTAACCGAAACAAAATACGTGTTTGAGTTTTTGTAACTAATTTGAGCTTAAAAAGTTCATAAATAATTTGAAGAATTGAAATAATCTTAAATTTTTATTAATAAGCAACGAAACCACAAAGAACCCCTAACTATTGTTTAAATACTCAAAATTCTGTGAAAAGCCCTAAAAACTAAAATGACCAAATAACCCCAGTTATATTTTTAATTAAATAATAAAACCAAATAAAGAGGAAATAATTAAATAACGCACTGAACCAGAATTATAATTTTCTGCTAGTAAAATTGACTTGTTATTTTTAATTTTGAAGCTAACATATTTAGATAAATGATCTAATGAACACCTACACTCATTTTATACTAAATACAAGTGACATGACATATCAATTCATAGGCATATAAATTTATGGTGCATCTCATTGTTTGAATTAAATTTATTATCCACTAATAAATTAATATGGTATGTCATTAATGCTTAGTATAAGATGAAATGCACTAGACTGACAATTTTTTTCTTCTCATAAACCCTTTGACCACTTACAAAAGAGAAAATACTCGATAATTTACGTGTGCTACAAATTTCTGACATATTTATTCGAATGTCCATGCTCTCTAATTAGTGAGATGAACTACTCTATTCTAAATAAAGAAGTACAATATTTGTTAACTTATACGGTCTAATTTGCGTGTAATATTATTTTATTAAAGAATGTATAGTTGAAAAAATGAGAAAGAAAAATACATTTTCAAAAAAAGGCTACCAAACAGGGGCTAAATAAGTTTTTAAACCATGAGTAATAGAACGTTCAATAATTATCCCAATTAGTAATTACTAAAAGATTTGAGATTTAGGTTCACTAACATTAACAAGATACAATGTCTCAATTGTAATCTTAGAACTATGCTCATAATTTAAAATATGAGTAAGTAATCTTCTAAACTTTATGTTGCGACTATTTAATAATGACACGCGATCATCCAATAGATGTATCTATGACATAAATATTTTCTGGATGGTCAACATTGATGGTAAGATTTATCATCCTAATTGATTTTCAAGATTGATAGGGATATAGTCCTGAATTTAACTAGGGATATTGATAACCCATTTTTATCAAAAACATTTCGTCAAAATATTGCACAAAAATAAATAATCATGATATGCCGATCATGCATCAATTGCTAAACAATAAAAAAAATTTCTAGAGAAACCTACAAATTCTAGTGGACAAATAAAATCATTAGAGATGTATTATTAAGAATTATCGAAAATCTTACTGAAACAATTTCTAATGATAACTACGTTGATCATGACAATATTATCTAAAGTCCAAACCAATAATCAATTACCTCTTTTAGGATATAATAAAGATAATACTTAATTTTATGTATTCATGCATATACAAACATCATGAACATATGCATCATCTTCAAATATTTAACATATGTATTGTCATTTACTATTTTTTTTCCAAAGAAGAGAAAAAAATCCCCCTGCCATCAAATCAAGCTTGGCCTTTTCCTCATCAATATATATATATTTTTTTCATTTTTAGCTGAAAAATTGTTTATTGGTCAACTAGAAAACAGAGCTTTTGCATAATCACTTTGTGAGATTAGATCGCTCGATATTCTTCTAGAATATAATTATATACATAAGTCGTGTTTCTTTATGAATACTACCATATTTTTTAGAATATTAATACAATATTTTGTTATATTATATTTAGTTATTCTTCTCGAGGAGCATAAAAATAGTTAAATATGACTGTAAATCATACGAGATTTTTCAAGATTATGCTACTTTGAGAGCACAGCATAATCTGTTGAGAGAATTGAAATTTATATAGTTATTGTAAAACGTGCTTTCGTGCTTCTAACGTAATTTCAAATTGTAAAACTTACTTGAAATTACCAAAACGATGTTGAAGCACTTGCCCTTTGTTTGCTTGTCTTCTACATTGTTTTGCAGTCACTCCTTGGTCGGAAATTTGATCACAAAGAAAGAAATTTGATAGTCACAATCCAAGAACCAATTTAGAGATGATATAATCCCAAAATCAAGCAACCACCCTCATGTTTTTTCTCAGTTTTTTTCATACGAATTTTGCATGCATTTTTTTTCATAGCCCTTTTTTGAGCCACATTCTTTTCATAAAAATTCATTTTTGAATAGTGTATTGATCGCAAATGTGTGGTTAAAAAATAAGAATTTTTTTTAGTGTATAATATTATTTTATTAAAGAATGTGTGGTTAAAATAATATCAAAATACTGTTTAAGGATGTATTTTTTTCAAAGAATGAGGTTCAAACAAGGGCATACTTTGTTGTTGAAGTTGTATATGGGAGTTTTGGGTTGTAGAAATCAAGTTTCAAATTTAATTTTCTCAACTTCCTCAATTTCTACCTCCAATAGCACTCTCATATAATTCGGGTCGGGTTAGGCCACATGGACAATCTGTTTTCTTCCAACAGTTATGCTCTTAAGGAGAAATAATATAATAATTTTTAATATATTGATTATATAAAGTCATTATTTGCAAACAAAATATTTTTCTATAATATTGATTTGTATTAAATAGTCTGATTTCAAAAATAATAAAATAATATTTTTAGAGATCTCGTAAAGTTTGAATTTGTGCTTCCTAAGGGGTAATGAAATAAAAAATTCCTGGAATAATGATATAAAAAATAATCAAATGTTTTTTTTCTAGAAAATTGATTTTATATTTATACTTTTCTAAGAGTAATAATACAATTTTTCTTTTTCAAGAATATTGACAAGAAATAAATTACATTCAAACAAATATATGTATATCAATTGATATATGTTGAGCAAATATCGACCATCACACAGGTTATTTCATGCTCAGTTTGCTCCAACTGATTGATACCACCAAGAATCATCAACCGATCCTTTCCACCCACTATTCTCCACCTACGGTTGCTACATTTGGTACCCACAATTCTCACCCACACATGGACACTCACAAAGAAAATGAGGTAATATGGTTGCACACAACAGAAGCCACAGTAGCAAGGAGGCACGAAGAGAGAAATCATAGAGAAAGGAGAAACGCACGGCGTCAGGCTGGGAGAGAAAGAGAGACCGAATGATTCATATAGCCCAAATCCAAGTAAATAAGGTAAGTTAGGTTAGGTCAAGTAATTGGGTCAAGGCCCAATTAGTACCAAAGGTGGGCTACAAGATAAATGAGCCTCCAATTAGTCAGTCGTCCAAGTAGGTGGAGAACGAGTCATGAGCAGCTCTAATTAATTAGGCTACTTCGAATGATCCACATAAATTCTAGGGTCGAGGCATTTCATCAGTGGTGTCAATCCAACGTTCAGTCATTTGGCTAAAATCGACTGAATATAAAATCGAGTTTACATCATCCTCCGGGGGATTTATTGGGTATCAAAACCCAACAATATAGTTAAAATAATTTTTGAACAGTTAAAAATACTGACATTTTCTTTGAACCAAAAGTAGACTTCTTTATGAAATCAATCGGTTAAAATTTCATGTCTTTTTTTTTTTTTTTTTTTGAACAAAATAGGAAATACTTTTCTTACCACAACTTGGTTAAGTTTGCTAATTCAATTGGCGAGAACTTCGTATTGATATTGGTGCTATAAATTAAAGAGGAAATAAATGAGAAATCAATTGATTTGTGTGTATTTTATTGAGAAATAAAATCTTAGGGTTGCAGGATTACAATAATAATTATTATTATGACTACAAGGATACAATTATCATTCAATAATTATTTCTTAATTTACAACACAGAGACTATAGTTACTGTATTTTTCTTTTAAGTTGATTCATATTGCAATTTTAAAATATTTGTTAAAAAAAGACAAAAATCTTACGTTTTCCACGAACATCTCATCTTTTGGGGTTGGGGAATGTAGGTAGGATATAGAGAATTTCCAACTTTGAAAGTGTTGGAAAACTTCACCGAAGGAGGAGAGAAAACAATCTTGTAAACAGCAACAAATCTTGTAGAAACGAACTTCAAATTAAGGCTTAAACACGTGATCGTTGTCCTCAAACAATATTTGCCCCTTCTCCTTGAAATTGAGATGCTAAAAGGTTTTTCGGCAAATGGTTTGAAGGATTAATCAAGCCTTGTTATGAAAATACTAAAGCACAAGTATTTTCACCCAAAACTTAAGAACACAAAGAACAATATGAATGTGAGTAGATATGTATTTGATTGTAGAGAGTATAAGCATAAACAATATTTTTCAATTTTCATTCAACAAGAACATGGCTCCTCTATTTATAGGCCTCACTATTGTACACGAATTGGTGCCAAAAATAGGTTGAAAGGGCACCAAATTCAAGTGACAAACGGTAGGGGTTTCTGTCCATTTCTATGCGGCCGCATGGGATTTGTTCTATGCGGCCGCATAGAACAAATTCGGCCTGCCTTTTTCCATGTCTTCTCATTTGTTTGTTTTGAACAACTATTTCTCAACAATCCCCCACTTGTTCAAAATGAACAAGTCTTACATTCAATTGTAAACGATACTCATGCCTAAGGATTAGATATCTTTCGATTTGAATCTAACCATAGTGTAATTCTAACAAGGTAAAGTCGGAATCAAAGGTAGCATGAAACTTTGAACCAGTTATTCCATGTGACAAAACCGGTAAGAACACACACACAAGTACCACGTGTTCTCAAGTTCCTTAAACTCGCTTAGCGCTTTTATGGCCTTGCGCTCATCCTTTTCGACAAGCTTTTAAGAGAGTAACTCTAGCTCTCTATTGAGGCGGTACCACCTCGAACTGAAATTCTTCCAGCATCTTTGTTACTTTTAGAGATGCTTGTGCTCTTAGCACTGAACTTCATTAAGAGCTTGAAACTCAACCCTCACTTCAGTAACAACCAGCATTATTTAACTAAGATAGGGTTATCGCGGATTTGAATAATGCTGAAACTATCCACATATCAAATGACTTGTTGTTACCCTTTGAACCCGTGGATTACCTTTTGAGTAATGACAGGTAGGGTTGCTATCATTGGTGAATCTTTCTATTTTAAGAGTTTCAACCCCATCCTACTCGATGTAGATGTTACTAAATCTCGATTTAGAGGTTTAGTTAGAGGATCCGCTAGATTCTCGATAGACTTAACATAATTTAGAGAAATTATTCCATCTTTGATTAATTTTCTTATGTAGTCATGTCTAAAACTCATATGTCTAGACTTTCCGTTGTATACCTCGTTGTATGCTTTTGCTAATGTGGCTTGACTATCACACATGATAGATATTGAAGATGTATTCTTCGGTCCCAAAGGTATCTCATAAAGGAGATCCTTAAGCCACTCAGCTTCTTTCCCGGTATCTGATAATGCTACGAATTCGGATTCCATGGTCGAGTGTGTTATACATGTTTGTTTCTTTGATTTCCAAGAAACAGCTCCTCCTCCAAGAGTGAACACCCAACCGGAAGTGGATTTATTCTCACCCGTGCTAGATATCCAACTAGCATCGGTAAATCCTTCCAAGACAGCCGGGAATTTAGTATATTGTAGGCTTAAGCCCTTGGTCTTCTTTAAATACCCAAGAACTCTTTCAATGGCCTTCCAATGATCATTGCTTGGATTACTAGTAAACCTACTTAGTTTACTTATTGCGAATGCTACGTCTGGTCTTGTGCATTGAACTGCATACATAAGACTTCCAATAACACTTGCATATTCCAATTGAGCAATTGCCCTTCCATCATTCTTTACAAGTTTTAAATTTGGATCAATTGGGGTACTTGCTTCCTTTATGTTCAAATGTTTGAACTTGTTTATCACAATCTCAATATAATGTGATTGACTTAAGTGGTAACCCCCACTAGTCTTTGTGACTTTGATACCCAAAATGGTATCCACTTGTCCAAGATCCTTCATCTTGAATGTGGAAGATAGAAACTTCTTTGTTTCTTTTATTCCATCCATGTGATTACTCATAATCAACATGTCATCAACATATAAGCATATAAATATCACATAATCATCACATACTTTTGAATATAAACATTTATCTACACTATTATGTTTAAAATCAAACGAAATTATAGCTAAGTCGAATTTCTCATGCCACTTTTTAGGTGCCTGTTTTAAACCATATAACGATTTTACTAACTTGCACACTTTATGTTCATTTCCGGGTAGAGCAAAACCTTCAGGTTGCTCCATATAAACCTCCTCATCGAGATCCCCATTCAAGAATGCCGTCTTGACATCCATTTGGTGAACATGCAAGTCATGTATCGAAGCTAATGCAAATAATATCCTTATCGATGTTATTCTAGCTACCGGTGCATATGTATCAAAATAATCTATTCCTTCTCTTTGTCGATATCCTTTAGCTACTAATCTAGCATTAAAGGTATTTAGAGAACCATCAACATTGTATTTTCTCCTGAATACCCATTTACATCCAATAGATTTAGATCCGGGTGGTAAATCGACAAGCTCCCAAGTATTATTTGAATCCATTTCATCTTTGATTGCATCTTTCCAAAACATGCTATCACGAGAAGTCATAACTTCTCTATAAGTTTTAGGATCGATTTTCACATGTAGAACAAATGGAGTTGTTCTTACTACATTCAATTCATTTCCTTCTACTAAGTAAAAAGAAATGCGTTGAGAATCAATTTCATCCAGTCCTAAAGACTTCTCAATTCGAGTTCTTTTGCTTCTTCGTGGCTCACTTGACTCATCAACACTTTTAGAAGATGTTTCATCTTGTGTTCCACTTGAGTTAGGGATATCTAAGAGATTTTTCCTCAATTCATTATCCGAAGATAATGAATCCTCAAAGAACTCTACATCAATTGATTCAATAATCACATTGGTCTCCAAGTTTAATAATCTATATGATTTGCTATTGCTAGCATATCCAAAAAAAGGCACATTTAATGCCTCTTGGACCCAACTTGGTCCTATTAGGATTTGTGTTCTTACAATAAGCAAGACACCCCCACACTTTGAAGTATTCAATGTTAGGTTTTCTTCCTTTCCAAGATTCATAAGGAGAAACCTTAGTTTGTTTAGAAGGAATTCTATTCAATATCCTACATGCACTTAACAAGGCATCACCCCACAAATTAAATGGCAACTTAGCGTAGGTTAGCATGGCATTTATCATTTCAACTAAAGTTCTATTTTTTCTTTCAGCTAAACCATTTTGTTCCGGTGTTCTAGGTGCCGAACATTGGTGAATTAAGCCATGTTGTTCACAAAATATGTTGAAATCACTAGAAAAATATTCTCCACCTCTATCACTTCTTAAGGTTTTTATTTTCTTATTTAAGTGATTTTCAACTTCATTTTTATATACTTTAAATATATCAAAAGCTTCACTTTTATGTTTCATTAGATAAACATATGTGTATCTAGTACCATCATCAATAAAGGTAATAAAATACATATTTCCACCTCTAGTTAACATGCCATTTAATTCACAAATATCCGTATGAATTAATTCTAAGATACTAGATTTTTTTTTACACTTTGATAAGGCTTTTTAACCATCTTTGCTTCTACACAAGTTTTACATTTAAAGACATCATTTTCATCATATAAGATTAAGTCACATTTCATCATACGTTTCATAGTACTTTTTCCAATATGTCCTAATCTAGCATGCCATAATGAAAATAAATCAACAATATAAGCAAAGTTATTTTTTATTCTCATTCAAATTGTCAACGGTACATAATTTGACCATTCCTTCACTAGAATAGCATTTTCCAACAAATTTCTCATTTAGGGATAATACAAGTTTTCCGGATTCAAATACACTTTTGATACTCGATTTTCCTAAGAGATTTCCACTAACCAAGTTTCTAGTCATGTCGGGAACATGTAGTACATTGGTCAAGGTAATGGTTTTGCCGGAAGTAAAGATGATATCCACACTTCCTTTTCCAATCACTTTAGATCGAACCTCATTACCCATTTGAATCTCTTGGTCTCCATCAATTTCATGATAAGTCTTGAAAGAAGATTTGTCATATGATACATGTATTGTAGCACAAATATCATACCACCATCCGGGAACTTTTCCCTTGATTGCATTGATTTCACAAATGGTGGCCACAATTCTATCTTCTTTGATGGAGTTCACTTTGCCCTCGAAGTTGTTTTGTTTTCGGTGTCTACAATCTTTTGTATAGTGACCAGATTTGCCACACATAAAACAACCTCCTTTTGTCTTCTTCTTGAACTTGTTGAAGTTCGTTGAAGGCTTTCTCTTGTTGGATTTTGTTGGCGGTTCGGTTTTCTCTATTGCATTTGCTTTGGAAGTGCCTTCATAAGAGGTTTCACTCTTATCACGCATTCTTCACTCTTCCTCAATGCGCAAATGTTTTTGCAATTGTTCCAAGGAGTGATTCTCGGAACTATGCATAATTTTCTTCCGGTATCCTTTCTAAGTACCGGGGAGTTTTGCAATAATTGCCCCCACTTGAAAGGTCTCCGGGATTTCAATCTTCACCGCCTTCAATTTGTTGACTAACACTTGCAATTCATGAATTTGGGGAAGCAAGGGGATGTTTTCAAGAAATTTAAAATCGAAATATTTAGAAATTAAAAATTTCTTGGTACCTTCTTCTTCCGCTTTGTACTTACTTTCCAATGCATCCCATATTTCTTTTGGTGATGTTGTGTTGGTGTATAAATCATACAATCGATCCGACAAAGAGTTGAGAATATGACTGCGACATATCAATTCGTCATCTTCACACTTCTTTCTATTCACCCTTGATTCATCGGTATCTTTGTCGGATGGTTCGGGTAGATCTTCCAAATTTGGATCAAGTACATAAAAAATCTTTAACGCCGTAAGAAGGAATTTCAACTTATCTTGCCATCTTGTGAAGTTCGTGCCATCAAATCGATCCAACCGAACCAAGTCTTGATTCATCAACTTTATGGTAGCCATAGTTGTTTCACTCTCCATTGCAGTAAATTATTGTTTGAGATTGTTGGAAAACTTCACCGAAGGAGGAGAGAAAACAATCTTGTAAACAGCAACAAATCTTGTAGAAACGAACTTCAAATTAAGGCCTAAACACGTGATCATTGTCCTCAAACAATATTTGCCCCTTCTCCTTGAAATTGAGATGCTAAAAGGTTTTTCGGCAAATGATTTGAAGGATTAATCAAGCCTTGTTATGAAAATACTAAAGCACAAGTATTTTCACCCAAAACTTAAGAACACAAAGAACAATATGAATGTGAGTAGATATGTATTTGATTGTAGAGAGTATAAGCATAAACAATGTTTTTCAATTTTCATTCAACAAGAACATGGCTCCTCTATTTATAGGCATCACTATTGTACACGAATTGGTGCCAAAAATAGGTTGAAAGGGCACCAAATTCAAGTGACAAACGGTAGGAAACCGTCCTCCAACGGTCACATAATTTGTACTATGCGACCGCATAGTACAAAACTATGCGGTCGCATAGTTATACTCGGACAGAAACATCATGTTTCTGTCCATTTCTATACGGCCGCATGGGATTTGTTCTATGCGGTCGCATAGAACAAATTCGACCTGCCTTTTTTCATGTCTTCTCATTTGTTTGTTTTGAACAACTATTTCTCAACAGAAAGTCTTGACAACTTCATTAAATAATAATAATAATAATAAAATTCTAAAGGTTTTGTAAAGTGAACGTAGTTGGAAGTAAAGAGGGGACATGGAAAAACAGAAAATCATGCATATGGTTCGATTCGCATACACATCTTGGAAATTTTCTTGAAAATAATTATACTTTCCATTTAAATTCTGGAAAATAATTGTATATCTTTCTTGGAAATTTTCTGGAAAATAATTGTACATTCCATTAGAATTCGGATTATTATTGGAAGATAATGTTTTTATTGCAAGACATCATGTTAAATTTGAAACCACATGGAAATGATCTTTTTCCATTGCCATTTTCCACGAGAAAAAAACAACACACAAATTTCCAGTCAAACTAGCGTTGAGCGTTGTTTTGTCACCTTGAGCTTCTGTTCGTGCAAAATTATAAATTTTTATTTTTATTTAATCAAATTCAAATATTAATTTTAACCTCACATTCATAATTACTATACATTTGTTAATTATACATTTCATGGGATTCGATATAATTCTTCTAAAAAATTATTAATAATTTTATTCGAACACTCATCAAGTAAGTTTTTAAAAAAAAAAAAAAAACAAAAACAAAACAAAACAAAAATAAAGCAAATTTGACCCAAAAAATGACTCATTGACCGGTAACAATTTAAGAAGTTTCATTTCATATCTTAATAGTAATTTAACATTTATAATATTGGACAAAAAAAAAATTGAATTTGGAAGATAAAAGATAATATTTTTTATAAGTTACAAAAATGTAATATTACCTACTAGTTAAGTTTGCATGGAAACCTCTAGAATGTGAGGGTTTCCGTTTCGAACACATTTATAAAATGTCAAATTTCATTTTTAATCACACATTCTGAGAAACCTACAAAATTCAAAATATCTATCTATTTATACATAGGCTGTTTATAAATTCTCCCAAATAGAGGCTTAGTTACTTTAGATTAATTTTGATATTTTTATTATTTAATTGGTATTAATTTTAAATTTAAATATGTAATTTGTAAAATATTATGTTCTAAATGACTTTTCCACCATGTTTCGAGTCCTTATTTTAGAAATAATGTTTTACGTTTGATTTTCCTTAATTTCCAATTCCAATTCCAATCAACTTATGGGTAGGGATGTCAACTTAACCCGTCCCGTCCCAACAGGGCAAAAAAATCAGCCCCGACGGGTTGGTGAGGCGAGGTGAGGCGAGGCGGGATGGGGCGGGGCATTGGGGTCGCCCAGTGGCGGGTCGCGGGGGCAGGCGTTGGGTGAGGATGCCCCGTCCAGTGAAAAAAAAAATTAAAAATAGAATTTTGATAAATAGTTAGTTTTAAAATATTGTTAAATGTATTTACAATTTTATAATATGTTTCTAATCCAACAATTATATTATACAATTGTCACTTTAAAATTTTACATAAGTAACGATTGTTTTATATAATTTATAAACCCGCATATTCAATCTTTTTATTATAATTAAAATATATAATCTGAACTTTTGAATTACGATAGTTAAATAAATATTCTTTGCTTTTGAAAGATTTATACCAATTAATCAAAGCAAATTTATAATATCTTGTTCGAAAGAACTAGAAAAAAAATTAAAATATATAGAATGATCTTTAAATTTTGGGTTAAGGGTTGAACTTTGAATAATAGTATAACTTAAAATTTTGAAAATAAAAATAAAAAAAATTTAACGGGCAAAAAACAGGGCAGGCAGGGCGGGGTTGGAGTGAGGCTGAGCGGGGCGGGCAAGGTGCCTCGCCTCGTTGCCATCCCTACTTATGGGAATAAATTTTAAATGGAAAATACACTGTGCGAACCATGAATGTACTAGGAAATATGAACAGTGTAAACTACGTAGGATGGCCAATAAGATTGTTTAATTTTTCAATACATTATTTATATGAGCTTTTAGGATAAACAAAGTAGTATCAAGTTCAGTTGTAGCGACCCTACAATTAGTTGAATTAATATGAAATTCGAGTCAAGCAACTAACTAAATATACAGATTATTATTTTAAATTATTAAAAAACGTGAAAAATGCATATGCAATATTTAAAAATTAAGCGTTATTTATTGAAGATTAATTTGTTGATCAATAAGAAGCCAATTTCAAGTTAGAGCTAGTGAAGAAATGAATATCATCATGTAAAATTCAGTATAATTCAACTTGTCTATAATGATAATATTTTATTTTATTTTATCGGATGTGTCACATTCATCGTCAAAAGTGAAGCCAAGTTTGTATATAAGTATATATTTGAAGTATTAAGAGTTAGGGATGACAAACAACCATGGCCGCTAATAACCCCGAACTCATCTCTGCTCATCAACACACTGTTAGCCCTCCCAAACCCTTTTACAAAAATCAACCGATAACAGTTATCCCAAAATCGACCGACAGCCATAGTCACTACCAATTACAGCAAATTCGCACATCAACAGAAAAAAGAAATGGGCAGATTTTGATTCAGAAAATTGGAGCAAGTAATGGATTAATTGATTCAATTGAGGAGACCTACTGGAGGCTCTACTGGGTCCAATTTGTTGCAATGACATCATTTTGCCCGTCAATTGGAGGCAGATTCACCTCGGGTGCGTGCGTGCGTGCATGTGTGCGTGCGGGGCTATTTGAGCCTGAAAATTTTGAATTTACACTATTTGATGATATGAAACCATGGTTGGTTGTGCCTTGGAGTGTAGAAGGGGCCGATATGTGTTGTCCGTGATGGGTGTGATCGGGAGGGTAGTTTCCGTTAAGTTATTTGGCCACGAATGATGAGGTGTTTGGTGGCTACTGGGAAGCGTTTGGGGGCAGCGTGAGGCTCATTTGTTGGACGGGTGAGGCCGATATCGATGGCGGTGATACCCAGCGGCCTAGGTGGCGGGATGGTGATTTTTTGGAGGTGGAAGTCAGCGGTGGATGGCCATGAATGTGGTGAATTCAGTTCGATTTTTCCTTCTATTTTTTGCTTTTTGTTTTATAAAACATGTTTTAATTCAAGAAATCCACGTGTATAGCATTTGTTTGACTTGGCATCCACTAATTGTCACGTCATCGGATACGTCAACACTTCGTCAATTTTTAAACGGAATTTAAGTTCCGTGACTAACGAGATTACAAAATGCAAAGTTTAACAATAAATGAGTTTATTTTTAAAGTTCAGTTACCTCATGAAAACCTGTTGTAAAGTTCAGTGATTATTTAGGTAATTTACTCTTTGATATAACATTATTTAAGTTGTGCAATACATAAAACTGCATTATTTTTGTACAAAATATTCATTTATCCTTATTTGATTTAATTAGTCAACGTGATAGTCCATTGAAAATAAATTTTATTGCTATTTTCAGGTAGACATATACAAGTTATAAGTTATAACACGTGAAAGTAAAATCATATAGTTATATTGAGGGTAAATATCTTTTAGGTTATTGACATTCATTATACAAATAATATGTCTCATTAAAATTTACTAGGAAAATCATATAAAAAAAATTTAATTAAAAAAAAAAGTACATTATTCATTTAAATACGCTACAATATTTGCTTCATTAAATTTTTTTTTCAGGAAAATCAATGGATAAAACTTTGATAAAAAAGAAAAGAGTACAATAAGTATTTACTCCCCACACATTAATAACAATAAATTATAGGTTTCATGCATATTAAACGCTTCGAGGATAGTATTAGTATTAGTCATGCCAATTGAGGTGGCTATAACCACATTTATTATATGCACTTCAAATTTCATGTATTGTCAGAATAATAAGATATAGACTCGTGATTTCATCCACAACAGATAATTTGTCTATTTATATAATTTTTTTTGCAAAATTCATTATATAAAAAGTTGTGCATTCTATATATTATTACTTTATTTTTCACATTTTCTTTTTCGCATAAGTATACACTTTTATGTGTTTAAACTGTAAGTATAAAACCTTCAAAATTTTTTTAATAAATTCAATTTTGTTAGGATTGCTTCCTATTATTTGGCCAATTATTTTTACACTAGTTTTCTTTAATGGATTTCCTACAATATTCTCACCATATTTTATAATATGAAGCGCTACATTATGATATTGTCAACAAGTTTTTCTTTTTAATTCCTTTTTTTTATCCATAATGATATAACTTATTAAAATATCTTAATTTTATTATTTCAAGTATTTGAACATCTTCTTCTATTTTCTCCACTTAATTTCTTTTAGAGATTTTTGTCATATAATCAAATCTTATCACGCTTTAGGTGTATGATAGATTTATCAAATATAAAGTTATAAAATGTCCTTCCAAGACTCATTAGCACAAAACATTCTTACATTTCAAAGTTATTGTGCAAAACGTCATTACCTTTCATTTTTTGACAAATAAATTATAAAATGACAAATATACTCTCATATTTAAATAAAACAAAAAAAAGAAAAATTAAAGAACGACTTGCAATTATACTTCCAAATTTTTTAAAAACCTATAAATGAGTCCAAATAAATTATTAAAAAGGTAATTAGCACAAAACGTCACTACATTTCTATATTATTGTACAAAACGTTCATACACTTCATTTTTTTTTTTTACATTTTCACCATTATTTTCACATTTCATTGCGAAAATCATCATTTTGTCCATTTTCTCAATTAAAAGCTGTAAAATGATCAATATACCCTCATATTTAAATAAAAAAATTAACAAATTGCAACTATACTCCAAAATTTTTCAAAAAACTACAAATAAATAATTAAAAAAGAAAGTGATTATTTTTAAATAAAAGGGTATATTCGTTATTTAATAGCTTTTAGCTGAGGAAAATGATGATTTTTGAAATTAAATGTGAAAATAATGGTGAAAATGTCAAAAATAAAAGGTAAGAACTTTTTGCACAATAATATTGAAATGTATGAAAGTTTTGTGCTAATTTTTAATAATTTATTTGGACTCATTTGTAATTTTTTTAAAAACTTGGGAGTATAATTGTAATTTTTTTGTTTTATTTAAATAGGAGAGTATATTGTCATTTTACAATTTTTATTGAGAAATTGGATGAAAATGACATTTTTCATAATTCATAATGAAAGGTGAAAATGCCAAAAAAATGAAAGGTATGACGTTTTGTACTTGTTGACCTCAAAAAATGTTGTCAACAGATGTCGATATCGGACTCGTGACACGAGTGAAAGCTCCGGCGAGATGGACGGAGATGATGATCAGAATCAAGAGATAGTGACGAATCGGATTACCAACGGTTGTTTATTGTGTCATATGAATCAAGATTTTTCAATGATTTAAGGTTTTATCTGTTATAATATTGTAAAGTTACAATAATTATAAGAACAAAGTATTTTTACAATAATATCTTTGTAAGAACTCAAGTTTATGCTTCCTTGTTATATTCAATTCGGCATTCTTAATACAATGCCGAACGGTCGAACTGTCCATCATTGGATCATATCCATATGGCCTCGTCCTATTAACTTAGATATCACATCACTCATTCATAACATTAATTACAATGACAAGGGATCAGCCGTCCTACTTGTCTAACCTGACATTTTGTAAAGGGAGCTGTTACATCAATCATTCTCAAGGATATTCTTCAGATTTGTTCCTTCTGATGACCTCGGCAAAAGAGAGATTGGGCAGCTGGAAGATGGGACTTCGGTACGAGACACGAGACTTTAGTATGAGACTTGGCTTGAACAAAGAAGACACTTCGGCATGAAGTGAATATTTCAGCATCCTCTAACAAGGCACTTCGGCAACGACTCCGGTCCTTTCTTTGGAGTACTTCGGTCAAAGTGGATTTCAGCCATCTTCGACTCACTGTTTGCCAAGTGTCTTTCTATGATACTTCCACGTATTTCTCAATAATTATCTCATTTTAATGGGATATCAGTACTAATTACCTGTAACTAAAAATCAAAAATTTATTTGGATCAATTGAACTAGATCGCTAAATGTGGTGTCCATTATGGCCCCGATCGAGTTATTTTATCGTACTGTAAGAATAGATAAAGATCCTAGTAGTTAAACTATCTATGTAAAATGGGGTAAAATCAAGAACAATTTAAGGCGTTTTGAATGTTCAAGCATTATTCCCTTTGCTATCTTTTCTTGCTTAGCAAGTCCTTTTTCTTTCTATTCTTTCTTTTTTCCATGTTACTTTAGTTGTTATATCTTGTCTTTTCCTCCAGAAAAATCTTATTTTTGAGGGGTTGGTGAATGTGGTATAGAATATAGAGAAGGTCAAACTTTGAAAGGCACAATTTCATGAGAAAAAAAATTGAAATGGTTTTGTGAAGTGAAGGTTGTTCGAAATGAAGAGGGGACATAGAAAAGCAGAAAATCATGCGTATGGTTGAATTCACAGACACATAATGGAAATTTTCTGGAAAATAAATATACTTTCCATTGAAATTCTGGGAAATAATTATATATGCTTCTTGGAAATTAATTTGGAAAATAATTATACTTTTCATTGAAATTCTGGAAAATAAATGCATGTGCTTCTCGGAAATTTTCCGGAAAATAATTGTACATTCCATTGAACTTCAGATTATTTGTGGAAACAATGTATTTATTACAAGACTTCATGTTAAATTCGAAACCTCGGGGAAATGATCCTTTTCCATTGCCATTTTCCAACTTGAAACAATCAACACACAACTTTCCAGTCAAACCAGCATGTAGCACAGAGCAAAGTTTGTAAATCAAATATTAATTTCAATATAAAAATTTAAAGTTAGTTTTTCTTATTAAGTAAATCAAATATTAATTTCAATCACATACATAATTACTGTCTATTTATTAATTACACATTTTGTAGATCAAATATTATTCATCGTAAAAAGCTATTTACAGTTTTATCCATACACTCGCTAAATAATTTTATTTATTCATTTTTTTTTTTTTAGAAAAAAGATCTGAAAAATGCGTCATTAACCAGTAGCAATTTAAAAAAAGTTTCATTTCATATCTTAATTCCTTTGTACCATTCACCACTATTCCAAATCTTTGTTCAAGCTATCACTTTAAGAATCCATATGTTTACTTCAAACTTTGATAAGCCTCAGTTTAGTAAAATTTATAAACTATTAATAAATGGACAAACTTTGTTTTTTCAATTACAAATTCTAATGAATCTACAAATACTATTATTTATCTATTTATACATAGGTTGAATACATATTCTTCCCAAACAGAGGCTTGGTTACCCTGGATTAATTCTGATATTTTTGTTATTTAATTGGTATTAAATTAAATTTTTAAATTTAAATATGTAATTTATAAAATTAAGATTTGGCCAAAGAAGGTGATGGCCCTATAGATTCGTTCCCATGGTTCGATCATTCCTAATAAAAGGCCGCATGTTTGAATTCTAATCGCTTTTACACGAGAAAGCACCCTCTAAGCCTAAGTATTTCTCAATGACAAATAACGTACAAGTACGGTGAGGAAAAGGTGAAAAGAACCCTATTTAGGGAGTGCAATAGAGAACCTGAGATTCGATACGAACAATTAGTCGAGGGAGCGGAGCTTAGATTAGTAAAGCGCACTCACTCTAACGACGTACTTTTTACATAATGTCGACGAGGAAATGTGAACATCGGTTTAAGTCATTAGGTGTAGGTGCTTTAGAGAGGTGAAATCTTCTAGTTTTTCCTATTTGACCTGAAACCGATCAATCTTTATATGACTTTTCCACCATGTTTTGAGTCATTTTTTTTTTTAGAAATAATGTTTTGCGTTTGATTTTCCTTCCCACTTCCGTGCAACTTATGGGAATAAATTCAAGTGGAAAAAACAGAACATGAACCACGAATATACTAAGAAATATGAACCATGTAACTACCATATGGATGACCAATAATTCCCTTTCAAGTGGTCCATGCAAAAAGATTTATTTAAAATGATTAGAAAACGTGAAAAATGCATATGCAAAATTTATAAAAATAAGTGTCATTTATTGAAGACTAATTTGTTGATCAATAAAGAAGCCAACTTCAAGTTAGAGCCGAGTGAATAATAGCATCCACCGATTTACTGATACTATATTATCAATAATTTTTCGACGATACTGTATTGTGCAATTTTGTGTTAACGATTATATTTTGTTAGGCTACACTTTAGCACACTTGACGTAATTTATTTATCGTTATGTAAAGTTCAATTCGTTAATGGTGATCATTTTTTTATTGGCATGTTACATTCATGGTCAAAAGTCAAGTCGGGTTGGTACATAAGTACTTTTGGAGTATGAAAGATGATCAAGTAATTAAATATTTGAGTCAAATGCAAATTGGATTATCAATTTATTAAAAAAATGTTATTAAGTTATTTTTAACATATTTGATAAATGCAATTACTTTCTAAGTTCCGTTTCTTTTTTATAAGGATAAAAAGTTGTTTATTTTTAAATGTTATTGTCACTTTAATAAATCCTCAATAAATTTGACCTACTCAAAAGAATCTACGATAATTCGAAGAAGTTTGCATTTTAAGCATAATTTAGTGTTTGTTTGGGATAGTTTAAAGAGTTGTTAAAAAACTGAGTCAAAGACAACAATTTTATCTTAAATCATACATTTAGCCCCTATTTTGTGGGAATTAAAATCAATTTTTTAGCAAATTTTGATAAAAGTTGATGAAATATATGGTTGAAAAGTTGTGAATCCCTCAAACAATATGTAGTTAAAACTAATTATTGATTTTCATTAAAATATATATATATATATTTCAATCCTTAACAAACAAGAGCTTAAATGAGATTTACTATTTTATCGACTTTTAACTAAGCACTCAACAACTTGTATTCTCGTTTGGTATATATTTTTCCTCCATAAAAATAAAAAATATGATCATTATCCATCACATCCAGCCACCATTTTTGACTTTTCATCTCTTGTATGAAGTCTATAACGACTATATTTTTCATTCTCATTTTACAAAGAATGAGAATCAAACTGCTAAATTTGAAATTCATGAAAGTTTTAGTCAAACAACCCCATAAATAATTTGAATAGTGAAAATACATTGTGTAAATGTTTGTGTCAATCACGATTATAATATGAAAAATGATTTTTTTGCCCCCTTAGAACGATTACTTAACTAATGTAATGCTTTCCTCAAGTGGCACCTTATCTTTTAGTTTCTAGGATCGAATTCTCAAGAGAATAAATTCAGTTAGCCAGAGTTAAAAACATGGAAGGAGAAGACAGACCGAGGCAACTACAAATTAGTGTTTTTTCTTTTAATTTTTCAAACTGTCCAATCGTTGGACGACATGTGTCGCCCATATTTTTTAGCATGTTTTTCACACATTATGTGTAGCACAATTCTTCTCAAGATATGTTGATTTAGTTATAATAACTTTCAATCTTTTCTGACGAGATATAAGTTTAGTCAGGCCACAACAAAATATAAGTGAAAATATTTTAAATTAATACATATAGTTTTTAATGAAGCATGCAATGGAATATGACGGAGAATAACTTAATTAATATGCATTGATTCAAAGGATACTTGCGAATTCAAAAATATAATATTCGTTCATTTAATTCGAAATACAAATATTTGATTTTAATCTTTATTTTAATATAATTACTAATAGACAAATTGAGAAAATGTCACTATTTTTATTAACTTTAATCAAAATCATTCTATCCAAATGATTAACAATGGTACGCTTAATCCCTATGCCGAATAAATCTTAAAATTGACCCTAATTAGTTTAAATGAGATAATTAATTAAATGAATAAATAAAACAATCCCTAACCCGTAGACTTCTTCGATCTTGAATTAAATGGTTATGCAACGTTGATACTTTCCGATTTTTCTAAATTAAGACTAGTCTCTACTACTCCTATATTATTAAATTTTCTTTTTAATATTTCACTATTTTGGTTTTTAATGTATTCTAAATTACTTTCTAAAGTCTTTATACTTTTATTTATATTTCTAATAAAATTTCTACCTTTTTATTTGTTAGGTTTCTTTCTAAATTTTCTCCTTTCTAGAAGGTCAAGAAAAAAAAAGCTAAGAGAGAGTTAAGAGAGAGAGAGAGAGAGAGAGAGAGAGAGAGAGAAAGAGAGAGAGTTTTTGAAGAAATTAATTTGTTGAACGATAAAGTACTCAAATGCCATTACAAACATATTGTGTTTAAATTTTGATATTTTATACCATTAGATAGTTATATTTTATCTACTTTGCTTTGTTGTTCAGTAGATAATTTTAAAGAAATTATTAATATATGTTTAGAAAATCGAGAAATTGGTAGATTAGTTGTTATTGAAAGTTACGTATTAACCGCACTAGATAGAACCAGAAGCGACTCCTCTTTACAGATAAAGAAACAAATCATTGAGCTCTCTATTTCTCAGTATTGCAGTTTCTTAATAAAAGATTCTAAATATTGTATCTTTTATATATATATATATATATATATATATATATATATATATAATGCTACTTGTACGTAAGAAGTTACAGAAAACTTTACAGATAGATAAGGTATCAAAAAGATAGCAAAGAAGCTTTTTATTATTATTATTATTTGATTGAAGAAATTTGACTCAATCATATCTGACCACATCATGTATATGTATATCAATCTATAAGTAGTAATATATATGTAGCACAACCGTGTGTGCGTGTATATATATTCGTGTAAATTTTTTAGTAACTTTTTAAAAAGAATAATATTAGATCTCATAAAATGTATAATAAATAAAATATGTAGTATTTGTGTATGTAATAATTAATGTTTGTCGAAAATAATGAAATATATTTATACATTTTGAGTGTTTAACAACCTTATTATATTTTTACTCTTTAACAACCTTGTTTTTGGATTGAAGTATTTCTTTTAGACAGATGTATTAAAACAAATTATGCAGAGATTCTAGGAAGCCTAAAAAAGAAAATATTAATAAGGTGACTTTCATCAAACTGCAGAAGTCAAGCAGCCCCACATAATGTGAAATACATGTATTATAGTACAGTAATTCAAGTCAAAGTTTTGGTTCATACTCTCAAGTATTGTTTGTCTAGTGCTTGATAAAAAAACCATAGGAACTTCCCTTCAACTTCCCTCCGACTTGTATCATACTTTATTGTCATTTGCACGCAATTTGGTGTATAAATATATGGTCCTTCTCTTAGTCCTTTACCTGTAAACACATAATCTTTTCACGCCTCGACCCTCTTCTACACGCCCATATCTTCCTCAAATACTTTGTTGAAACACAAATTTCAGCAATGGATAGACTCCCAAAATGTGAAGCCAACTATGTACCTCTTACTCCACTCACTTTCTTGAAGAGAGCCTCCATGGTTTACTCTAACCGTACCTCTATAATATATGGTGGCGTCCGGTTCACGTGGCAGCAAACTTATGAGCGGTGTTGCCGCCTTGCTTCTGCTCTCCGATCGCTCAATGTTGTCAAGAATAACGTGGTAAGTATTTAATACATGAATGCAAAATACACTGTTAGCTACTTTTTATTGCGGAAAAATAACTGTTCCATTGGTTTTTTTTAATATAGGTATCTGTGTTGGCACCAAATATACCAGCACTTTATGAAATGCACTTTGCTGTACCGATGGCCGGGGCTGTGCTAAATGCTATCAACACAAGGCTAGATGCGAAAAACATTGCTACAATTCTCAGGCATTCAGAAGCAAAGATTTTCTTTATCGATTACGACTACGTGCCTCTTGCTCGTGACGCTTTACGTATTTTGATGGCTGACTTGCAAAAGTCTGATATTTCAATGCCATTGGTTGCTGTCATTGATGATATTGGCTCCCCAACCGGTGTTCGTCTAGGCGAACTTGAGTACGAGGGATTAATCTTTCGTGGAAATCCAAGTTATGTTCCTGAAGAGATTAGTGATGAATGGGATCCAATTGCGTTGAATTATACATCCGGCACGACATCAGAGCCTAAAGGAGTTGTGTACAGCCACAGGGGGGCTTATTTAAGCACTTTGAGCCTAATTTTAGGCTGGGAAATGAAGAGTGAACCTGTATATTTATGGTCACTTCCTATGTTCCACTGCAATGGATGGACATTCACTTGGGGTGTTGCGGCCAGGGGAGGGACCAACGTGTGCATACGCAACACGACAGCCGAAGAGATGTACAAAAATATAGATTTGCACAAAGTAACACACATGTGTTGCGCGCCTATCGTATTCAACATCCTCCTCGAATCCAAGATGCACGAAGGACACCAAATAACCACCCCAGTCGAAATACTCACCGGTGGCGCGCCCCCACCGGCATCCCTTCTCGAGAAAATTGAAAATCTTGGGTTTCATGTCGTGCATGCCTATGGCCTAACCGAAGCCACTGGACCTGCAATGGTCTGCGAGTGGAAGAGGGAGTGGAACGAGTTGCCGAGGGAGGCACAGTCCAAGCTCAAAGCAAGGCAAGGAATTAGTGTGCTGACACTTGCGGATGCAGATGTAAAGGACCTAAAAACAATGCAAAGTGTGCCAAGAGATGGTAAAACAATAGGTGAAATTGTCCTCCGAGGAAGTAGCATAATGAAGGGATATTTGAAGGACGAAAAAGCGACCTCGAAAGCCTTTCTCAACGGATGGTTCGCCACGGGTGATGTCGGGGTGATCCATCCCGACGGGTACTGTGAAATTAAAGATAGGTCTAAAGACGTTATTATTTCAGGGGGGGGAGAATATCAGTAGTGTGGAAGTCGAGGCAGTGCTTTACAAACACCCTAGCGTGCTAGAGGCTTCGGTTGTGGCCATGCCTCATCCAAAGTGGGGGGAGAGTCCTTGTGCATTTGTATCCTTGAAAAACGACCACAGCAGCTTGAAGGAGGCTGATATTATACAACATTGCCGGAATAATTTACCACATTTTATGGTGCCAAAGAAAGTTCATTTCATGGATGAGTTGCCAAAGACTGCGACCGGTAAAATTCAGAAATTTCAATTGAGGGAATTGGCCAAGACTTTTCTCATATTAGAAAATGGAAATCCATCTCCCAAGAAGTCAACTAAAGTCAATCGGGAACAACCTAGATATAACCATCAACCTCGAGAGCAGATTCTGGCCATTTCTCGTCTCTAAATACATATATAGTTTTCTCGAGTCTAATGCATGTGGATGATAATTAGTTTACGAATATCTAGCTTGCTGTATTAGTGATATTGTTTATAGTAACTTGTGTGATAGGCACCTTTTTCTTGAGAAGTTGGAAAATAGGGGTTTCATTTCCACCTTAACAGCTGTTTGATGGATCATTTTTTCTTGGCAATTGCTTTTCCATGTTTCCATCGCATGATCCCTAATTCCACCCAAATGAGGAATAACAATTTTCAGGGTTGAGCAGGTTATTCATTTCCCTGGCAAACTCGACACCCATTTTCCCCTTTTCCCTTTCTCTTTCTCACGCCAACACTCCCGTCTTTAGAAAATTTTCATTCCAATCTTGCTCTCAGATTAGGTATATTTTCTTCGATCCTGTGCTCTGATTTTTCATCGATTTCGTGGATCTTTGAAGGATGAAGGGAGAGGAAGATTGGGAGTTTCTTAAGGGTGGTTACCCCTTCCTCTGTGCCCTATAATTTCTCTGTTAAAATCGCTAACAACCCTTGTATCTATGCATTTGTCTATAAATGGTTCGGTGTAGTTTGATGGGGATGTGATGATTTTCTTCAATCTTCTGAGCTTGTCTTCTCGGGCAAGGAGACAATTCGACCCGTATCTTGGCTGGACAACCCAGAAGACGTGCGATTTGAGGATTTTTGTACTCTGTATCCCACCTACAATCGGTGATTTGCAACCATGGCGTGGCCGGCATTCTCTTTTCTACCCTATGATTTATCCGTTAAAATCGCTAACCCTTGTATCTATGCATATATGTCTGTAAACGAAAAATGGGAAATTATTAGCTTTTCCCAAACATATTCGTATGTGTGTGTCAACCACTCTTTGTTTTAATGACTGTTAATGGTTCGGTGTAGTTTTTATGGGGGATGTGATGAGTTTTTTCAACCTTCTGAGCTTACGAATTGGGCAAGGAGACAATCCGACCCGTATCTTGGCTGGACAACCCGGATGGTGTGTGATTTGAGGATTTTTGTACTCTCTATCCCATCTGCAACCGATGATTTGCAGCCATGGTGTGGCCGCTGTTCTCTTCTCCGGCCTTAAAGAAATCTGATCCTCCAAAAATTCCATTTTCACATGTCGAATTTGCTACGTTTTTCTTTGAAGTGAATTATTGGTAACATTTCTGTGTTCTTCATTTCTCACTTGTTTTGGAATCTGGAATTCTAGTTTGAGCTTTCCCTACTTTCCTTTTGTTGTGGCTGACTGAAAGCAGTATATTTCTATATTTGATGATTAATTACATACCTACAACTACACATATGATTTTTGGAAATCTATTTCTGTGAATTTCCAATTTGTTGGACGATTTACCGATGGATGAGAACATCACTCATCCTTTTGTAATTAGCAATTCGACAATAAAAGATTGCAATTCATTTCTTTTCATTTATGCTTTGTTCAATGTAATTTAATTTTCATTGTCTTCTCTAGTAATTGAAATATATTATTACACATATGCTTACCAAATGAAATTAATTTTTGTAACTGGCTTTTATCTTCCAACAATTTGTGCAAATTTGTAAAACTGTATGTTGGTTTTCTTCTCATCCCAACACAATTGACAGCGGATTAGTTTAATTCCAGAACTATAAACATATGAAACTAGAAGTTAAAACAGTTAATTATAATAAAATCCTGAATATGAGATTAGAAAAATCCAATTTTCGACTTATAGTCCCCTTTGTATTTTTGAAAATTTTGAATATGAGATTCGACTTGGAATTTTAGGGAACATACCAACACAAAAATGAATGGAGACAATGGGATTTTAGGGAACAAAAAATTGTACATTTTAGTATATAACTTCCATTACCAAACCACCTAGTATTTTTTCTTATAAAGTACAACTACAAGTAACTAGATAAAGACTGCATGAATAATCTCGAAAATATAAATCTCAACGTTCAAGAAAAGTGAAGAATTATTAGCACTAAAGAAGAAAAAATTAACAAACCCACCAACGCGTTTGACAAAAAACCTTCCAGAGGATAATGGTGATTAATTATATTAAACGGCTTGAATGAGTCATATAGCAATTGGAAAAGAAGAGACTGAAACATATGTTCCTTCATTAGCTTACATTAATCTCATCAAAGCGCGTGGCAGGCCAAATAGTTTTCTATTATTGATATTTATTGCTACTTGAATATCCATAGAAATACGATCATGCAGATAATGTACATGTCAAATCCACTCGTTTTTTGTTTATTGTCAATAATAATTAACATGACGTTGTTACTTTCTAGTAGTTTTTTCAACTCATATGGCTACCAATACGAACCAACATCATCGCCAACGACGACAACTAGGACTATTTTGGATGATGGTCATACAAGAAGTTGTAATATACAATTGACGGTACTGATTTTCCAGCAAATGTCCCCGTGGACGACCAAGAGAGGTATCGCAATAGGAAGCAGATGATAACTCAGAATGTTTTGGTCGCTTACACATTTGATATGAAGTTTACATACGTGCTTGCCGGTTGGGAGGGATCCGCTCACGACGATCGATTGTTAAGGAGTGCAACATTACGACAAGGTCATATGCTAACAATTCCTGTCGGTAAGAAATTGACATCGCTTTCTACAATTTTACTTTTCACCTCATTCCATAAAGAGCGTTATATTAACAATCCTGCATTGAATAGGTAAATATTATCTTGCCGATGCTGGATTTCCATTGGTTAATGGATTTCTATCACCCTTACCGTTGGACACGTTACCATCGTAGAGACATTGAAGGATATCGGCCTGAAAGTAAGAAAGAGCTGTTTAATTTTCGCCATTCATGTCTGCAAAATGTAGTGGAGAGGATTATAAGTCTGCTGAAAAAAATATTCGCATATCTTAGGCATCAACCATTGTACGACATTAAAACACATTCAGAATTGTCCTTGCATGTTGTGTCATTCACAACTTCTTAAAGATCAATGACTCAGATGACCTATGTGATGAGGACTACTACAATAGCGATGATGAGGTTAACTCTGAACATGTTGATGCACTCGAAGATGACACACCAAATGCTCATATATCGTTCACCGTAGAAGCTACATGGGCTACTAATAGAGAAGCAATGGTTGACGAAATGTGGGTCACTTACCATCCAACTCATGATGCAGGAATAGATTTCAATTGATTGTACTAAGTCGTTACATTATTTGTGTGTGTGTAAAATGTTCGAATATAAACTTGCTAATGTTATTGTCTTGGACCTACGTTATCGTGAGTACATGTTTGATTGTACCACCGTAATCGAACTATGAATACTTGTTATGTTTTATTGCTTCCAATGTTATGTAAAGTTGTAATATTTGTGTTGTTGTTGCATCTATACATGTTGCGTCAAATTTGTTGTTATGATTGTAATGTTATCTTTTTTTCCCGTTTCACATGACAGCTTAGATGGTACAGAATCGTCGAAACTATATGGGTCATTTTCCAGTGAATGACAGTGGAATTAGGAAATTGCAAGCGAATCAGTTAATGCGGAGTGACGGTTTCAGATAAGAATGTAAGGGCGAGGATGAAGACGCTTAAGAAGGAGCATGCTGAAGTGTGGCAGTTGCTAAACATGAGTGGTTTTAGGTTGGATCCAGATACAGGACACATTGTAGCTGATACCGTTGCTTAGAACGAGTTTATTAAGCTACAAAATTCACCTCATTGTCTACAATTGTTACAAGTAAAAGATGTAATTTGATTTGATTTCTAAAAGTTGCAATGCATTAGCGTGTTTAAATCGCAGGGAAAATCAGAATTCGGGAAGTAGAGGAGCAAAAGTTGTCCAAGATATAATGAGATGGAGACTATATTTGACAATGATGCTACCACCGGAGAGCGTGCAATGTCTGGCTTCGACCATTTCTCGCCTATCAATGGTATGCATTGTAATGAAAACTTTGTTAGATGGATTATCGCTTTGTAAGCATTTAAATGCATACAAATTGTTATGGTATTTACCAAATAAATGTCTAACAAATTGTTATTTTATATATGTAGTAACTGATGATAGTGAGAATAAGGTTGATATGGAAAATGTGGAGATGTATAATAGCTCAGTTATTATTCATAAGCGTACCACCGAAGAAGTACCCAATAAACCGAAGCGTCGTCGTGCACAACCGGTGGATAAGAGTACTATCGCCCTACTGAGGATTATCGATTCGTTGACGAAAATTGCTCAAGCTATGAAAATGCAAGCTACGATTGATACAAACAATTATGTGAATTGGCAGTTGATTCTGGAGAAGCTAGAGGCTATGAACCTAGAAATGAAGGATATCATGGAAATTATGAAAGCATTTCAATCCGATGACGTTTTGGCTAAGGTATTTCAGAACTTGACGAGTGAGAAATACATGTGTGCTTTATTTTTGACAAGTTTGGTCGTGATCAACCTCCACTGCCTTAGAGTGTGCATAACTTATGGTGTTAGTTTGTATGTATTTGTAAAACTTAATCCAAGGGCATGATGTACTGTGATTGGTTTTTGTAACGCACACACGTAGTTGCTAGTTTGTAGCCTTTTGTAACATATGGTATGAATGCTTGTGTGCATTATTTTGTAACATACTGAACTGCTGACTGTTTTGTAACATATGACAAAATGTGTGCCTGAAGCCAACTAAATTGATGGACTATAGATGGACTAGCAAGCCAGATTTTTTATACCCACCGTGTGGACATAAAAATGATATTTGATATGTACAATGTTTTGTAACAAATGCTCGGCTATTCCTGATTATTTGTGAAAATTTATTTTTCAACGTCCTCATTTTCCTAATTCAGAAACGGTTTGTATTAATATTTCAATCCTCATTTTCCTAATTTTGCATTGCATTTACAGAACTGGGATGTTGCCACTAGTACTAAAATGTACTGAACAGAATTAAAGAAACATAAAGTGCTTAAAATTGTCATGGTACACCAATAGAGGGGAAAAAAAAAGAATTTCACATAAATAACAAATACGAAATGGGAAAATATAAACAAAAAAAGAAATAAAATAAATATTGGAAAAAAACAAAAAACGAAAAATTAAAAAGAAGGGGAAAAAAGAATATAATTTACAAATATGAAGAAAAAAAAAATCCAAAAATGAAAAAGAAAAAATTACATGGAAAACATATCTCATCAAACACCCAAAGATAGAAAAACTTGAAATATTTCTTGGAAAATAAAGTCGGTCAAAAAACAAAAGTTGGAAAATGTCAACATTTTCCAGGTGCAAAATGTTGTCAATCAAACACAAATAATTGACAATTCCCAGTAAAACAAGTTCTAGGCAATTCAATTCATTGGAATTCATTTCTTTTCCACCCAAATTCCACATTTGCAATCAAACGGACCCTAAGTGTGAAACCAAACAATCTCCATATAGTGACATTTAAATTGTTATTACATTTGTCTTGAAGTGGAAACTGAAAACTCTTCGAGATAAAAGATGCTAGAACTGGACGAGTTCGATTACGTGGGTTGACTCGGCCCATATGTTGATTGGTGAAAATGGATATATGGCTGCAAAATAACAACCTACAATCCTATCATACCTTGTTGGAATGTGGAAGCAGAATTATTCAAAAAAAAAAATTAAAAAATCTTTAATTTAATAAATAAGATTGTCTAGATATTCACGTATATGCTATATCAAGAATATTTTTACTTAAATTCGTCGATCAGTTCTTAAATTAATTCTGAATCACGAACATCCAATCTTTTGAATCCCGAATTTTCACCTTTTATTTGTAAGAACTTGATGCTTTAAATCTTCAAGTCTTCTATGATATTCTCCAAAGTCAAAACTACACCGGTGGGTTGGCACCTTCTTTTAATTAATTCAAGAAATTAATTCTTGATCTGGACAGTTGATAAAAGCAAGAAAAATTATTTTTCCTCTCTCTTTATCCAAATTTGAACACCATGGAATTATGTATTACGATTGTACAATTTCATTGAATATCTAGGTTTCATCTTATCTCTATTTATAGAGATAAAAAAGTTCCAATTGTTATACAATAATAATTCCACATTCAAATAAGAGTTCTAATTAAAATTCAAGTATGAGTTTTAATTAAAGTCCAAATTCAATTAGTTTATATTTAATTACATGTATAGTCCTAGAACTTTAATTATAATTATAATTAAGTTTACAACTTTCATAATAATTAGAACTAAGTACAAAACTTTATTAAATTATAATTAAGTTCGAAACCATTATAATTGTCGTAATTAAGTTTCAATACTTTATGGAGCTACCATAGAGACCTGATCGGGCATATGTTATCCAAGCTCCAATAATTAGATCATGTCAATCGACTCTAGACCACCCAATTTAATTATCAATCTTTATTTTTTCCTCTTAAAACAAAAGATTGAACTCTTGGAATATATAAGATCACATAAACTAATAAATCTGTAATACTTTCCTCTATCTTTTATCATCGTCCGAGATTCGATAATTTGGTACAAGTATAAATGACAGTTTTATCCTTCTAATTATTCTCACTAACTTAAGCCTCGGTTTGATTCTCATTTTTCCCAAAATTCATTTTTCTCTCTTCTTTTCTACCACACATTCTTCAATAAAATAATATTATATGTAAATCCAAAAAATTTCCTTAATTTTTAACCACACTTTCTCTATCAATCAACTATTAAAAAAGTATTCTTTCCCCCAAAATGAGAATGAAACGGGGTCTAAGTTTCATTTTCTACAACGGTCCTGTGAACTAATCACGGATGTTGAAGTTTAACCGTCACTAAACACTGAACTCAAATTTTAACCGTTCAACTGAAAAATACTTAAATAGTCACTCTATCCATCTTTCAGGGGTGACCGAGAGATTGGAGGAATCTGTTTTGGTAAATTGAATATTTCTTATGAACACTAGGGATGAGTTCGAGTTAAGTGTTTCATTAGCCACTGAACTTTGTACGGTGTCTCGACTTACTCACTGAACTTCAAAACTTATCCCGTTGGCCACGAACTTTAGTCCGTTACTTCCCATCACTCACCAGCTCAAATCTGTGAAGGTACGATCCTACGTGGCGGATGAAAAATCTAGGTGGCCAGTTAAATCGGACTAGCTATTTAATTTTATCCCAATCAGCCTCCACGTCAGATTATCAAAGACGCCTGTTACCTCCAAACTCAATTCATTTCACCTCTTCTACTCTCCAGTCTCCTCCCAAATACGAGCCCGACTTGCAAAATCCCCAAATTGAAGAACCCTAGGTTGAAATCAGTAACCATAATCACAAAAATCTGTCGAACCCTAAACAATTTTCTTGTTCTGGGTATAGCACGAGAACTATACGTGCCCAATCGAACGTGAATTTGAAGTCATACCCATTTCCTTCTTCTGGAATTGGCGCGAATGGACAGACAACGCGAAGGTAATTCCCCAACCGATTTTGTGTTTTCCTGGGTACGTATTTCTCCGTGTTACCGAGAAGATGTCGTGAAATGGATGCAATCTGGAAGTGTTGCTGAATGTCGGTTTCGAAAGTTGAAGAAACCAGATGTCTCGATGTTGTTAAATGGGTCACGGATAGGTGTTGTTGGGGACTCTTTGGCAAGGTTATTGGTGGTTCTTTGTTAGAGTTGGTCATGGGTTCCGAGGAAATGAAGAAAATCAGACTTACTTTTGTTTTCCCAAATTAAGGTAATATAAGTATTTCTGCGACATTGCATATTTGTATTTAGATCTACATCTGGAAGTAATTCTTTCACCAAGTCACAAATTTTATATATGATTGTCTTTCTTAGAGTACTGAAAATCTCATAAAAAAAGACTTAACTAATGGAGAGGGATTTCATATTTTAATTTAGATATTGTCTTCAACATTTTCCATTACATATAAAGTAGATTAATTATTTTAATCAAATGTGAGACACGTGCTAAATGGGTGTCGTCGAGACTTACCGAGTCTTTTGTTTGGCTTTGATAACAATGTTAACCATATTATTTGAAAGGGGTTATGTAGATGACGATATCACACAGATTGATGGTATGTATGTGTGGTCTTTGGTCGATTTCATCAATTTTTAGGTTTTAAACACTTTTTTTCTATTGATTTTGGTGACACCAGAAGATCAGAAACATGGAACCGTGATTTGAATGTGATGAATATAATGTAATCTGATTTTGAATTTGGTTATATTTCACTTATTTTAATGTGTTCCTTAGTTTAGATTATCTACATTATCTGAATTTGGTAATTGCATTTGTAATCATTATCTTAATCGTTTGCCCCCCATTCATGGTAATAGGAACTGGGACTGGTTGTCCATGGAAACAGTTACAATTATTTGTATTATTCTTTTCACGATTTTGTATTCCTGAGTAATTGCAGTCGAATTATGTACTTGTGAATGTGATGAGGGATATGGAAAAATTAACTATTTTGAGAATTTTGGTTTTCTTTTCTGTTTATTGTGGGTTAGTAGTTGGCTTTTTGTTTCTGTGGGTTTTTTTTTCTTCCTTTGTCCATGTTTTGCTTGCTTGTTGATCTGCACTAGTGCTCTCCAATAGTCGACTTAATTGTGTGTTTCTGTTACCTTAGGTTGTTCTGCAAGGATCGGTTTGTGTAGAGGAGTACGCCAAATCCAAAGCTCTGGGACGGGTATCACTTTTATCATCAGGAAGAACTGTTTCGCTTGATTTTGTCACGCAAATAATGAAGACCCAAGAATAATTTCGATAGGAGATAATTTGCATGGTTGCAACCAACAATTTGTGAAAGATCAAAGAGAAGTTCCAATTGAAGATTTGTCTTGTGTATTGAAGGATTCACATAACCAAACAAGAGAAAATGGAAATCTCATTCAATGTTATTATCCGCAAGGGTAAAGGTCCTGTAGAAGAGAACGTGAAATAGAAGGGAAGAGCTCGGTGAAATTAGACCGCCTAAGTAGTTGATTAAGAAAATGTTATAGTATTTGTCAAGTTGGACCAATGTTATTTTATTCGTTAAGTGTTTTTTAAATACGCCGTTGTATGCACTTCTTATAAAGTTTGAATTGATTTTTTTGACCAGGGATCTTACCATTGTTGGGGGATTGAATTGATTTGATTTGATATTTTACCATGTGTATGTATGATTGTCAAAAGCTAATATAGTTATGGCAACAACAACATAAACATAAACATCATTCATCTCAACATCTAGTGCTTTAAACATCATTCATCTCAACATCTAGTGCTTTAAATAGTCATGGTAGCAGCCACACTGATTTCATAAATGTATTGGACAAAGTTGTACCATCCCAATCCGATTTCAATTTACATGCTAAAAGCAAAACTTGTTCGCTTTGAAAACGTACCGCAAGCGCACGGATCGTGAACAAGTAATATAGTGGACTTTTTGAATTCGAATATCGATCCCACGAGGAATGTTACTTTGAAGTTACGTACTCTAATCGATTTTAGTTCTAACAACGACCGACACACACACACACAATTAATATTGAAATTAAATTATAAACTAATAACTATAAAACTAAACTAACAAACTAAAAAGACGTAGTTGCATCTTTGGTTTGAAAAGCGGTTGGAATTTATGATTTCACTTAACATTTATTTCATTAACATCAATTCAATAACGTACATGCAAATTACCAAAATAAATTATTAGACCCGATTCTCCAATTTTAGTCAATAACTTCTTTCGAGTGTATCGACCCTATTGATTAAGTTATCCCCAAATCTATATGCAGATAAAAACTTAACCAAAACATTAAATTATTGTGAGAATACTCAAAGGATCACTTAGGGGAGGTATATATTTCTATATCACCCAAAACCACCTAGGGTACTAATTATCTAGGTCTAGCAATGCAACAATCTTTCGATAATTGCATAAACCACCTAACCACATCATCTATTTGGCCAAATAAATGAATGCATAATCAACAATAATAATTAATACACCATGATTTTGATAACAAATGCATCTTCAACAACATATATCAATATTAATAAAAATAAGATTAAGGTTCAACATAAATTCCAAACCAATAAACTTAACTCATTTTATAAAGATGATAAACAAAGAGATTCTATTACAATAAATATCAAACATGGAGATTAAATGAAGGAAAAACAAGATATAGATATACAACCCTTGTAGTCTTTGAATTCCTCCAAGTTTTCTACCAATTTCTTTGATGTTATCTCCTTGCTCCCTTGATGGTTCTTCTCAAAATGAGTTAATAACTCAAAGAAGCAACTAACTAAAAGAAGAAAAAGAAAAGAAAGCAAGGAAATTAAGAGAGAAAACTATAAAAACCTAAGCTAAACTAATCTAATGTCTAACTCCTAATGAGGGAGAGAGGGATATATGCAATGATATGTGAGACAACCCAAAATATCCCAAAATATCTCCATTAAAAAAATCCCAAAATATTGTCAAAGTTGACCAAAAACGTGTGGAAAGAAAATAGACCGTCATTCAAATTTTTCTTCTATGCGGCTGCATGGTATAATTCCATGCGGTCGCATGGAAGAGCCAAGAAATAAAAACGACGTCTCTGGACAAGACATGCGGTCGCATGGTTATAATCCATGCGATCGCATGGATTTTTCCCTAGTTGCAGTTCAAATCCTTGAACGTTCTGTCCTTACGCGAGTTCATCCCCCATCTTTGATTTAGTACAATTTGGTCCTCATACCTTGAAATTTCTTTCATTTAAGCCCCTACCAAATTGCAGTCAAAGCCCTCCATCTTTTGGTCAAGTGCAAGTTAGTCCCCAACTTCACATTTTTGTGCAATTGAAGTCATTTTTCACTCGTTTTGCCTCCGTTTCATTCCAATTCAGGGTTGTGGTCTATAAATACAAAAAGTACACAATTATGGGTAGAAATATACTCAATTTATCACAGTTAAATCCCAAAAAGTGTCTAATAAGTGTGCTAAAGCGCACTTATCACAAAACGTTGGACATTACAAAATACAAATTCAGTTGAAATAAGAGCCACTGAACTGTCGACTTAAGTACAAGGCTACTTCACAATTGTTCCATCCTTGATCTGCTTCGAATTGTTGGTGTAGTATCTCTGCTTCACAATTTAATGAAGCAAATTGTAACTGTTTCCATGGACAACCAGTCCCAGTTCCTATTACCATGAATGGAGGACAAACGATTAAGATAATGATTACAAATGAAATTACCAAATTCAGACAATGTAGATAATCTAAACTAAGGAACACATTAAAATAAGTGAAATATAACCAAATTCAAAATCAGATTACATTATATTCATCACATTCAAATCACGGTTCCATGTTTCTAATCTTCTGGTGTCACCAAAATCAATAGAAAAAAAGTGTTTAAAACCTAAAAATTGATGAAATCTACCAAAGACCACACATATATACCATCCATCTGTGTGATATTGTCATCTACATAACCCCTTTCAAATAATATGGTTAACATTGTTATCAAAGCCAAACAAAAGACTCGGTAAGTCTCGACGACACCCATTTAGCATGTGTCTCACATTTGATTAAAATAATTAATCTACTTTATATGTAATGGAATATGTTGAAGACAATATCTAAATTAAAATATGAAATCCCTCTCTATTAGCTAAGTCTTTTTTTTTTATGAGATTTCCAGTACTCTAAGAAAGACAATCATATATAAAATTTGTGACTTGGTGAAAGAATTACTTCCAGATGTAGATCTAAATACAAATATGCAATGTCGCAGAAATACGTATATTACCTTAATTTGGGAAAACAAAAGTAAGTCTGATTTTTTTCATCTCCTCGGAACCCGTGACCAACTCTAACAAAGAACCACCATTAACCTTGTCAGAGAGTCCCAGCAACACCTATCCGTGACCCATTTAACAACATCGAGACATCTGGTTTCTTCAACTTTCGAAACCGACGTTCAGCAACACTTCCAAATTGCATCCATTTCCACGACATCTTCTCAGTAACACGGAGAAATACGTACCCAGGAAAACACAAAATTGGTTGGGGAATTACCTTGGCGTTGTCCGTCCATTCGCGCGAACTCCAGAAGAAGGAAATGGGTACGACTTCAAATTCACGTTCGATTGGGCACGTATAGTTCTCGTGCTATACCCAGAACAGGAAAATTGTTTAGGGTTCGACAGATTTTTGTGATCATGATTACTGATTTCAACCTAGGGTTCTTCAATTTGGGGATTTTGCAAGCCGAGCTCGTATTTGGGAGGAGACTGGATAGTAGAAGAGGTGAAATGAATTGAGTTGGGGGTAACAGGCGTCTTTGATAATCTGACGTGGAGGTTGATTGGGATAAAACTAAACAGTTGGTCCGATTTAACTGGCCACCTAGATTTTTCATCCGCCACGTAGGATCGTAACTTCACAGATTTGAGCCGGTGAGTGATGGGAAGTAACGGACTAAAGTTCGGTGGCCAACGGGATAAGTTTTGAAGTTCACTGAGTAAGTCGAGACACCATACAAAGTTCAGTGGCTAATGAAACATTTAACTCGCATATCATTTTCTTGAAGTCGTTTTCACAAATTACCAAATGTAAAATCATAGTTTTATCTTAAAACAAATTATCTTCGATTGGCGATTGATGATAAATAACATCTAATTCCGTCCTCCAAGTGCCATTATTTTTTGTTGACCACTAACACAGTAACAAAATGAATTGCTAAGACTTCCACGTTCCCATGTTAATTAATAATATTGTAGATTTATTTAATTTAATGCGTTTAGTCCTCATTGGTGAAAGCCCAAAAGTGACGAACCAAGAGGGAGGTGAATTGGTTATTAACATTTTTTGAAAATTAACTCAAGTTTTAATGTAATACCAATGAAAAAATTAAACAAATACGTACAAGTACAAAATCAAATAAGATCAAATAATGAGCACAATGTAAAAACGGTAAATCAATCGAAATTCAAGCAAGTAAAAACTAAATGGATAAATTCAAATAATAAGTTCAAATATAAAAGCGATAAGTAAAATGGAGAGAGGATGAAAACGACATATTTTGTGGATGTTCGATCCAAAATTATGATCTACGTCCCCCGTTACCAAACTCTCCGACACTAGCAAGGCTCTTTCACTATGTTGATTGACTTATAGTGCAATCCAACAATTTACAACGCTTTCGGTGACTTACAAAAAAGGAGCACTGATCCTTACACAATATTAAGCTATACGGGACCTCAACATGACCCACACTATTGAGATTTACGGGACCTCAATATGACCCACACTATTGAGCTTTACGGGACCTCAATATGACCCACACTTTATCAAAATGATTTTACAATTGAATTCATTTCTTGATAAATAATACGTTCAGTTAAGTACTAAGAGAGGTTAACACTTAAATGATAGCTCAAGTGTTAGATGAAATTTTTTTATGAATATGATAATTAAAAATTATATTTAATCAATCAAAGTGTTTCAATGAGAAGATGATGAAGAGATAAATCAAATGTAAGTTCAATGAATCTTCTCAATATACATACATATATATATATATATATATATATATATATATCTCTTTAAATGAATGATTGTAATAAATTAAGCACTAAGAGAGAAATGAAATTTTTTGATAAATATGATGATTTTACAAGTTTGATTCAACAATCAAAGTTTTGAATATGAAGAATTAGAAATATTTATACAATATAAATGCAAAGATCTTCTTCAAAAATTATCTCTCTTTTAAGATTTGAAATAAATAATTTAAGTACAAAGAGAGATGAAAAACTTTGATGAGAGAAATGATTCAAGAAATTAATTCAACAATCAAAGTTTTTGTTATAAAGAAATAAATGAAATGAAAACAAAAATTAAGTTCAAAGAAGATTTCTTACAAATATATTTCACAAAGAAACTCTCTTCATAGTTGTAGTAATGAATGGAAGTGAAATGGTATGTATAAAAATCAAAGCGGAAAAATTTTGTCCGCTAGTCTACCGGACGACCAAATTAGCCGTTGAGCGTCAGAGGTCAGAACGGTCAAAAATTTGACCGTTGGCGTACCGGACGTCTAGTTGACCGTTGACTTTGACCCTTTTTTTTTTTAACAATTGTGATCTAAGTTCAAATATGACTTTTGAAAAATCAATCTTACTTTTGATTAAAAACAATTTATGCAAGTGATAGTGAAAATAACTTTTCGTGCACAAAATGATTTTTTGAGCTATTGTCATTCATTACTAAAGATTAAAATGTTATACCTTTACATAAAATCTAGAATGCATAGTCTTTGATCTTGTTTCAGTATTTGGTTCTTAACTTTTCATCTTGGTCTTTCGTTGATGTCGTCTCACATACTTTTGATCTTGATCATTCTCTAATGTTGTCTTTCATTCTCTTGATCTTGATCTTTCTTAATATTTATCTTTTAAACTCTCATTTCGAATGATTTGACTTAAATGTTTAACTTTCATTTTTATTTTCATTTCAAGTCCGATTTATAATGTTTGATTGATATTAATATTGAACTATCATCACTTAAAATCAATTTTTAAAAACAATATTAATCTTGTTTGTTATAATCAAAACATTAAGGATGAAACCAACCATAGGTCAACAATTGGGATTTAGAAGAAGAAATATTCAATTTACCAAAACAGATTCCTCAAATCTCTCCTCAAAAAATACTATATGATTTTAAGAAATACTTTTAGGAGTATATTAATAGCTATGTTACCCTATGTTCTCGAGTAGTATTGTTCTTAATTTTGGTTATGAGATTTATTATAACTCATTCTTGTTTATCTGTAATTACATGTCCATGTGACATCTTTTTTATCAATGTAGTTTATGTTTGATGTCATATTGGATATGATCATTCTATCTGGTATACTTCGTGTTAACTTAGTGGGAGTTCTTCAATTGGTAGAACTAGTGAAATCCTCACCTAGAACTCGTTATAATTTTTCTGAGATTAAAGTTGTGATAATAGTACATTAGGAAAGTGGATGATGATTATAAATTTAGTAAATTTTCGTATCTATACATAATGTTCAATTATTATACATTTAATAATAATCTTAATAGGGGTGCCAAACTAAATATCGATATCTATGACACTTGGTACCGTAAGAATTGGTTTGTGTTGGAGGAACGTGATGTTGTCAAGGATATTAATGACGTGATGAAAGACTTAGGTATGGGTCAAATTGCTCATAAGAGAAGGGATCAAAAAACTAACTGAACTTGGAAAAAAAAAATATTGCATTGCTGGTACAATTTTGATAAGTTTTGTGGTAGATGATCTAATTCATGAATGTGAGCAATTCCCGACTGTTCATGATATTTGGATATATCTCAAGAGAAATAAGGGTTCGTTTGATTGCAAAGATGGAATTTGGATGGAAAGAAAACGATTGGCAGAAAATTGAATTACTTAGAATTTGTTTTACTGGAATTGTAATTAATTGTGTTTGATTGGTATAATTTTTCATATAATTCGTTTGACTTTGTTTTTCATACAAATTGTTAATTTTTGGGATAATTTTTTTTACAATTAATGATAAAATTTGTTTGGATTTCCAAAAAAAAAAAAAAAAAAAAAAATTGCAATTTTTTTGTGTTTATTTGGCTTTGTTTTTCATGCAAATTATCAATTAAATAGATAATGTTTTTTTACCATTAAATCTAAAATGTGTTCCAATTGCAAAAAAAAAAAAAAAAAAGTGGCAGAAGGTGGAAATTTGTTTTCCACCAAATCAAAGAAAAAATGACAGGTGGCAAAAAGGTGGAAACTCAATTGTCTGAAAAATATATTCTATCAAACAACACATTTTGTGGAAGTTGAAATTTTTTTTCCATTTTTCATGAAAAATATATCCAATCAAATAGGGCCTAAGATATTACTAGTGTAATTAGGCGCAGACCGTTGACTATTAAGTTTGACACTCATTAAAAAAAAAAAAATAGAATCATAATATTATACGAAATTTGAAGACTATGTCTAGTATGTTCAGGGAGAGCTAGTCATATACTCTCTGATTAATTGTAAGTTCATGCATTGATTCACTCTCTTCCTGACAATGAAAACACTTAAAAGTTAATTTGATTTATAATGATAGCATCAAACTTTTACTAATGTGTCTATCATGTTGAACTAGAGGATGACCTGCTTGATGAAACTAAATTTCTATTACATGCTTTTGTGTTTTGTTTCTCTTTATTGTGTATTTATCATTGGATTGATTGATTGTCTTTATCGACCTCAGTTCGTGGCCTATGAGCAAATGAAAATTCTGTAGTTAAAAAAAAACTTATGTAGTGTAAACTGTTATATAAATTTGACCTAGTCAAATGCCCATAATAATAATTTGAATAGATTATAATTTAAAAATTCAAAACTTTGATAATAAATTTTAAATATTAACGGTATTAGGTGAAAGTAATTCTTCAATCGAATTAAAGGCATCACAGAAGTACATTTTAGATTCATTGTTAATCATGAATATGATATGAAATATGATTTTCCATAAAACGATTATGTAACTAATACAAGGCTCTCTTCAAGTGCTCCTTGAGGCTTTCTTTTTTATTTACATGGAAAAAATCTGTTATTTGTCCAATACATATTGGTTTTATTTACTTGTACCACTTGTGCACGTCGGTTAGGTAGCTGTCTGTTAGACAAATTGTAAACTACTTTTTCTTTGCGCCATAATTCAATGGTGATCTTTGCTAATGAAATGGAATGGTGTGCCCTATAAAAAATAAATGGCAGAACCTGCCAAAATAAAGATATTAAATGGTTAGAAAACGTTCAACGGACATGGAAAACTGGTCACATTTGTCACAATTTTTTTTTAGAGTAAGAAAATGACTCTTAACAACAATGTTTTTGGAACATAGTGTGAAGTTGTACGTGCCAGGTAATGAAACGGGGAAGTTGAGCATAAGAAATGACTCTTAACAACATAATTGAAGTTTGAAGCACCTTTAATGACATCTCATGACATAACAACATTAATGTTGTCTTTGGGCTTTAAAATTAGCGGGAAATGGTCGTTTTGATTTTGAGACGTCAAATCAGGTCTGAATATTTGATCGAAGTTAACTTGAGGTCACACTTTTTAATTTTCGATACTTAACCAATTTTCGACCGTTTTCAAATTAATTTCCAACAAATGAAATTTGTATGGTGTTTTCTTTGTATGGCTTGGATTAGGGTTGTAAACAAAAATTGTCAAACAGGAAAATCAAATCAAAATCGCATTTTGAAAATCGTCGATTTGGTGTCACGTGGACCCGTCAACGAAATGGTTTTGAACCAAACCAAACCAAAAACGGTTTGGTTTAGATTTGAGAAATTTTATTTCATTTTAAAACCAAACCGGACTGACGAAAAAATATATAAAAATTTAAAAATTTAAAAAATGAAATTTCTTAAATTATAACTTGTAAGACTTTTGTGTTTTTTATTTATTTTTAAATGAGGCACATATATTTCATAGTCTCTTAAACTGAAAGTCTGAAATGATTCATCAAGCAATCTCACATTGTATTCCATATAAATTACTATCACCAAACAGTCATCAACTTATATAAACTGCATAGTACTCCAATAATTAAACAAATTTCAATCAAAATCAAATCTTACATTGAATTGGACGTCCTTTAAAAAATGATTGCAACTTCTGGTTCTGTCCATTATAATTTGTAGAAATATAGATGAAAATTTTGATCGGATCAACAACTATGTAATCAAAGTGAAAACAAAATAAAAATTTCAGATCTTAGAAATGAAATTATATATTGTAAATAAATTTATTTATATATAGATTTACCCAATATTCTAATTTGGCTTGAGAATCAGTTAATCAAATAATTATAAGAAGAGAAAATAAAAGAATAAAAGAGAAGAAGGAAAATGTTGGGGTCTAAAATGAAGAAGGAACTCTATTATATTTTATAAAAATGATTGGAGATTGAATCATATATTTTATCAAAAAAAAAATCATATGAGAACTGTTCGGTTCCCATACTAGAACCGGGAATTGGATCGGAACCGATTGATTCTTAATAATTTGTCCCAAAATTAATTTATTTTTTAGAAGATCCGAAATCGAATCGATCGGTTCTAAATGGTTTCGGTTCACTAGTTTCACCGGTTCTGAAAAAAATGTCAACTCCTAAATTAATGGCATAAAAGTAGACAAACAAAAAAATATACAACGAAATCAACGGTTTAAAATCGGACGACAGACAAAAAAATATACGGCGAAATCGACGGTTTAAAACCAGACCAAACTGTTAGGTTTAGGTTTGAGTTTTTTTCAAACCGTTCAAAATGGTTTGGTTTAGGTTTGGATTTTTCTCAAATCGGTGTAAATGGTTTGGTATGAAAATCTGTTAAAAATCAGTAAAAACGGATTGCTTACACCCCTAGCTTGGATCATATCTGCAAATTTTCAAAATTTTTAGTTTTATATTCTTGAAGAATGAATGAAACTCTAGTTGAATTAAAGGTAAAAAAAAATAACTTCATTTTTGTAGATATCTCACAATAAAATTGATATGGCCAGAAAGGTCTTTCCATAAGCTAATCAACCTTATTCTTAACAAAATCAAATGGGCTAAATCATATATGATATAATCACGAAATCCTACTAAAGACATACATTCCTTAAACATGGAGTTATACTGCAAGGGCTTTGGAAGCCCAAGAAGAAGAAGCCTGGTTGAGGCTTTGATTTTATAAATGTGGAAATTACGCAAAATTCTAGTTTATAAATTGACTTCTCTAAAATCAAGATTTAACTATTAAAAATCAGACAATTTATTAATTTATTAATATATATATATAAATAACAATTAATTTCTCTACCTCTCGACTTTCTCTCTCCTCCCAACAATTTCAAACCCTAATTCTCACTCACTTCCTTCTCTCTACCACCTGAATTCGGCGACGACGGCCCACACTCTCCATATCGGCGACGTCGCGTCACCGGCGACACTACTCTTCCAGGAGCGCTGAGTGACCGTTGCACAAGACCACCGCAACGGGTTCTGCACACGATCGACGTTGCGACGGTGGGCGCTGCTCTATGATGATGTGTAGTGGTTCGGTGGTGAAGTGTGGGGTGATGTTGGTTCGGTGGTGATGTTGGGGGTTTTGTTGGTGCGGTGGACTTTTGATTTTGGATCTGCCGACGATGATGCCAGTGATGCAACCGGAGAACCAATGGTTTCCTTTTGATTTTAGATTTGTGGTTAGCTGTGGAGGTGATGTTGGAAGTGATAGTTAGGTGGAGGTGGTGCTCGTGGTCGCTGTTGGTGGATGATGTGGCAATGGTGTTGGTGGATACTGGTGGTCGCTGTAGCGACTTCTTGTGCAGGTGGTTTTTTTTTTTTTGCAAATGTTGTTTGACGGTGGCTCTAGCGGTAGGTAGTGTTTGACGATGAGGTGCGGTGGTGGATCTGACGGTAAGGTGCGGGTCTGCGGATTGTGGTGGTTCGATGGTGATGTGCGGTGGACCACTGTAGTTGTGGGTTGGTGGTGGATCTGCACGACGATATTTTGACCAGTTGTCATGAGGTGTTGGTGGCTCCGGTTGCGGCGGTGCTCTGTTATGGTGGTGGCTGCAGTGGTAGTGGTGGCGATTGTGGATTGGTGATGGTGACGGTGTTGGTAGTGGTCGTGGTGGTGGTGGTGGCAGTAGTGGTAGTGATGGTAGGTTTGAGAATTTTTTGGTTGGTCGTGGTATGGTGGAGAAAGTTGACGAATGGTGGTCACAATTTAGTTGGTTGATCGTGACCACTAAATTGGTTAATATGTGACCAATGATTTGGATAATTTGTGATTAATAAATAATATGTGGTCTAAAAAATTGTTAATCTGTGATCAATAATCTGATAATTTGTGATTGTATAATAAGTTATGACTTATAATAATTGTGATTTGTGACTGATAAACAAATTGTGACCTATGAAATTTTTGAATCGTGATCCATAAAAAAATTTGTGACATTAAAATTTTGATTTGTGACCTTAGAAATAAACTGTGACCTATAGAATCTTTTATTTATGACTTCGAAATAAATTGTAATCTATAAAATATTTGCTTTGTAACTTCGAAATAATTTGTGACTAACTAATTTGATAATATGTGACCAATCAATAATTTTGTAACCAAATTATATATATATATCTGTGACATTTATATATTTAATTAATTAAATAAAAATTAATAAAAATCTGATTTTTTAAGTTTGAAACTTATTTTCTTGTAATTGAACTGGATCATACTTATACTCTTACTTATGAAATTTTCTCTTTCTAAATCTCCTCAAACATGTCACATTTGTCACAAAACCAAACTCATTTGCATTTGATTTTATAAATCCCAGCACGTATTTCTTTAATGATAAATAATAATCAAAATAACAAATACTTTTAAATGGGCAAGACTAAAGTAATCCAAATATTAAGTCCCTATTTGACAATTATTATTAATTTATTTTACGTTTAATTAGTAATCCAATGTCTACATTCTTAGTGGTTTTGTCTCATTCAAAAAACTATATTTATTCTTAGTTTTCCCAAATTAAAAAACCAAACTCATTTTTATTTGCAAGATATTGGCACGAATTTCTTTTGAAGATAATTAATAACTAAAATAATGATACATTTTTAAATGAGCAGGAGTAAAATCATCCAAATTTTAAGTTTTCGTGACACAACAATAATTAATTATATTATTTAAATCAAATCTCACATATTCCATCAACTAATAGTCAAACTCACACGATACTAATCCAAGTTCGGCTCATATTTATAAAATGTTTATAAACAGTTAAGCGACATTTTATTCACATAAAATAAAATCCACTTTTTATTTTATTCACATTAATCCACATTTGGCTCATATTTTATTCACACTTCCATAATACTTCCACCAACAATAAACTAACGATGACAAAGATAATCATTTTACTGAAATAAAACTATAAATTAGGTGATCATTTTTGTACGACAATAGGTTTAGGGACTAAATTGAAACAAATGGTAAGTACGGTGATTAATATTGTTTTTAACCCTATGGTGTGAATACAATACATCTTAAATGGAGATAATTTTGGAACTCGGTTTTTCTAAATGCATATTGAGCCCCTATTCGATTTGGATAAAAATTAGATTTTGTAAAAGTCAACGAAATGTGTGATTGAAATGTTGATAAATAAATAAATAAATATATATATATATATATATATATATATATATATATGGTACCAATAAAATGTGGTTGAAAATGAAATTAAGAAAAAAAAAATGAGTTTTAAGAATGAGGGCCAACAAAGACGAAATTTAAGTTAGTGTTTTGTGGGGATTAATGATGGACGAAAATGGATTTTATAGTCCAAATGTCAATCCCACAAAGATTGAGTTAGCTTAATTTTACCTCTTTTAGCCTTAATCGAAACTAGATTATCCAATGATATGATTGAATTTATCTAAATTAGACTATGGATGCAATAGTGTATGAATTTAATGAACTAAAATGCAAAAATGAAAATTGAATGCAAAGCTTAATGAAATTAATATATAAAAAGTGCACTAAGATCGCGATTTACTAAACAAGTTCACTTTTAATCCTAATTTTGCAAATTGACAACACGATGAATTAGTTGAAGAATCAATGTTCCAAATCTATTCGATAATCTCTCTCAAGCAGTATTGAACATATTCTCGCATACCATTTGACTATATCTCTATGACAAATGCAAATATACAAGAATGCATGAAGTTTTGTAAACACTTAAAGATTCACGTAGGGCATAGCAGTATATTTATATCTCATATCGGACCCTACAATAATTTATACCTTATTGAATCTATTTCTCTTCTTTCGAATGCATGAAATAAATCACCAAACTCACACAATCACGTGCACATAATCATGGAGAAATTAAATTGCATATAAATCATTCAACATCCAATATTCATGTTTTGATGTCAAAATTGCAAAATAAGGAATTAAAAGTTCACATTGCAAGGATCATCGCTCTCCTAGTACAAAGAAAATCTAGCCTAGTTGGATAGAAGAAAAGAACAACAAAAGTATTTAAGAGAAGACATCACCCAATTCTTGAATTGAAATCTTGAATCTTGGAGTGAAAATATTCTTTTTGCCTTCTTCCTTGTTGCTCTCCAAATCTTTTCTTGTGTTAGAATGCGTGCCCCCATTGTGGACGAGATTTGGGCTTTAAACGAGTCCCGATCCTTTCCTTAAGTGATTGAGTCGAAGGAAACCAGAAATTTCGCGCCAGGAGTCAACTATGCGACCGCATAGTTTAGAGGCATGTGACCGCATAAAAGACTTGAAATGGCCTCCTGAAATCCCTGCTGCCTTTCATGCGACCGCATGGAAGAGCAAAACTTCCAATTTTGTTCATCTTAGTCCTCGAATTTTATTCTACCACATCTTAGCCTCATTTCTTGATTCTCTTCATCATAACATCTCATGATATCGACAATTGGTAACTTAGCTCATTGTCACGCTTGATTCACCATTCGGTACAACTTTTGGATAATTGCACTTTGATTTCTAAACTTTTGTTTTCTTCCATTTTTGGTCATTTTTTTCGCTCGTTTTCACATACTTTTCATTGCATCCATCAATATAGCCCTACAAACACAATTTGTATCGAATTATACCATATTTTAACATATATATATATATATATATATATATATATATATATATATATATATATATATTCACATTTGTTTATATTTTGTGTCATAAATAAGTGCGTAAAATGCACTTATCAAACCCCCCAAACTTGAAGTATTGTTTGTCCTCAAACAAGATGGTGACTTAACTCTACACAAAACATGGTTTAACAACCTGCTGTGTCTCAGGATTAGAATTCAGTAATCAACAAAATGAACTGTATCAACAGTGCAAATCCAATCAACCTTCATTTATCATATGCATAACTCAACATGTGTGTGTGTGTGTGTACTCATGCAAACATCAACTTTTTCCTTTTTTCGCTCGAGAGATACATACCCCCAAACTTATTCTTTTGCTCAATTATCTCGGAGTGTGTTCTAGAGTTGAGATTTGGTCAATTTAGGGCCTATTTGGTTCTGATTAAAATCTGATTTTAATCTAAGTCAAAGTCAAACAATTAATATTAATCACATACTTTATGGGTCCCACAACTTTTCAACTACGCATTTCAAAAATTTCTATCACAATCTACTAAAAACTAATTCACCAAACACCTCTTAGAATTATTACCCTCTCTTAGTTTGGATAGATCTAGCAATCGCAGGTTCACACTTCAACAAGCAGGGGTTCTCATATTTCTTTGATTGTTTCAACCTCTAAGACTAAACTAAATCGCTTGCCTTGTATTAAATGTATAATTCTATCAACCAAATGTCTTGAGGCTATTTTCTAGCTCTATTTTTCTTCTTTTAACATATTCTCACTTTCTTTTTATATAACTCATGTATTAAGTTTTAGGCCGATGATTCTCAAATCAACTGACTTTAGGGCACTAGATTTTCAATCACCCTCACATGCTTACTTGCCCGAGTTATAAAGGCTGGAGAATATGTATTTTCTCTCTCTTTTTTTCTTTTTAATTCTTCCTTATCTTGCTTTCTATATGACCCATTTAGCGAGTTTTAGGTTGATAACTCCCAAATCAGTTTATTGTAGGGCACCCGATTTTCAATCACCCTAACAGACTTACTTGCTCAAATCATAAAGATTTTGGAAAGAGTGTTTTTCTCACACAATTTAATGTCATGCCCTAATTTTTTTTCGAAACATTTAGTTTCAAAAACCAACCTAAAACTTAAGACTTTTACTTCATCTTTATCACATTTGTTTTAGACAATTTAAGTAATATAGTTTCATGCATGAGACCCCTACTCATTTCAATGTCTCCTGTAACAGCTAAACCATCTCCAAACTACTGAACAATGGATTATCGATTAAGTATAATTGAGGTTCTTCCGGTCTAACATATCATGTTCAACTCTTCTTAATTATAAACTCAATCACTAACTTAATATGCTAAATATGAGTGTTATGCGCAAAAAGTGTCAAGCTTCCATATAGACAAGTATCGATTAATCTAACATGCACAATCTCTACTATTCATAGTACATACATATTCTAATAATCACATCATTCCTGGAAAGACTATTAAACTCAAACAAGCACTCAAAACAGATAAACAAACACTGCGATAAGCAAAAACAATTTTTCTTTTTTTAAACAAGCATACAAAAAAGGAAATCATACGATCACATTGATGAATAACGAAAAAAATAGTGCAAGGTTCAATGCAAATGCTAAATCCTTATATTTGTTATACAAATTCAACCACCCCCCAAACTTATACAAAATATTGCCCTCAATGTGCAGAGTGTAAGATTAAATACAGAATTTGAATGACAAAGCTTATACAAAAATCAAAATATGAAATATAAGAAAACTCTCCTGATCAAAAAGGGGAGAAAACTAGGTCCCGCTGCGTTATCATCCGGTGGTGGAAACAATCTGGCAAGGATCTAATATCATCTCTGACAGCTCATGTAGCAAAATGGACTGCCCCCTCACATCCATCTCAAGACTGCCTAGACGGTCCCACATCTCGTCAACTGGAGCTAGAGACCATCCATCCAGTCTGCGTACAAGCTAAGTCGGTCACTCATCGTATCAACTACTCTGTGAATAAATTGAATTCTCAAGATATGTTGATTTAGTTATAATAACTTTCAATTTTTTTCAGGCCACAACAAAAAATAAGTGAAAATATTTTAAATACATATAGTTTTTAATGATGCATGCAATGGAATATGACGGAGAATAACTTAATTAATATGCATTGATTCAAAGGATATTTGCGAATTTAAAAATATAATATTCGTTCATTTGACTAGAAATACAAATATTTGATTTTAATCTTTATTTTAATATAATTACTAATAGACAAACTGAGAAAATGTCACGATTTTTATTAACTTTAATCAAAATCACTCTATCCAAATTATTGTCGTGCGCACAACTTACATAAAACTATTACAAAGCATATTAACAATGGTACTCTTAATCCCTATGCCGGATAAATTGTAAAATTGACCCTAATTAGTTTAAATGGGATAATATATCAAATGAATAAATAAAACAATCCCTAACCCCTAGACTTCTTCGATCTCGAATTAAATGGTTATGCAACGTTGATACTTTCCAATTTTTCTAAATTAGGACGAGTCTCTAGTTCTCCTATATTATTTAATTTTCTTTTTAATATTTCACTATTTTGGTTTTTAATATATTCTAAATTACTTTCTAAAGTCTTTATAATTTTATTTATATTTTCTAATAAAATTTCTACCTTTTTATTTGTTAGGTTTCTTTCTAAATTTTCTCCTTTCTAGAAAGTCAAGGAAAAAAGCTAAGAGAGAGTTTAATAAAAAAATAAAAAAGAGTTTTTGAATAAATTAATTTGCTGAACGGTAAAGTATGCAAAGGCCATTACAAACATATTGTGTTTAAATTTTGATATTTTATAACATTAGATAATTATACTTCATTTACTTTGCTTTATTGTTCAGTAGAAGGTTTTAAAGAATTTATTAATATCTGTTTAGAAAATCGAAAAATTGATAGATTAGTTGTTATTGAAAGTCACGTATTATCCGCACTAGATAGAATTAAAGATGATTCATCTTTACAGTTCAAAAACAAATCACTAAGCTATATATCTCTCAGTGTTGTAGTGATGTACATGTAGCACAACCGTGTGTACGTGTATATATGTATTCGTGTAATTGTTTAGTAACTTTTTAGAAAGAATAATATTAGATCTCATAAAATGTATGACAAATAAAGTGTGTAGTATTTGTGTATGTGAGTAGAAAAGTAATTTTTAATGTTTGTCGAAAATAATGAAACATATTTATACATTTTGAGTGTTTAACAACCTTATTATATTTTTACTCTTTAACAACCTTGTTTTTGGATTGAAGTATTTCTTTTAGACAGATGGATTAAAGCAAATTATGCAGAGATTCTAGGAAGCCAAAAAAGGAAAATATTAATAAGGTGACTTTCAATAAAGGGCACAAGTCAAGCAGCCCCACGTAATGTGAAATCAATAATATTATATATACATTCTCCCTTACCACTTGGATGACACTTCTCCGTGTGTGATCAAAAAACTAATTGAACTTGAAAAAAGAAATATTGCATTTCTGGTACAATTTTGATAGGTTTTGTGGTAGATGATCTAACTCATGAATGTGAGCAATTCCCGACTGTTCATGATATTTAGATATATCTCAAGAGAAATAAGGGTCTTTTTGATTGTAAAGGTGGAATTTGGGTGGAAATAAAACAAATGGCAAGGAATTGAATTGCCTAAATTTTGTTTTACTGAGAATTGTAATTAATTGTGTTTGATTGGTATAATTTTCCACATAATCCGTTTGATTTTGTTTTCCATACAAATTGTTAATCTTTGGGATAAATTTTTTTACAATTAAGGATAAAATTTGATTGGATTTCCAAAAATTAAAAAAATGTTGCAATTTTTTGTACTTGTTTGACTTTGTTTTTCATGTAAATTGTCAATTAAATTGATGAATTTTTTTAACATTAAGTCTAAAATGTATGGAAAAATGACAGGTGGCAAAAAGGTGGAAAAACCAATTGCCCGGAAAATATATCTTATCAAACTACACATTTTGTAGAAGTTGGAAAATTTTTTCCATCTTTCATAAAAAAATATGCCCAATCAAACAGGGTCTAAGATATTACTAGTGTAATTAGGCGTAGACCGTTGACTATTAAATTTGACACTCATTAAAAAAAAAGGATCATACTATTAAACGAAATGTGAGGACTATGTCTAGTATGCTCAGGGAGGGCTAGTCATATACTCTCTTCCTGATAATGAAAACACTCAAAGTTAATTTGATTTATAATGATAGCATCAAAACTTTTTACTGATGTGTCTATCATGTTGAACTAGAGGATGACCTGCTTGATGAAGCTAAATTTCTATTACATGCTTTTGTGTTTTGTTTCTCTTTATTGTGTATTTATCATTGGATTGATTGATTGTCTTTATCGACCTCAGTTCGTGGCCTATGAGCAAATGAAAATTCTGTAGTTAAAAAAAAAAAAACTTATGTAGTGTAAACTGTCATATAAACTTGACCTAGTCAAATGCCCATAATAAGAATTTGAATTTATTATAATTTAAAAATTCAAAACTTTGATAATAAATTTAAAATATTAACGGTATTAGGTGAAAGTAACTCTTAAATCGAGTTAAAGGCATCACGAAATTACATTTTAGATTCGTTGTTAATCATGAATAAGATATGAAATATGATTTTCCATAAAACGATTATGTAACTAATACAAGGCTCTCTTCAAGTGCTCCTTGAGACTTTCTTTTTATTACATGGAAAAAAAATCTGTTATTTGTCCAATACATATTGGTTTTATTTACTTGTACCACTTGTGCACGTCAGTTAGGTAGCTACCTGTTAGATGAATTGTATTCTACTTTTTCATTGCACCATAATTCGATGGTGATCTTTGCTAATGAAATGGGATGGTTTTCCCTATAAAAAATAAATGGTAGAACCTACCAAAATAAAGATATTTAATGATTAGGAAACGTTCAATGCACATGGAAAACATGTCACATTTGTCACAATTTTTTTGAGCGTAAGAAAATGACTTTTAACAACAATGTTTTTGGAACATAATGTGAAGTTGTACCTGCTAGGTAGTGAAACAGGGAAGTTGAGTGTAAGAAAATGACTCTTAACAACATAATTGAAGTTTGAAGCATCTTTAATGACATGTCACGACATAACAACATTAATGTTGTTTTTGGGCTTTATAAATAGCGGGAAACGATCATTTTTGTTTTGAGACATCAAATCGAGTCTGAAAATTTGACCGAAATTGACATGAGGTCACACTTTTTGATTTTCGATACTTAACCAATTTTCGATTTTTTTAAAATCAATTTCCAACAATTAATTCCTGAAATTTGTATAGTATTTTCTTTGTATGGCTTGGATCATATCTGCAAATTTTCAAAATCTCTAGTTTTATATTCTTGAAGAATAAATGAAACTCTAGTTGAATTAAAGGTAACTAGAATAAATAACTTCATTTTTGTAGATATCTTACAATAAAATTGATATGGCCAGAAAGGTCTTTCCATAAGCTAATCAACCATGCATTTCATCAATCTTATCAAAATTTAATAAAAACCTTATTATTAACAAAATCAAATGGGCTAAATCATATATGATATAATCACGAAATCCTACTAAAGACAAACATTCCTTAAACATGGAGTTATAATGCAAGGGCTTTGGGAGCCCAAGAAGAAGACTGGTTGAGGCTTTGATTTTATAAATCCCCTCAAACATGTCACATTTGTCACAAAACCGAACTCATTTGCATTTGATTTTATAAATCCCAGCACGTATTTCTTTAAAGATAAATAATAATTAAAATAACAAATACTTTTGAATGGGCAAGACTAAAAGTAATCCAAATATTAAGTACCTATTTGACAATTATTAATTTATTTTATGGTTTGCTACAAGATTATTTTCAACCATTTATTTACATAATAAAATATTATACACGTCACTATTCAAAACGTTTTTTCTACAATAATGATTGCCAAACAGACTCTAAGTTGCGTAATGCAACATTAAGAATAAGTTATTTTATCTCAATCAAATCAATCATATATAATCAGACAATCAAAATCTTAGAGAGCTGCTTCATGGCCAATCATATAAGCACCTTCATTAGACTTTCATCGACAATCAACGAACGGTGATAAGAAGAATGACTTAACCGAAATAAAACTGTAAGTTCGGTGATCGTTCTTGTTTGACAGTAAGTTCAACGACTAAAATGAAACAAAACGGTAAGTTCAATGATTAACTGTGTTTATATTTCTTGGGGTAACAAGGCAAGCAATGCATGCCATACATTCCAAATAATAGTCAAACTTACAAGATACTAATCTAAGTTCGGCTCATATTTATAAAATGTTTATAAACACTTAAGCGACATTTCATTCACATGCGCGGAGATCTTTGGTCACGAGTTCGATTCCCCCTATCAACATTTTCTCGGTCGAACATGTCACACCGGATTTGCCTAGTGTGGTTAACCAAGCTAACGTGGTTTGAAAGTTATTCCGTCAACCCGAGGGTCTACCCAGTGCATACCCGAAGGATAGCGAATGCGGGTTCTCCCGTCAATTAAAATAAATAAATAAAAAATAAAATCCACTTTTTATTTTATTCACACTAATCCGCATTCGGCTCATATTTTATTCACACTTCCATAATACTTCCATCAACAATAAACTAACAATGACAAAGATAATCATTTAACTGAAATAAAACTATAAATTAGGTGATCATTTTTGCACGACAATAGGTTTAGGGACTAAATTGAAACAAATGGTGAGTACGGTGATTAATATTGTTTTTAACCCTAGGGTGTGAATACAATACATCTTAAATGGAGATAATTTTGGAACTCGGTTTTTCTAAATGCATATTGAGCCCCTATTCGATTTGGATAAAAATTAGATTATGTAAAAGTCAACGAAATGTATGATTGAAATGTTGATAAAAAAAAATATATAGTACCAATAAAATGTGGTTGAAAATGAATTTGAAAAAAAAAATGAGTTTTAAGAACGAGGGCCAACAAAGACCAAATTTAAGATGCTGTTTTGTGAGGATTAATGATGGACGAAAATGAATTTTATAGTCCGAATGTCAATCCCACAGAGATTGAGTTAGCTTAATTTTACCTCTTTTAGCCTTAACCGAAACTAGATTATCCAATGATATGATCGTAACGTGAATTTATCTAAATTAGACTACGGATACAATAGTGTATGAATTTAATGAACTAAAATGCAAAATGAGAATTGAATGCAAAGCCTAATGAAATTAATATATAAAAAGTGCACTAAGATCACGATTTTCTAAACAAGTTCACTTTTAACCCAAATTTCACAAATTGACAACACGGTGAATTAGTTGAAGAATCAATGTTCCAAATCTATTCGATACTCTCTCAAGTAGTATTGAACATATTCTCGCATACCATTTGACAATATCTCTATGACAAATGCAAATATACAAGAATGCATGAAGTTTTGTAAACACTTAAAAATTCACGTAGGGTATAGCGGTATATTTATATTCTCTATCGGACCCTACAATGATTTATATATTGTCGAATATATTTCTCTTCTTTCGAATGCATGAAATAAATCACCAAACTCACACAATCACATGCACATAATCATGGAGAAATTAAATTGCATATAAATCATTCAACATCCAATATTCATGTTTTGATGTCAAAATTGCAAAATTGCAAAATAAGGAATTAAAAGTTCACATTGAAAGGATCATCGCTCTCCTAGTACAAAGAAAATCTAGCCTAGCATGGATAGAAGAAAAGAACAACAAAATTATTTAGGAGAAGACATCACCCAATTCTTGAATTGAAATCTTGAATTTTGGAGTGAAAATCTTCTTCTTGCCTTCTTCCTTGTTGCTCTCAAAATCTTTTCTGGTGTTAGAATGCGTGCCCCCTTGTAGACGAGATTTGGGCTTTAAACGAGTCTCAAAGATCCTTTCCTTAAGTGATTGAGTTGAAGGAAACCAGAAATTTCGTGTCAGGAGTCAACTATGCGACAACATAGTTTAGAGGCATGCGACCGCATAGAAGACTTGAAATGGTCTCTTGAAATCCTTGTTGCCTTCCATGCAGCCGCATGGAAGAGCAAAACTTCCAATTTTGTTCATCTTGATCATCATAACATCTCATGATATCGACAATTGGTAACTTAGCTCATTGTCACGCTTGATTCATCATTCGGTACAACTTTTGGATAATTGCACTTTAGTTTCTAAACTTTCGTTTTCTTCCGTTTATGGTCATTTTTCGCTCGTTTTCGCATACTTTTCATTGCATCCATCAATGTAACCCTACAAACACAATTTGTATTGAATTAAGCCATATTTTAACATATATATATTCACATTTGTTCATATTTTGTGGCATAAATAAGTGCGCAAAATGCACTTATCAAACCCACAAACTTGAACTATTGTTTGTCCTTAAATAAGATGGTGACTTAACTTTACACAAACCATGGTTTAACAACCTGTTGTGTCTCAGAATTAGAATTCAATAATCAACAAAATGAACAGTATCAACAGTACAAATCCAATCAACCTTCACTTATCATATGCGTAACTCAACATGTGTGTGTGTATACTCATGCAAACATACCAAACTAATGATGGGTTCAAATTTCGACTTGTAGTGGTCAAATTTTTCCTTTCTTCGCTCAAGGGATACACACCCCAAACTTATTCTTTTGCTCAATTATCTCGGTGTGTGTTCTAGAGTTGAGATTTGGTCAATTTAGAGCCTATTTGGTTCTGATTAAAATCAGATTTTAATCTAATTCAAAGTCAAACAATTATTATTTATCACATAATTTATAGGTCCCACAACTTTTCAATTACACATTTCAAAAACTTCTATCACAATCTACTAAAAAACTAATTCACCAAACACCTCTTAGAATCATTACCCTCTCTTAGTTTGGATAGATCTAGCAAGCGCAGGTTCACACTTCAACAAGCAGGGGTTCTCATATTTCTTTGATTGTTTTAACCTCTAAAACTAAACTAAATCACTTGCATTGTATTAAAGGTATAATTCTATCAACCAAATGTCTTGGGGCTATTTTCTCGCTCTATTTTTTTCTTTTAACATATTCTTATTTTCTTTTTATATAACTCATGTATCGAGTTTTAGGCCGATGACTCACAAATCAACTGACTTTAGGCACTAGATTTTCAAACACCCTTACATGCTTACTTGTCCGAGTTATAAAGGCTCGAGAATATGTATTTTCTCTCTTTTTTTTTCTTTTTAACTCTTCCTTATCTTGCTTTCTATATGACTCATTTAGCGAGTTTTAGGTCGATGACTCCCAAATCAGTTTATTGTAGGACACCAGGTTTTCAATCACCCTAACAAGCTTACTTGCTCAAATCATAAAGATTTTGAAAAAAGTGTTTTTCTCACACAATTTAATGTCATGCCCTAATTTTTTTCTAAACATTTAGTTTCAAAAACCAACTTAAAACTTTTACCTCATCTTCATCTCATTGGTTTTAGACAATCCACACAATATAATTTTATGCATGAGACCCCTACTCATCTCAATGTCTCCTGTAACAGCTAAACCATCTCCAAACAAATCAATGATGGATTATCAATTAAGTATAATTGAGGTTCTTCCGGTCTAACATATCATGTTCAACTCTTCTATAAATTATAAACTCAATCGCAAACTTAATATGCTAAATATGAGTGTTGTGCACAAAACGTGTCAAGCTTCCACATAGACAAGTATCGATTAATCTAACATGCACAATCTCTACTATTCATAGTTCATACCTATTCTAATATTTACATCATTCCCGACAAGACTATTAAACTCACACAAGCACTCAAAACAGATAAACAAATACTACGATAAGCAAAAACAATTTTATATTTTTTTAAACAAGCATACAAAAAAGGAAATCATACAGTCACATCAATGAATAACGAAAAAATAGTGCAAAGTTCAATGCAAAGGCTATATCCTTATATTTGTCATACAAATTCAACCACCCCAAAACTTATACAAAATATTGCCCTCACTGTACAGAGTGTAAGATTAAATACAGAATTTGAATGACAATACTTATACAAAAATCAAAATATGAAATATAAGAAAACTCTCCTGATAAAAAAGGAGGTGGTGGTGGAGACAGTGGGAGAAAATTAGGTCCCACTGCGCTATCATCCGGTGGTGGAAACAGTCTAGCAAGGATCTACATATCATCTCTGACTACTCATGTAGTAAGATGGACTGTCCCCTCACGTCCGTCTCAAGACTGCCTAGACGGTCCCACATCTCGTCGGCCCGGAGCTGGAGACCATCCATCCAATCTGCGTACAAGCTGAGTCGGCCACTCATCGTATCAACTGCTCTGTGAATAAATTGAACTCTCAAGATATGTTGATTTAGTTATAATAACTTTCAATTTTTTTCAGGCCACAACAAAAAATAAGTGAAAATATTTTAAATACATATAGTTTTTAATGATGCATGCAATGGAATATGACGGAGAATAACTTAATTAATATGCATTGATTCAAAGGATATTTGCGAAATTTAAAAATATAATATTCGTTCATTTAAGTAGAAATACAAATATTTGATTTTAATCTTTATTTTAATATAATTACTAATAGACAAATTGAGAAAATGTCACGATTTTTATTAACTTTAATCAAAATCACTCTATCCAAATTATTGTCGTGGGCACAACTTACATAAAACTATTACAAAGAATATTAAGAATGGTACTCTTAATCCCTATGCCGAATAAATTGTAAAATTGACCCTAATTAGTTTAAATGAGATAATATATCAAATGAATAAATAAAACAATCCCTAACCCCTAGACTTCTTCGATCTCGGATTAAATGGTTAATGTAACGTTGATACTTTCCAATTTTTCTAAATTAATAAGACCTGTATCCAGTTCTCCTATATTATTAAATTTTCTTTTTAATATTTCACTATTTTGGTTTTCAATATATTCTAAATTACTTTCTAAAGTCTTTATACTTTTATTTATATTTTCTAATAAAATTTCTACCTTTTTATTTGTTAGGTTTCTTTCTAAATTTTATCCTTTCTAGAAAGTTAAGGAAAAAAGCTAAGAGAAAGTTCAATAAAAAAAATAAAAGAGTTTTTGAATAAATTAATTTGCTAAACGGTAAAGTACTCAAAGGTCAATACAAACATATTGTGTTTTAATTTTGATATTTTATGACATTAGATCATTATACTTCATTTACTTTGCTTTATTGTTCAGTAGAAGGTTTTAAAGAATTTATTAATATCTGTTTAGAAAATTGGAAAATTGGTAGATTAGTTGTTATTGAAAGTCACGTATTATCTGCATTAAATAGAAATAGAGATGATTCCTCTTTATAGTTCAAGAAACAAATTACTGAGCTCTATACCTCTCAGTGTTGTAGTGATGTACATGTAGCACAATCATGTGTGCGTGTATATATGTATTCGTGTAATTTTTTAGTAACTTTTTAGAAAGTATAATATTAAATCTCATAAAATGTATGATAAATAAAATGTGTAGTATATGTGTATGTGAGTAGAAAAGTAATTTTTAATGTTTGTCGAAAATTATGAAATATATTTATACATTTTGAGTGTTTAACAACCTTATTATATTTTTACTCTTTAACAACCTTGTTTTTTGGATTGAAGTATTTCTTTTAGACAGATGGATTAAAGCAAACTATGCAGAGATTCTAGGAAGCCTAAAAAAGAAAATATTAATAAGGTGACTTTCATCAAAGTGCAGAAGTCAAGCAGCCCCACATACTGTGAAGTACATGTATTATAGTACAGTAATTCAAGTCAAAGTTTTGGTTCATACTTAGATATGGCAATTTAATTTGTCCGACCCGACTCGATCGGGCCTGTCCTTAATGGGATCCAAAAAAATCGCTTCAACGGGTTGGCGGAACAGGGCAGGGTGTAAGGGGTCGCCCTGAACCCACCTGGTAAAAAAAAAATTAAAAAAAAAATTTTAATAAATGGTTAGTTTTAAATTATTGTTGAATGTATTTACAATTTTATAACATATTTCTAATCCAACAATTATATTATACAATTGTCAATTTAAAATTTTACATAACTAACAATTGTTTATATTATTTATAAATTCGATCATTCAATCTTTTATTATAATTAAATTATATAATCTGAAATTACGAATCATGATAGTTAAATAAATATTTTTTGCTTATGAAAAATTTATACCAATTAATCAAAGTATGTTAATATCTTGATCGAAAAAAATTAGAAAAAAAATTAAAATATATGAAATGACATTTAGATTTTGGGTTAAGGGTTGAACTTTAAAATTTAAATAATAACATAACTCGGATTTTTGAAAATATAAAAAAAAAAAATTAAACGAAGCAACAAACGGGACAAACTATTGCCATGTCCCTGTCCCCGTCCCCGTCCCGTCCCGTTGCCATCCCTATTCATACTCTCAAGTATAGTTTGTCTAGTGCTTGATAAAAACCATAGAAACTTCCCTTTCAACTTCTCTCCGACTTGTATCATACTTAGTTATCATTTGCACGCAATTTTGAGTATAAATATACAACAATGCTACATGTACACACATCCCCTTACACAATGCCCTACACTCTCCTCACATGAAGGGGGGTCCACAAATATTTTATTATGTGTGGGCCCCCCTCCATGTGAGGGGGGTGTAAGGGATTGTGTGGAGGATTGTGTACAAGTAGCTTTATTCATAAATATATGGTCCTTCTCTTAGTCCTTTACCTGTAAACACATAATCTTTTCACGTCTTACTCCCAATATATTTTGTTGAAACACTAATTTCAGCAATGGATAGACTCCCAAAATGTGAAGCCAACTATTTACCTCTTACTCCACTCTTTCTTGAAGAAAGCCTCCATGGTTTACTCTAACCGTACCTCTATAATATATGGTGGCGTCCGGTTCACGTGGCAGCAAACTTATGAGCGGTGTTGCCGCCATGCTTCTGCTTTCCGATCGCTCAATGTTGTCAAGAATAACGTGGTAAGTATTTAATACATAAATGCAAAATACACTGTTATCTACTTTTTATTGCGGAAAAATAACTGTTCCATTGGTTTTTTTTAATATAGGTATCTGTGTTGGCACCAAATATACCAGCACTTTATGAAATGCACTTTGCTGTACCAATGGCTGGGGCTGTGCTAAATGCTATCAACACAAGGCTAGATGCGAAAAACATTGCTATAATTCTCAGGCATTCAGAAGCAAAGATTTTCTTTATCGATTACGACTACGTGCCTCTTGCTCGTGACGCTTTACGCATTTTGATGGCCGACTTGCAAAAGTCTGATATTTCAATGCCCCTGGTTGCTGTCATTGATGATATTGGCTCCCCAACCGGTGTTCGTCTAGGCGAACTTGAGTACGAGGGATTAATCTTTCGTGGAAATCCAAGTTATGTTCCTGAAGAGATTAGTGATGAATGGGATCCAATTGCGTTGAATTATACATCCGGCACGACATCAGAGCCTAAAGGAGTTGTGTACAGCCACAGGGGGGCTTATTTAAGCACTTTGAGCCTAATTTTAGGCTGGGAAATGAAGAGTGAACCTGTATATTTATGGTCACTTCCTATGTTCCACTGCATTGGATGGACATTCACTTGGGGTGTTGCGGCCAGGGGAGGGACCAACATGCGCATACGCAACACGACAGCCGAAGAGATGTACAAAAATATAGATTTGCACAAAGTAACACACGTGTTGCGCGCCAATCGTATTCAACATCCTCCTCGAATCCAAGATGCACGAAGGACACCAAATAACCACCCCGGTCGAAATACTCACAGGTGGGGCGCCCCCACCGGTATCCCTTCTCGAGAAAATTGAAAATCTTGGTGTGGGGAAATGGCACAATGTTGGGCTTCTACTGGAAATGGGCCTGACCCGGTTTGCTGTCAAACAACTGAAAGTGGGCTGAAGTCAATTAAATGGAGCCTGGCCCGGTTTCTTCCTTAAATTGGTGATCTCGTGTTTTCATTAAAAACACGTCTTTCTCTTTCAAATGGAAGGCCAAGATGATAGATCAAGATACTAAATGGATGGCTGGATCAAGAGCTTCTCGAGACTTCCATAAAATGACCTAGGGTTTGAGATATTTGCACCTTTCTCTCATTTATCACACAGAACACTCGCTGCCCTCTCTCTCTCTCTCTATCTCGCGACTCTCTCTCGCGGTCTCTCTAAAACCGCCGCCTATTTTGAGTTCTCTTCTTGTGATCTCTTGTAAAATCAGTTGCAAAAGGCTTGTATATTTCTTGTGTGATCTATTATAGCCTGTTGAAATCCTTGTGTGGATGTTGTACTCGGTTTAGGAGAGATTTTAGTTTAGGGTTGTTTCTTTGAACCGAATCTTGAGTGATTCGAGTGGCTCTTTGTGGTGTAACCGGTTTTGGAGACTTTGATCTTGGTTAATATAGTGGTTTCTTCCAGTTTGTCGGAAGCTCAAAAGGGGATTAGAGATTTATCTCGAACCTCTTGCCTTATGGCGAAATATCTCGTGTTCTTTATATTTTTCTTGTTGAATCTTGTGTTATCTTGCATTTATTTTTCGGTTTTGTTGAGTTGTGTGTTGGCTGATTTTTCGAGTTGCACTTTACAGTGGTATCAGAGCTCCAGGTGAAGGTCCGAAACTCGAGATTTGCGCAGTCCGTTCGGTGGTCACTGTTTTCACTCGATTCACATTACTCGAATTTTGTTCTGTAACCCATCAAGGGGGTTTTGGTGAGATCTTTCCATTTTCGAGTTTGTTATAAAGATTTAGTGCATACATTGCTTATACATTAGAGTTAATTGTTGTTAGTATTTTGAAAACTTGGTTTGAGACTCTTCTTGGCAATACCTTTGTCCAGAAACCGTGAGTTGTCTGGAATCTAAGGATTGTCTTGATTTCGAGTCAAGAACCTTGAAATAAAACTCTGCATGTGCTCTTTAATTAAGTATAATGCAATTGCGATAAGTGTACTGGTTCTTGTTATGTGAAAAACATGATTTAAGTGACTATCTTGCCTAAAAGAACTCTGTGAAGTTCTGAACATTGTTTACAACCTAGTGATAATGGAATAGTCCTGTAATTATCTCTTGAGTGTTGATAACTGGATTATTACTTGTTGTATACTGTTTTGGTAAGGTCTGACTGTCTGTACACACTACACTTATTCACTCAAATTTTTTGAAAAGCATGTCTGCTTCAAAATTTGAAATGGAAGTGTTTAATGGCAAAGGAGACTTCAGTCTCTAGCGCCAGAAAATGCGAGCTCTTTTAATGCAACTAAAATGTGTAATTGCACTTGATGAGTCATGGCCTGAGGGTCTAGATGAAAACAAGAAAATAGAACTTGATGAAACTGCTTGGAGTTCTATTTTCTTGCATTTGTCTGATAACGTTTTGAGAGAAATTGGTGAAACAAAAACTGCTGCTAAATTGTGGAAAAAACTTGAACATACATATCTGACAAAAACTATTCCAAATAAAGTGTATCTTCTAAAACAATTTTTTGGTTTTAAAATTGATTCTTCTCTTGATCTTGATGCAAACTTTGACAGATTCAATAGATTATCCCGTGACCTTGCCAACTGTGATGAGAAACTCTCAAAAGATCAGTTGGCTGTGGTTTTATTGAATTCAATTGGTGACAAATACAAGGATGTCAAAAATGCTATTGAATATGGTAGGGAAACTCTAACCACCGAGGTGATAATAAATGCCTTAAGAAATAAGGAGTTAGAGATAAAATCTGATAGGAAAGAATCTGTTAGTGGTGTTAATCTGATGGTAAAGTCTAGGTTTACTCCTAAGACTAATCACCCCAATAAGAAGTTTGGTCAAAAGAAAAAGGTTTTTCAAAATGATAAAGTGAAAATCAAAGGTAAAAAATGTTTTTACTGTCAAAAGGAAGGTCATTTTATCAAAGATTGTCCTAAGAGGCTTAGTGACAATAGGAATAGGTCTAAATTTGATGGTGATGCAGCTATGGCCTGCAATAATGAAACTGATATAGATGAAGTCTATGTTGCTATTACTCACCAACCATGTCAAGAGTGGATTTTAGACTCAGGTTGTACTTTTCACATGTGTCCTAATAAAGTGTGGTTTGCTGATTTTGAAAATGTAAATGGTGTTCAAGTTTTAATGGGTAATCATATGGCATGTCAAGTTAAGGGCATAGGAACTATCACTTTAAGAGTAAATGACAATAGTGTCCTTGTCCTAGAAAAGACCAGATTTGTACCTGACCTTCAAAGAAATCTGATCTCTTTAGGTGTGTTAGATGACCTAAACTATGACATTATGATTAATTCGGGATACATTAAAATCTTGAGGAATTCACACTTAATTGTGGAAGCTCCCAAGAGACATGGACTTTATATTTTGCAAACTAAAAACACTTTTAATTTCACTTCAGCAGCACTTACTGTTTCTAATGATAAATCACAAATATGGCACAAGAGATTGGGTCATATATATTAGTGATAAAGGGTTGCAGATTTTGAAAAAACAAGGTGCCTTTGGTAAAGATAACATTGAAAAACTCAATTTTTGTGACTATTGCATTCTAGGAAAGCATAATAGACTACCATTTCTGCCTGGAATGCATAAATCTGTGTCTATTCTTGAATACTTGCATGCTGATCTTTGGGGACCAGCCAATGTGCCTACTCATACTGGTTTTAAATATTTCTTGTTAATCATTGATGATTTTTCAAGAAAGAATTGGGTATTTCTGTTGAAAACAAAATCTGAAACTTTTATTGGCTTTAAAGAATGGAAAAATCTGATTGAAAATCAGACAGATAAAAGGATAAAAGTTTTAAGAACAGATAATGGGCTTGAATTCTGCAATTATGAGTTTGATGAGTTGTGTAAAATGCGTGGTATTTTAAGACACCGAACTGTTACACACACTCCACAACAAAATGGTTTAGCTGAAAGAATGAATAGAACTTTGCTTGAAAAGATTAGATGCATGCTTTTAAGTTCTAGTCTTTCTAAGCTATTTTGGGGGGAAGCTACAAAAACTGCTAGTTATCTTATTAATAGGAACTCCGCTAGTGCTATACAATTTAAAACCCCTGAAGAAAAGTGGAGAAATAAGTCTATTGACCTTAGCAACTTAAGAGTATTTGGATGTGCTGCCTTTACACATCAATATGAGGGGAAACTTGAACCTAGAGCTCTTAAGTGTGTCTTCTTAGGTTATGGTGAAGGGGTAAAAGGGTATAGACTATGGGTAAGGGAAACCAAGTTATAGGATCATAATAGGTAGAAATGTGGTCTTTAATGAATCTGATCTGCCTTGTTTAAAAGTGAACAGCAACTCTAATCCTATAAATCAGACTGATAGCATAGAGAGAGAGGCTGAAATTGAGGTGGAGCAAGTTGAAAATGATAATCATATACCTAATATTCATATTGGAGAGCTAGAAACTGAAACTGATGTTGAAACACATAGTAATAATGAGATTGAGCAATCTGAAACTGATTTAGAGACAAATCAGACCTTAGATGATTATCAACTAGCTCGTGATAGGCAAAGAAGACAGATTAGACCACCCGTGAGGTTTGATGATGAAGTGTCTTTGCTTACCGTTCAAAGTTTTATTGAAAATGAACCTAGTTCTTATAATGAGGTTATGAGTAGCCAAGATTCCAAGCATTGGCGTTATGCAATGCAAGATGAGATAGAATCTCTTAAGAAAAATAAAACTTGGATTTTGACTGAAGGACCTAAGGGGAAACGGGTTGTTGATTGTAAATGGATCTTCAAAATAAAAAGAGGTGAACAAAATGAAAATGACATTAGATACAATGCTAGACTAGTGGCTAAGGGCTTCACTCAAAAGGAGGGGGTAGATTTTAATGAAATTTTTTCTCCAATTGTAAAATTTACTACTGTTAGAGTGATATTAGCCTTAACTGCTCAGTTTGATTGGGAATTGGATCAATTGGATGTCAAAACCGTTTTTTTAAATGGTGATCTTGATGAAACAATTTACATGGAACAACCAAAAGATTTTGAAATAAATAAAAATTCTGACCTTATATGCCTTTTAAAAAATCCTTATATGGTTTAAAACAAGCTCCAAGATAATGGTACAAGAGATTTGATACATTTGTGCTTGGACTTGGGTTTAAAAGAAGTAATTTCGATACCTGTTTATATTGTAAAGTAAATGGTAGTGAAAATGCACTCTATCTTCTCCTTTATGTGGATGACATGATTTTAGCTAGTCATGACATAAAAGAAATAGAGTTCATTAAAAACAAACTGAAATCTGAATTTGAAATGAAGGATTTAGGTCCTGTGAGAAAAATTCTGGGTATTGAAATTAAAAGGAATAGAAAAGAAGGCATACTTAGTCTAAGTCAAAAATCTTATGTTTTGAAATTGGTTGAAAAGTTTTCTATGATTGATGCTAAAAGTGTGAGCTTACCTTTAGCAAATCATTTCAAACTTTCAAGTGATCAATCTCCCAAATTTGAAACTAAATTAAAAAGAATGTCAAAAGTGCCTTATTTTAATGCAATTGGGTCTGTCGTGTATCTAATGGTCTGTTCCAGACCTGATTTAGCCTTCTCCACAAGTGTGTTAAGTAGATTTATGTCAAATCCAGGTGAAACACATTGGGAAGCGATGAAGTGGCTTCTTAGACACATTAAGGGAACTTGTGACTTGGGAATTCATTATAGAAAACAATCTGATGGTGTTATCTTGAGGGGTTACACTGATTCTGACTATGCGGGGGATAGAGATAATAGGAAGTCTACTTCTTCTTATGTTTATACCTTATGTAATTCTTGTATTAGTTGGAAATCACAACTACAGAAAATTGTTGTTTTATCTTCAACCGAGGCTGAATATATTGCTGCAACTGATGCTCTAAAAGAGGGTATTTGGCTGAAGGGTTTGTTAAATGAATTTGGTTTTGTGAAAGATGTGGTTTTATTTTCAAATAGCCAATCTGCCATTTATTTGAGTAGAAATCCTGTTTTGCATAATAGATCTAAACATGTTGATGTTAAATTCAATTTTATTAGAGATGTAATATCATAAGGTGTTGTGAAACTTGAGAAAATTTCTACTCTTTTTAACCCTGCTGATGTTGGAACTAAAATTCTGCCTTTAAATAAGTTTTTGGACTGTTTAAAGATGCTGAATATTGATACTTGCTGATTTGTGTATCAGGTACCGAGCAAATGATGCCAATAATGGGGAAATCATTATAAATGAAACCAGGATCATTGTACCAAGGTGGAGATTGTGGGGAAATTACACAATGTTGGGCTTCTACTGGAAATGGGCCTGACCCGATTTGCTGTCAAACAACTGAAAGTGGGCTGAAGTCAATTAAATGGAGCCTAACTCGGTTTCTTCCTTAAATTGGTGATCTCGTGTTTTCATTAAAAACACGACTTTCTCTTTTAAATGGATGGCCAAGATGATAGATCAAGATACTAAATGGATGGCTGGATCAAGAGCTTCTCGAGACTTCCATAAAATGACCTAGGGTTTGAGATATTTGCACCTTTCTCTCATTTCTCACACAGAACACTCATTGCCCTCTCTCTCTCTATCTCGCGACTCTCTCTCTCGCGGTCTCTCTAAAACCACCGCCTATTTTGAGTTCTCTTCTTGTGATCTCTTGTAAAATCAGTTGCAAAAGGCTTGTATATTTCTTGTGTGATCTATTATAGCCTGTTGAAATCCTTGTGTGGATGGTGTACTCGGTTTAGGAGAGATTTCAGTTTAGGGTTGTTTCTTTGAACCGAATCTTGAGTGATTCGAGTGGCTCTTTGTGGTGTAACCGGTTTTGGAGACTTTGATCTTGGTTAATATAGTGGTTTCTTCCGGTTTGGCGGAAGCTCAAAAGGGGATTAGAGATTTATCTCGAACCTCTTGCCTTAGGGCGAAATATCTCGTGTTCTTTATGTTTTTCTTGTTGAATCTTGTGTTATCTTGCATTTATTTTTCGGTTTTGCTGAGTTGTGTGTTGGCTGATTTTTCGAGTTGCACTTTACACTTGGGTTTCATGTCGTGCATGCCTATGGCCTAACCGAAGCCACTGGACCTGCAATGGTCTGCGAGTGGAAGAGGGAGTGGAACGAGTTGCCGAGGGAGGCACAGTCCAAGCTCAAAGCAAGGCAAGGAATTAGTGTGCTGACACTTGCGGATGCAGATGTAAAGGACCTAAAAACAATGCAAAGTGTGCCAAGAGATGGTAAAACAATAGGTGAAATTGTCCTCCGAGGAAGTAGCATAATGAAGGGATATTTGAAGGACGAAAAAGCGACCTCGAAAGCCTTTCTCAACGGATGGTTCGCCATGGGTGATGTCGGGGTGATCCATCCCGACGGGTACTGTGAAGTTAAAGATAGGTCTAAAGACGTTATTATTTCAGGGGGGGAGAATATCAGTAGCGTGGAAGTCGAGGCAGTGCTTTTCAAACACCTTAGCGTGCTAGAGGCTTCGGTTGTGGCCATGCCTCATCTAAAGTGGGGGGAGAGTCCTTGTGCATTTGTAACCTTGAAAAACAACCACAGCAGCGTGAAGGAGGCAGATATTATACAACATTGCCGGAATAATTTACCACATTTTATGGTGCCAAAGAAAGTTCATTTCATGGATGAGTTGCCAAAGACTTCGACCGGTAAAATTCGGAAATTTCAATTGAGGGAATTGGCCAAGACTTTTGTCATATTAGAAAATGGAAATCCATCTCCCAAGAAGTCAACTAAAGTCAATCGGGAACAACCTAGATATAATCATCAACCTCGAGAGCAGATTCTGGCCCTTTCTCGTCTCTAAATACATATAGTTTTCTCGAATCTAATGCTTATGGATGATAATTAGTTTACCAATATCGAGCTTGCTGTATCAGTGATATTGTTTATAGTAACTATATATGTATTTAATAATATTTGTAGAACTACAGTTTTGAATTCATAAGTTAAGTGTGAAGTATAGTGACATTTAAGTTTTTATCACATTTGTCTTGAATTGGAAACTGAAAACTCTTCGAGATAGAAGGTGCTGGAAATGGACGGGTCCGATTATGTGGGTTGACCCGGCCCATATGTTGATTGGTGGAAATGGATATATGGTTGTAAACTAACAACCTACAATTAGGGTTGTAAGCAAAAATCATCAAATCGGAAAATCGAACCGAAACCGCATTTTAGAAACCATCGGTTTGGTGTCACGTGGACCCGTCAACGAAATAATTTTGAACCAAACCAAACTGGTCAAAAATTGCTTGGTTTAGATTTGAGAATTTTAATTGCAGTTTAAAACCAAATCGGACCGGTGAAAAAATATATTAAAATAAAAAAAATGAAATTTTTTGAAAATTAATCTAAAATTCCAAATATGTAAAATTCAATAGTTTTGTCGTTTGTGAGTATTTTTTTCAATTTCTAATTTTCTACTATATATATTATTATTATTATTATTATTATTATTATTATTATTATTATTATTACTCAATAATCTTAATTTATATTTTATATATAAATTATAATAATATCAATTTTATTTTTTCAGCCCAATAGGAATAGGCAATTTTCTAGCTCAACTGCATAACGGCAAAACTCATAACCCATACATTTCGCATTTCAATTGAAAATCAAAATATCAATTATAAAACACAAAACCTAACAATTCCCTTCCCGTCATTTCGTTCCAGTTTCCACGGTTTCAGGCTTCCACCAGCATCTCTTCCTCATACGCGACGCGGCTCCCATTTCCACATGACGCGACCTTGTCTTTGCCTCCTGGCGCCGCACATCCTCCTCTCGTGACTACTCTCAAGGTCTGAATTTTGTAATCTCAACAACCGGCGTCTTCTCCTTCGATTCAAGGTTTTGAGCCGCCGATAAGCTATTCATCTTTAAAATCGGTTATGTTTAGGTTTAAATGTTATAAAAGTACACAGACAAACAAATTATGGTGAAACCGGCAGTTTAAAACCGGGTCAAACCATTAGGTTTAGGCTTGAGTTTTTTTCAAACCGTTCAAAATTGTTTGGTTTAGGTTTGAGTTTTTCTCAAATCAGATTAAACGGTTTTATTTGAAAATCTGTCAAAAATCGGACCGCTTACACCCCTACCTACAATCCTATCATATCTTATTAGAATGTGGAAGCAGAATTATCCAAAAATTAAAAAAAATCTTTAATTTAATAAATAAGATTGTCTAGATATTCACGTATATGCTATATCAAAAATATTTTTACCTAAATTCGACTATCACTTCCTAAATTAATTTTGAATCACAAACATCCAATCTTTTGGAACACGAATTTTCACCTTTTAATTGTAAGAAGTTGATTCTTCAAACCTCCAAGTTTTCTATAATATTCTCTAAAGTCAAGACGACACACCGGTGGGTGGACACCTTCTTTTAATTAAATTAAGAAATCAATTCTTGATCTGGACAATTGATAAAAGCAAGAAAAATAATTTTTCCTCTCATTTTCTCTATCCAAATTTGAACACCATGAAATTATGTATTATGATTATTGTACAATTTCATTGGATGTCTAAGTTCCATCTAATCTCTATTTATATAGATATAAGAGTTACAATTCTTAAACAATAATAATTACACATTCAAATGGGAGATCTAATTAAAATTCAAGTAGGAGTTTTAATTAAAGTCTAAATCCAATTAGTTTATATTTAATTACATGTGTAGTCCTAGAATTTCAATTACAATTATAATTAAGTTTACAACTTCCGTAATAATTACAACTAAGTACAAAACTTTATTATAATTACAATTAAGTTTGAAACTATTATAATTGTTGTAATTAACTTTCAATACTATATGGAGCTACCAAAGGAACCTGATCGGGTATATATTATCCAAACTCCAATAATTAGATCATGTCTAGTCGACTCTAGACCACCCAATCTAATTATAAATCTTTATGTTTTCTTCTAAAGGGCAAAATACTGAACTCTTGGAATATATAAGATCACAGAAACTAATAAATATGTAATATATTCTTCTGTATTTTATCCTTGTCCGAGATTCGATAATTAGGTACGAGTATAAATGATTGTTTTACCCTTCTAATTATTCTCACTAACTTAAGCCCATGTTTGATTCTCATTTTTCCCAAAATTCATTTTTCTCTCTTTTCTTTTCAACCACACATTCTTCAATAAAATAATATTATATATAAACCCAAATTTTTTCCTTAATTTTTAACCACACGTTCTCCATCAATTAACTATTAAAAATGTATTCTTTCCCCCAAAATGAGAATAAAACAGGATCTAAGTTTCATTTTCTACAACGGTTCTGTGAACTAATCACGGATGTTGAAGTTTAACCGTCACTAAATACTGAACTCAGATTTTAACCGTTCAATAGAAAAATACTTAAGTAGTCATTATATCCATCTTTCAGAGGTGACCGAGAGATTTGAGGAATCTGTTTTGGTAAATCGAATATTTCTTATGACCACTAGGGATGAGTTCATATCATTTTCTTGAAGTCGTTTTTACAAATTACCAAATGTAAAATCATAGTTTTATCTTAAAACAAATTATCTTGGATTGGCGATTGGCGGTAAATAACGTCTAATTCCGTCCTCCAAGTGCCATTATTTTGTGTTGACCACTAAAACAGTAAGAAAATGAATTGCTAAGACTTCCATGTTCCCATGATCATTCTATATGGTATACTTCATGTTAACTTAGTGGGAGTTCTTCAATTGGTAGAACTAGTGAAATCCTCACCTAGAACTCGTTATAATTTTTTTATGAGATTAAAGTTGTGATAAAGTACATTAGGATAGTGGATGATGATTATAAATTTAGTAAATTTTCGAATCTATACATAATGTTCAATTATTATACTTTAATAATAATCTTAACTTAATAGGGGTGCCAAACTAAATATCGATATTATGACACTTGGCACCATGAGATTTGGTTTGTGTTGGAGGAACGTGATGTTGTCGAGGATATTAATGACGTGATGAAAGACTTAGGTATGGGTCAAATTGCTCACCAGAGAGGGGATCAAAAAACTAACTGAACTTGAAAAAAGAAATATTTCATTGCAGGTACAATTTTTATAAGTTTTGTGGTAGATGATCTAATTCATGAAAGTGAGCAATTCCCGACTGTTCATGATATTTCGATATATCTCAAGAGAAATAAGATATTACTAGTGTAACTAGGCGCAGACCATTGACTATTAAGTTTGACACTCATTAAAAAAAAAAAAATCATAATATTAAACAAAATGTGAGGACTATGTCTAGTATGTTCAGGGAAAGCTGAATTCAGCTAGTCACATACTCTTTGATTAATTGTAAGTTCATGCATTGATTCACTCTCTTCCTGATAGTGAAAACACTTAAAGTTAATTTGACTTATAATGATAGCATCAAAACTTTTACTGATGTGTCTATCATGTTGAACTAGAGGATGACCTGCTTGATGAAGCTAAATTTCTATTACATGCTTTTGTGTTTTGTTTCTCTTTATTGTGTATTTATCATTGGATTGATTGATTGTCTTTATCGACCTCAGTTCGTGGCCTATGAGCAAATGAAAATTCTGTAGTTAAAAAAAAAAAAAACTTATGTAGTGTAAACTGTCATATAAACTTGACCTAGTCAAATTCCCATAATAAGAATTTGAATTTATTATAATTTAAAAATTCAAAACTTTGATAATAAATTTAAAATATTAACGGTATTAGGTGAAAGTAATTCTTAAATCGAGTTAAAGGCATCACGAAATTACATTTTAGATTCGTTGTGAATCATGAATAAGATATGAAATATGATTTTCCATAAAACGATTATGTAACTAATACAAGGCTCTCTTCAAGTGCTCCTTGAGACTTTTTTTTTATTACATGGAAAAAAATCTGTTATTTGTCCAATACATATTGGTTTTATTTACTTTTACCACTTGTGCACGTCGGCTAGGTAGGTGTCTGTTAGACGAATTGTATTCTACGTTCTCTTTGCACCATAATTCGATGGTGATCTTCGCTAATGAAATGGGATGGTTTGCCCTATAAAAAATAAATGGTAGAACCTACCAAAATAAAGATATTTAATGGTCAGGAAACGTTCAACGCACATGGAAAACATGTCACATGTCACAATTTTTTTCAGCGTAAGAAAAGGACTCTTAACAACAATGTTTTTGGAACATAATGTGAAGTTGTACCTGCTAGGTAGTGAAACGGGGAAGTTGAGTGTAAGAAAATGACTCTTAACAACATAATTGAAGTTTGAAGCATCTTTAATGACATGTCACGACATAACAACATTAATGTTGTCTTTGGCTTTATAACTAATGGGAAAGAGCCAAGTTATTCTACCAAAAAATCTTTGATATGCTACATGACAGAATACTCACAAATTAGAGGGCCCACTTTTTTTTTTGAATTTTTAATGCAGGCGGGTCCCACATGCATTGTGAGTATCTATCATGTAGCATGTCAAAGATTTTCTGGTAGAGAAGGTTTTTCCAGTGGGAAATGATCGTTTTTGTTTTAAGACATCAAATCGAGTCTGAATATTTAACCGAAGTTGACTTGAGGTCACACTTTTTTTATTTTTGATACTTAATCAATTTTCGATTGTTTTCAAATCAATTTCCAACAATTAATTCCTGAAATTTGTATACTATGGCTTGGATCATATCTGCAAATTTTCAAAATCTCCAGTTTTATATTCTTGAAGAATAAATGAAACTCTTGTTGAATTAAAGGTAACTAGAAAAAATAACTTCATTTTTGTAGATATCTTACAATAAAATTGATATGGTCAGAAAGGTCTTTCCATAAGCTAATCAACCATGCATTTCATCAATTTTATCAAAATTTAATAAAAACCTTACTCTTAACAAAATCAAATGGGCTAAATTATATGTGATATAATCACGAAATCCTACTAAAGACAAACATTCCTTAAACATGGAGTTATAATGCAAGGGCTTTGGAAGCCCAAGAAGAAGACTGGTTGAGGCTTTGATTTTATAAATCCCCTCAAACATGTCACATTTGTCACAAAACCAAACTCATTTGCATTTGATTTTATAAATCCCAGCACGTATTTCTTTAAAGATAAATAATAATTAAAATAACAAATACTTTTGAATGGGCAAGACTAAAAGTAATCCAAATATTAAGTACCTATTTGACAATTATTAATTTATTTTATGGTTTGCTACAAGATTATTTTCAACCATTTATTTACATAATAAAATATTATACACGTCACTATTCAAAACGTTTTTTCTACAATAATGATTGCCAAACAGACTCTAAGTTGCGTAATGCAACATTAAGAATAAGTTATTTTATCTCAATCAAATCAATCATATATAATCATACAATCAAAATCTTAGAGAGCTGCTTCATGGCCAGTCATATAAGCACCTTCATTAGACTTCCATCAACAATCAACGAACGGTGATAAAAAGAATGACTTAACTGAAATAAAATTGTAAGTTCAGTGATCGTTCTTGTTTGACAATAAGTTAAGCGACTGAAATGAAACAAAACAGTAAGTTCAATGATTAACTGTGTTTATATTTCTTGGGGTGACAAGGCAAGCAATGCATGCCATACATTCCAAATAATAGTCAAACTCACAAGATACTAATCCAAGTTCGGCTCATATTTATAAAATGTTTATAAACACTTAAGCGACATTTCATTCACATGCGCGGAGATCTTTTGTCACGAGTTCGATTCCTCCTACCAACACTTTTTCAGTCGAGCCTGTCACACAGGGCTTGCCTAGTGTGGTTAACCTGGCTAACGTGGTTTGCAAGTTATTGCATCAACCCGAAGGTTTATCCACTGCACACACAAATGATAGCGAATGCGGATTCTCCCGTCAATTAAAATAAATAAATAAAAAATAAAATCCACTTTTTATTTTATTCACACTAATCCGCATTCAGCTCATATATTATTCACACTTCCATAATACTTCCATCAACAATAAACTAACAATGACAAAGATATTCATTTAACTGAAATAAAACTATAAATTAGGTGATCATTTTTGTACAACAATAGGTTTAGGGACAAAATCGAAACAAATTGTAAGTACGGTGATTAATATTGTTTTTAACCCTCGGGTGTGAATACAATACATCTTAAATGGAGATAATTTTGGAACTCGGTTTTACTAAATGCATATTGAGCCTCTATTCGATTTGGATAAAATTTAGATTTTGTAAAAGTTAACGAAATGTATGGTTAAAAAGTTGATAAAAATTATAGTACCAATCAAATGTGTGTATATAATCACGAAAACAAACTAAAGACAAATATTCGTTAAACATAGAGTCATAATGCAAGGGCATAATAGTCATTTCGTGCTTTGCTCCGAAACCTAAGGGTTATGCTACTTGTACAACTTTATCTTACAACCACTCACAGTGGATTTTTATTCACTGTGGCACCCCTCCCCATGTGAGTGGTTGTAAGAAAAAGTTGTACAAAAAAGTTGTACAAGTAGCATAATCCTTATTATTATTATTATTATTATTATTATTATTATTAGAACTATTTTAGTAAATTACTTTTGACTTAAAAGAATGCAATCTCGAGTCCAAAATGAAATGGATCGAATTAATTATTTGAAGTCGACAGGTCGAATGGTTGACCGATCCTAACCTTTGGAAAATAGATTTATAAGCTCCTAGTGGCACCTAATTCAAAGCTCATAAGCATACCACAACCACCAAAATTTTAAAATGATTTTAATTGAGGGACAATAAAATATTAGGGTTTGAATTTTGGGTGGAAAGAAAATGAATTACAGATAATTGAATTATTTAAAATTTATTTTATCGAGAATTATCGATTAATTATGTTTGATTGATATAATTTTTAATTCGGGATATTTTTAAAATTTTGAATCTTTTGGTATTCGTTTGATTTTTTTTAATGAAAATTGTTCATTAAAGTGATAATTTTTTTACAAATGGGTCTAAAATTTGTTTCAATTGTCAAAATAAATTTACCATATCGAATACAGTTCATTTGGCTTTATTTTTCATGCAAATTGTCAATTAAAGGGATAATTTTTTATCATTGGATCTAAAATTTATTTCAATTGTCCAAAATAAAAATTAGCATATCGAATGTCATTCGTTTGACTTTGTTTTTTTTTATGCAAATTGTGAATTAAATTGATAAATTTTTCTATCATTAGGTCTAAAATTTGTTCCAATTGTAATAAAATAAAATTAAAAAAAAAATGGAATTACTTTTCTCACCAAAGTTGTGGGAAAATGTAATTAATGGTGTTTAACTGATATAATTTATCACCTAATCCGTTTGACTTTATTTTTCATGCAAATTGTTATTTTTTAGGATAAATTTTTTTAATCTGCATTAAAATTTGTTTAAATTGTCAAAAAGAAAAAAAAAATTAAAAAAAAAATTTCATAAATTTTTGTTGTTCGTTTGGCTTTATTTTTCATGCAAATTGTCAATTAAATGAATATTTTTTTTTACTATTGGATTTAGATTTTGTTTCAATTGTAAATAAAAATAAAAAATAAAAAAAAAACTGAAAAATGAAAAATGAAAACCCACCATAATGGTGGGAATTAATATTCACCAAAAACCAAAAAAATGTCGCCGTGTGAGCATTTATGGGAAATTCAATTACCAATAACTTCTTAGCTATCAAACAAGACATTTTTGTGAAAATGAAATTTGATTTCCATTTTTCATGGAATTGTAAGACAATCAAACATAGTCTAATAATTGCAAGAAGTTGGAAAATGATTTCATTTTCCATGAAAATGACATCCTATCAAACAAAGCCTTAATTTTTGAAATCGAGAAGTGAACAAAAATTATTCGATTCTTCATTCTAAAAATTAGAACAAGTTATGCCCCTATTTGAGTCATATTTCTCTTAAAATTCTTTTTTTTTTTTCAAATTCATTTTCAACTACACTTCTTCCAATAAAATAAATTTGCAAATAAAGTCAAAAAATTTCATATTTTTTAATAATACATTCTTCAAAATAAATGTCTAACCTTCCTAGGACGTGGATGAATGTCTGCATGGGTCGTGAATTGATAAAATTTAAAACTAAATTAAAATTTGCTAACCACGTATGAAATTTACCCTAAGGCTATGTTTGATGGCCTCGAAAATGGCAGGAAAAAAAGAAAATGTATTCTAATTCCATGCAGAAATCAGTGTTTGATTGCACAAAAGTTGATTGGAAAAGAAATTCCTCCCCTCTCCCCCAAGCGCGAGAATTCCGGCTTTTGGGTGAAAATGATTTCCCACCTTTTTGGTGGGAGTCTTTTCTAACTTTTTTTTTTTTTTTTTACGATAGAAACAAATTCATTTAATATATCGATATCACATATGAAATTTACCCTAAAGGTAAATTGAACATATAAAGCAACTATCTAAATTGATGTTCTAATATTATAGTTCTAGATAATATTATCCATTAAATATATCGGAAGTGCAGGTATCATTTAATATATCACTATCTAAATTGATGTTCTAATATTATAGTGCTAGATAATATTATCCATTAAATATATCGGAAGTGCAGGTATCATTTAATATATCATTGATAACGCTGACATCTTTTAAGTTGTATACTACAAATGCCACCTAATCCAGTACAACCTGTATTCTAGTATATCAATATCATTTAATACTGGTACCTAATCTATTCAAGTGGTTCAATCAAACTTTGATCAAATTCAAAAATATGTTCAGAATATAGTTATATCTGTATTCGTCAAATTGTTTTAAAGACATGGTTCATTTATGAACATATTAAGCATTCACTTAAATGGTTCATAAACTTTAAAGTATACTATTTGTTACTCAAATCGATGATCAGATAATACGAGATCGAACAGTACAAAATAAATATTTTCTATCAAAATCACCATTGAGTTGGACAATAAACGTACAAGTTATGCTACGTAAGTATTCCATTAGCTAAATAAACATCACCAATATATTTTGGACTCATGGAATTGATTTTTTAGTGATATATCAGGGTAAATATTATAAAGTTTAGTGATTACATAACTTTTTTCATAAGGTTATTACAACTTCTGTAACACTCTCGTCATTTACCCGTCTCAACTTAGACCATTCCTAACAACGCATGTACAAATCACGTATTAATTGATACAAATTGTGATTTCTAGATCCAAGTTGCTTAAGCAAAACTTTGGTTAGATCGTTCTAAATTTAAGTTATAATCTATGCATTAAATGTTTTAGGTTGTTTCGTTGCTATATATTGAGGCAACCATTCTTGGAGAAGAAGAAGCCCTACTAAACCAAAAGGCTAATTTTAAAGCTATGTATCCTCTCAAGCTAAGAGCTACAAATCAATTGCTCCTCTCTTCATCATCGGCAGGCTTCCATGAAAAACCTGCTATATCACAGAACAAAACATGGCTTACAAATAATTTCCCGTATGCGAAACAATATGCTAGAAAATCCCAGTCAGCTCTGTCAATCTCCAATGCTTTGACCAGTTTGGACTTTGTCGAAAATCAAAAGACTGAAAGGATAAGTTCAAGATCAGCAGCAAATGCATGCGCTTTAACTCCTTTGGGATTCTTGGAACGAGCTGCCGTTGTCTACGGAGATTGTCCATCTATTGTTTACAATGACACTAGCTATACGTGGTCCGAGACACATACGAGATGTCTCCGACTGGCTTCTTCCATCGTGTCGTTGGGGATCGAAAGGGGTGAAGTTGTGTCCGTGGTTGCCCCGAATGTGCCTGCCATGTGCGAGCTCCATTTCGCTATTCCAATGTCCGGTGCTATTCTTAACACAATCAATCTTCGACTTGATGCACGTAACATCTCCCTTTTGCTCCAACACAGCGAGTCGAAGCTTGTTTTCGTGGACCATCAGTCGAGATCTCTTGTTCTTGAAGCAATATCCATGTTTCCTTTGAATTGTAAACGCCCAACTTTAGTCCTTATCCCGGATGATCATGAGAACGCATGGCTACATGAGAATGAACATGATCATATTCTATATGAGAAACTGGTGGAAGGAGGAGAACCAGGGTTTGATTGGGTTCGTCCTGAAAGTGAATGGGAGCCAATAACACTGAATTACACCTCAGGCACCACCTCTTCTCCCAAGGGAGTGGTGCACAGCCACCGTGGAGCATTCCTAATGGCACTAAATTCGTTATTCGACTGGTCCGTGCCGAAACAGCCAGTTTATTTGTGGACACTACCCATGTTCCATGCCAACGGCTGGAGCTACGCATGGGCCATGGCCGCTGTAGGTGCCACTAATGTGTGTATCCGCCGAATCGATGCCCCATCTATCCATGAAGCAATACCTAGGTACTATTAAGACTTTGGTGCTCTATTTCAAGATCAACTGACTCAAATTCTCATATCGTTTTTGAATTATTTTATCTATAACAGGTACAAGGTGACACATATGTGTGGTGCGCCAGTGGTGCTTAACATGTTAACCAACTTTTCTGGTATCAAAAAGCTTGAATATCCTGTACATATAATGACGGCCGGGGCGCCACCGCCGGCAGCAGTTCTCAACCAGGTCGAATCATTGGGTTTTATAGTTAGTCATGGTTACGGGTTGACGGAGACTGGTGGCCTCGTGGTGTCATGCTCGTGGAAACGCCAGTGGAACGAACTGTCCGCTGCAGAAAGAGCTAGGCTAAAGGCAAGACAAGGTGTGAGCATTGTAGGATTTTCTGAAGTCGATGTGATCGAGCCTAAATCGGGAAAAAGTGTAAAACGAGACGGTTCGACTATGGGAGAAATTGTTTTACGAGGGGCAACTATAATGGTTGGATACCTAAAAGACCGTGAGGGGACGTCAAAATGCATGAGAAATGGATGGTTTTACACTGGGGATATTGGAGTGATGCACCCCGACGGGTACTTAGAGCTCAAGGATCGGTCCAAGGACGTAATAATAACGGGAGGCGAGAATTTGAGCAGCGTGGAGGTGGAGTCTGTTTTGTACTCGCATCCCGCGGTGAATGAGGTAGCTGTGGTGGCACGACCGGACAAGTTTTGGGGCGAGACGCCATGTGCTTTTGTGAGTTTGAAGGAACAAATGAAGGAGACGCCGACCGAGAAAGAGATGAGAGAGTTCTGCAAGTCCAGGTTGCCTCTTTACATGGTGCCCCGACTGGTCGTGTTCAAGGAAGAACTTCCCAAGACGTCGACCGGTAAGATCCAGAAGTTTTTACTAAGAGACATGGCTAAGGCTTTGATTTGATTAGAATTATGCTTCAATTGGAATGTAATCTTAATATTAACGAGACAAATATTTTCACGCTCTGAAAATAAAGTGGCTAGTAGCTAGCTAGCTAGCTAGGAACGCAAAAATCTGCTACATATATGCAAATGTCAAATCAATAACTTCAGTGACCACCCACGTACGCATTAAATGCATAAGCATTAAATGTATAATTTAATTTAAGAATGCATTGGCGTAAAAGAATGATTAATAGCTTGTTTGGTAGCCATTTTGTTAGAGAAAATGAATTTTTTGGGTTGATGTGATGGTGAATATGTGGTTAAAAAAGAAGGAAAAGTTATTGATGTGATGAAAAATATTATTTTATTGAAGAATGTGTGGTTGAAAATGAAAATGAGAATGAGAATGAGAATGGGTACCAAACAGGGCATAAGATACGTTGAGTGCGATATTAAGTAAGATTGAATTTATTGTCATTTGGAAAAACAAAAGGTAGGTCATAAATACTGAATCAGACTTTAGTCACCTCAACTGAAAATACATTGGTGTCTGTTAGGAATATGTAACACCACATATTTCACTTGTTATAAGCATGGGCTCACACATATCTTCACATTTGTATGATATTGTCCACTTTGAGCATAGGTCCTCATGGCTTTGCCTTTGAGCTTTACCCCAAAAGACCTCATACCAATGGAGATATATTTCCACACTTATAAACTCATGATCCTCCCCATTTTTATCCAATATGGGACTTTGATCGTATACCCAACAATCCTCCCCTCGAACAAAGGGCCATCGAGCCTCCCCTCAAACGATCATCTATCCGTCCATCTTCCTCACCAAGAGCTTGCTTTATCCAGATCAACTCCTTTCCACCGCGTTTGGACACACGCCTTACGTGAAGCATCAGGAGCACACCGCCTGTCCATAGAGCTCATCAACTGATCTCATTGCGAGCTAACCGAGGCACCACCTTCGTTCGGCATTCCAAGGATTCATCCACATGGCCAATTTTTGGGGCTTGGCTCTGATACCACTGTTAGGAATATGTAACACCACATATCCCACTTGTTATAAGCATGGGCTCACACATATCTCCACATTGGTATGATATTATCCACTTTGGGCCTAGGCCCTCATGGCTTTGTCTTTGAGCTTTACTCCAAAAGGCCTCATACCAATGGAGATATATTTCCACACTTATAAATCCATGATCCTCCCCATTTTTATCCAATGTGGGACTTTGGTCGTATATCCAACAGTGTCGAATGAGGAAAGACTAAATTTTATTTTTAAATTCCATCACCACAATTTGATTTACCAAATTCCCGAGCTTAAGAGCACCATTGTCGTTCTCCAACAAATGATTGGAGCATAAGAAGTCTCCTGCGTCGTGATCATTATCTTCAACCGGATCAAGAACTCGATTTTCGACTTGCAAAACCACTGGGAAAGGATTAATTAATTTGGTCAAATAAGTGAAAAATAGAATTATTGAATTATTGGCATCAGAGGACAGGTAAATCAAATTAACAGGCAGCGTTGACAAGAGGTCCTTACAGGCCCCTCACTGTAGCGTCGGGTCCTGTCTGTATAAAAAAAATTAAATTAAATAAAAATAAAAATCTGCAGGCACCGTTGTTGTGAATGGCCTGGTAGGGACCTGTCAAACAAGTCCCTGTGCAAGCAACATGACTCAATTAATTAACCCACGTTCTTCCAATATTTGACAATATCACATGGATGAATACATATATTTTTAAAAACATTGACAAAAGTAAGACTTTTCGCAACGTTTAAAAAATATTGTCAATGGACCCATTTAACAACATTCACTCAATAGACATTTTTAGCAACATTTAATTAATAAATGTTGTTTTTTAAGTGTTGCAAAATGACATTTTTGTTGTACTGGCCAATAATCTGATGCAGCTACGAAGTTGCTCGATTTCATTTTGAAAAGAGAATACTCAGAACTGCATGACCGGATTTTAGGTTTTTCAGGCGTGAGTTGAACTTTATAAATAGGACCAATTATAGTAGAATTTTAGGTTACCTCAAGCCGTCTCTTGGACCACCTATAAGGTCGGTAAGGGAATAGAGGCTGGACCACGTTGAATATGCAAAGGAAGTGAGAATGGCAAACGGGATGGGGAGATCTATTCTCACTCCGTCGGGGATTTTAATGTCTTGTATTGTTCCTTTCTTATTTTGTTTATATTTTTTTTTTCTATAAATTCTCGGATAATTTAGGAATTGGACTAATGGAATTAATAATTGGTTCTGGTTTGATCATATAAAAGTTGGCCAAGGTAATTTTGCACAATTTTGATTTTGTTTTTTTTTTTTAAATAACAAGATAATCGTCGTGTTTCCCATCTAAGGTCTCCCACCGTTGGGCTCGACCCACTATGAGAGCTAGCGCACTCTCACGTGTGAGGCCAACCAATCGCAAGCCGGCTCACTTCAAGGAAGGTGGGATCAACTTGCACTAGGAGCTCGGGGATTGTGCAGACTCGCGAGCTTCTTCTTTTTTTGTTGTTGTTGAAATTACACTTTCAATCCCCGAAATATAATGAAGATATTAATTTTTAAGAAAATTGTAAATCAAATATAATAATAAAAACTATCATCCTTTATCTAGGCATAGAAGTGGCTATAATACGTAGATGTATTTAAAATGCATACGATTGAGTATTTCGTTAAGTTTTTAAAAAAAAAATGAAATATCAATTTACAGAAATAAAATCTTAAATATAATGTACCAAAAAACTTGTGAAGGTTATAATTGGTGAAAATATTAAGTAATTGTACTAGTGATCTTGTCTTTTATTTGGTAGTCTGCTTATTGTCATCCTTCAAGCACATTATGGACTCAAATTTATCTTCTTTCAACTTGCTTCTTTCGTTTGATAGAATCCTGCCCATACACTAAATGCAGTATCTGGTACTACAGTTGAAATCGAAAGAGATGGTAGATCGCATACTATCAAAGATAATATTATCATTCGTTCATCGCCATGTGATAAGTTCAAAATTATTTATCGAGAAGAATGTAGTATGAAACATATCTAGCTATCTCTACAAGATTTAAATTTCGGATAAAACCATATGAATAGAAGAAATTCTTACAGAACGCAGCATCTGCATCGCAGAATCTGATTCAATCTACTTTTTATATTTTTTGTCATGGACAAATGAAAAATCGCCAAATGTATTTCTGTAAAGCAAATTCTGTACATCTAACATTGTTGTTAAATTTGTCAGATACTAGTACTAGTACTATAAGAAAATTAAGTAGATGATGAGTTTCCTGCAATTTTTGTACTCAATAGGCCCACATATTGTCCTCACAAAATGATGAAATAGTAAAAAAAAAAAAAATATTATGACATCATTATTTTTACCATTTTTTGCACCATATTGTGAATACAAAGTGAACGAAGTACTTTTTATATCACAGTTTGTAATGGGGATATCAAATGTTAAATGGGAGGCAGTTTTTTCAATAATATCTTTACAATTCTATGAGTTAATACAACTGTAGCTATAGGAAATAACATGAAGTATTTCCAATAGTTACGGAATTTCATATCCAAATGATCTCTTTATGTACTTTAACTTTTTGTTATATTTGAAAAATGGGTTAGAACAACTAGAGCAATGCATAGTAGACGCCGGAGCACACATCGATCGTATCAAAGGAAATCTTCAAAAATTTCGTTATCTCGAAAACAACTAATCAATCACTAGAATTTAAATCATCAAAATTGTATGAATGCCTGCATTATAAAGTTCCTCCTATTACTTATATCCATTGCAAACATCCCATCAAGTAAGTACTCGAGCACTCTCAAATGCTTATTTACGAGATGGAGAGACATAAATACGAGAAATAGTCTGTCTAATTTTTGTGAGCTGTGGTGCAATATATTAAGGTCGTCTTGCATAATCAAACTAAAAATATGGCAAACACAATACACGTGAAAATGTTTTGCACAAAAAATGTGTGTGTGTGTGTGTGTGTGAATTAGTACCCACTATCACATTTTGTTTTAAGCAATTTTTGTTCAAATCATCGAGACATTTTACAGGGACAAAATACTAAAAGGTAAATATTATTGGATAAAGATATTATTACATTAGGTGTGGCCACACTTGTCTCACATGAATAGTGTCGAGAAATTTTTATTGTGTGCGGGACCCCCTTCATGTGAGGGAGGTGTAATGCATTATGTGTAGTATTATGTACGTGTAGCACTATTGAACATTATTAGAGAATTTCAATATTTAAATAAGTTACAACGCATTAAGCTGGACATGGGTTTTACCAAACGAAAATGTGAATATATATATATATATATATCAAGAGAGAGCTGTATACCTCGAAGGAATTTTAAGGGTGTGATTGGTGGCTGGGAAGTGAACTCAATAAATGACTGTCAATAGAGAGCTGCAACAATATTGGCATAGGGTTTGTGTACATTTGCCATTGCAACAATATTGGAATAAATAATGTTATTAATTATCCATAAGCAGTAATTTGATTTTCGAATGATTTTAATTGATATGTCATCTTCAAATGTTACAATAATATTGGCATAAATAATGCTATTTATTAGCTATGCCCTCCATAAAAACAATGAAATCATAGTTGTCAACGATCTGGACAATGCAACGGGTCAACATGTCGGTGGTTCAATCGGCTGGTCAATTCCTATCAAATATATTATTAAGTGTTTTCATTGTATAATAAAGTTCTTACATGTTTTACCACCAACAAAATTAAAATTACGTAATTTTTGTGACTAAACATCAACTTATACGACAGAATCAAAACCAAACACCATTTTTTAAGCAGACTACCAATTTTTCCTCATCTAAATTTATGTAAGAAGTGTTTAAGCATCTAGATATATTCAAGACTAGAGTTCAGACAACTTGTAAATATTAAAATAAAAGTAATAAATGCATACATAATTAGGACAAGGCACAATTTTCTTCCAGGGCATTGATTTCTTGCAATCAATAGTAATAGGCACAGTTTTTCTTCCAAGGCATTGATTGAAACTCAAAACCTCCATAATATTTTAAAGTATGCAGTTATGGAATCCTTTCAATCTGAAACTCGAAATTGAATATTTTGGATTTTTGGAATGATTTGCAAAGAGACGGCGACAGATTAAAGAATGGAGGGTTTTCAATTAAGCCTTTGTGTTTACAACCATTATTTGGAAAAAAAAACAAAAAAAAAAGAAATTTAAATAGTATTTGTGGTTAAAAAATAGGAATAAATTTTATTTTATGTGCATAATATATTATTGTGTGAATGTATGGTTTAAAATATGGACTAATAGAAGACATTAAAAATTGAATAAAGTTCATTGTACAAAAAATGTTGACATCCACTCACATGCGTGTGAGTCCGTGTGAATAAAAATGTTCAAAAATAAAAGTGGGGCTCCTCATTGTGAGTATTTTGTCAACCTCTTCTGTACGAGTTAGAGCTATACAAAAAAATCGCAAAATTGCAACCGAACCGTAATCGTTGGTTCGAATCCACGTGGACCAGTGATATTTTTCTCAAACCGAACCAAATCGTTTCAAAATGGTTGGTTTAGGTTTTGATTTTCAAAAACCGCAAAAAATCAAATCGAACCGCACTGTTTAATTTTATTTTTTTTTAATGAAATTATTAATTTTCATATATAATTTTATTAAAGTATAATTTTTAGAATTTAAAATGTAAACTAATTAGAAACGATACCTCCAAAGTAGATCTAGAAATTCAATTTTCGAATTTTTGTTCAACCAAGCCCAAGCCAAAAAATAAAAATAAAAATAAAAATAAAGAACAACTCAAAATCCAACTCAAAGTCTCAAACCAAAACCTAAATTCTATTTTTAGTTTTAACTTTTACGTCTCTGGCTCTCAATTGGAATAGTCGTCTCTAGCTCTCTCCGGTATCGTTCTTTTCTCCCTAAGCGTATGTTTTCTTTCTTATTCATCTTACAACTCTTTCTGTAGTAAATCTAATTCAGCACCTTCAGATTCTTCCGTTGTTTCTTTTTACTCCTTGCATACCTAAACTTAGACTTCTTGTATTTCTGTTTGTTTCCTTTGGCGAATGTAGATCAGTTTGATATTCGGCATTCAGTCTATCCGAGCAGTGGATCTAGGAGCTAACTACTATACTATCTTTAGTGAGCAACACTATAGGTACTGCAATTTCTAATTTCAAATTTGGTTGTAAATTTATTATGTTCATTCTGATTTTGCATTCAATAAAAATTTGTGACTTTAGATACATTTACTACCCTGAAAACATTGGTAGACTATAATTTTGGTAACTGCAGCATGACTATGTACAACTAATTAAACTGAACTCATAATGTGTTATAATTTTATCTGACATTGTTATCATGGAACTCTAATTATCAACAGCACTACACATTTTTTTGTAAAGCATTTTGCTATATCACATGAACTTGTATTATATGAATTTAGGATAATATTTTCCCTCCAATCTGGTGTTAATCGCCTATTTCAAAAGAGTACACCACTTTGCAATTGTGGGTAGTTCTTCTGTCTTAGTTTCCTGCTTGTGATTTTACCGAGACGACTTATTCGTTGCTCATTTTAGTTTTTTAGTGGATTAAGGACTATATGGGAGTGCTGAAAAATCTGCTTAGAGAAATGAAGTTTTGAGTCCGGGTAATACTTGCAATATCATAATAAGGACTAATAACTGTTTTGATAATTGCATATTATATAGAGGCCGAATCATGTGTTACAATAGAGGATATTAATCAATTTTTTATCAAATGAGAGGTTAGCACTTTTGTACTTATTATGATATTGTTGCTTATAAAAGTTTGAGTGGTGCTAGCTTAATACTTTTTTTTTTTTTTTTTTTTTTTTTTTTGCATTTTTGTTATATATCGAATTTCAGATAAATATGAATGTAATTTAACATTTAACATTATTAGTATTCGTTTAAATTTATATGTTAACTTGTTTTAAATATATTATTATAATGTCGATAGGTAAACCGCGGATTAAAACCGAACCAAACCGCAAATAATGGTTTGATTTGATTTGATTTGATTTGGAAAAATTTCAAACCGCTTAAAATGGTTTAAGTTGAAAATATAACATAAATCGTCAAAAATCGAACCGTGTTCACCCCTAGTACTACGAGTAGCGTGATTGTTAAAAAAATTCTGGGTGTCCAAAACTTTTATGCCAATGACTTGTCTGGCTCATTTAAATTTGAATGGAAAGGCTTCAAAAAATCAAACAGATTGGGCAATTTTATAACGATTTAATTGCATAGCATATTAGCTAATTCACCGGGACAAGATCAAAGAGCAATTCGTTGATTTTTGGACCAAATCGAATGATCCGGTCCGATCCTGTTCGGCCCAAGTTTAATAACATTGAATGAAACATTTGTGTATTTGAGACACATTATTTTGAAAGAATGTATTTTAGAATAGTAGATTGATGGAGAATGTGTTATTAAAAAATGAGAAATTTTTTTAAATTTGCATGTAATATTATTTTATTGAAAAATATGTGATTAAAATGATGTCTATTCATTGTTTATAATAAATTTAATTGACTTGTCAATTAATATTACATCCCCGTTGTCAATAAGCACCAGTTATAAACAAAATTATACTATTGGCATATCATTTTTGAGTGTTGGGAATGAACCTTTCTTCATCATTAAGAAGAAATTAATCTTCTATTTCGTTTGTCTAGCTCTCTTTTATAACTTTAACTTTTAAAGAACTACTAAGTTGCGCGTGACCTTTTAAAATATTTTTTACGATCTTACTATGTGTACACTTCGATTCACTTTTTGATTAACACGATTTCACTCGAGCACTCACATGGGATCGGATCTCACTCCATTAAATTTAATATTTTCGCCCCCCATGTAAGGGGGGCAAGTGGGGACGGATAAGAGAAAGGGTAAAGATGAGTGTACAAATAGGTTATTCCTATTTTTTATGCACATTAAAATGGAAAGAATGTATTTTTTTGGAGGATATAATGATGAATATGTTGTTGAAAGAAGAAAAAATTATTGATGTGATAAAAAATATTATTTTATTGAAAAATGTGTGGTTAAAAATGATAATAAAAATTATAACGTGGATCAAACAGGGGCGTAGTGTTTCCATCCCAGGGAAAAAACCGTTTTTCAATTTATTCTAATTTGGAATGAAATTCAAAGATTTTGAGGAAATCGTTTTACAAAAGTTTTGAGTACTACAACAACAAAAATGATGAGTCGCTATTTTGATTGAATAAACCAATAGAGTCTATAAATCCTAGGATAAGGAGTACTAATATTTAATTACCATCAAAATAAATCATAAATGTTGAAAAAGAAGGTTAAAGATTAAATTGCATAAATAATACATAAGAGGATAAATATTTGAATAATTCCTTACGTACAGAAAAATTATATAGAATTTTTATAGGAATTTGAAATGAATTAATCTTGTCCATGTGTGTAATTTTTCCTCCACCCATTATGAATCTACTCTCTCCATTTCCAATTCTTGTACCAATTCTGTATAAGTTTTATGTACCTACAACATAATTCTAAATACTTTAGCCCTTGTTTGGTAGAGATTTTTGAAAATTGATTTTGTGAAAATTGATTTATTATTATTATTATTATTTAAGAATATGTGATTGAAAATGAGTTTGTGAAAGAATGAGGTTTAGAAAATAGGGTCAAATAGGGTTTAGTATTTTTTTTTTTTTTAAAAAATATATATATATATATATATATATATATATATATTATAGACTAATGATCTTCATTAATGAAAATAATTTAGATTCAATTTAATAATTGAAGGCCTTAATTGGTGACGAGAGAATGCTCATATCGTTAATTTGTTAGTGAAATTTAGTTGAATATCAGTGTGTTTTGCACTTGAATCGGGCACTAGAGAGTCATGTTCAATATTTCTTAAGTGCATCACATTGGCATCCAAATTACTTTTACAATAACAATTACGGTTAATGTTAAAATGTTGGGAGTCTATCTGACCTTGCAAGCTAATGTACTAGGAAGTCATTAAGCTAGCTTATGGCTAATCCTGGTTGCTAGGCTCCTTTCAAGTTGACTCAATATAGAGGCTCGGCACCATCGTTACAAGCAAATAGAACTGACAATTGAAGATTCCGTTTTGTATTAAAAAAAAAAAAAAAAGGCTTTTGGCCTTGAATTCTTTCTATTTAAGTGTAACACAAATTGGTCCTTCTCGCGTTGAATTTCTTGGCTTGGCCTTCAAAGAAGCTTCACCAATCTCTTATTTGATCGACTAGATTACATGGCTTAACCTTGAAAGAGCCGTGAATTTTAATTTGGAATCTTTGAGGCATTAGTGATTAAGATTATAAAATGATTAATTGATTTGTGTTTTGAGAGCATTGCTCGTGAATAATTACAACATGAATTCATAAGGTGGAATCCAAAACTCTCTAACGAGAGTTGAATGTCCATTTTGAAAGTGTTAGGTACTTGAAAAAACGATTGATAAAATAATTCATCTTCATATATTTGAGCAAGAAAATTTAACTTCAGTATATTATCTAAATTGTGTAACAAATAACAATACAGTTTTATTGAGTTTTGATGTTGTACAGGGGGCCCAATAAATTTCTTAGGATAAGTTGTCAAATCAAAACTAGGTTTTAGAAGTTCAAACTTATTATACATTAGTTCTTGACTTGGAATTTTTAACTCCAAATCCTAAGAGACATTTAAATTTAATATGTTGCATTTTCTCAAATCTTGCTCAAGGATAAGATTTCTGTCTCAAATTTATATTCCTTCGTAACAAAGAAAGCTAAAAGCTCTATTTAAAAATTGCTAAATATCTCTCACTACAAGTCGACTATCATTTCTACATTCTTATTTCGTTTTTATTGAAACTATATCAAGTCGAGATTTTATCTAGAGTTTCATGAAGGGTTGGAATCGTTGGATCCAAATTTAATCTAACATTTTATCTAGAGTTTTGTTTTTATTGAAACTCGAATTTTCGGGTATTTAACCCCTGTTTGATTCTCATTTTTCTCAAAATTCATTTTTATTTCTCTTCTTTTCAATCACACATTTTTCAATAAAATAATATTACACGTAAATCCAAAACTTTCTCTTAATTTTTAACCACACATTCTCCATCAATCAACTATTCAAAAATGCATTTTTCCCTAAAAATGGGAATCAAACATGGCCTTAGTAAGTGGAAGCGTCGGGTCCAAATTTAATTATGGAACCATTTGTCTTTGGTTCGGTTCATTTCCTGGTTCTATACAATGATCACTTTTTTTTTAACATTTACAACAACACTGTATTAATTCAACTAACGATACGTTTAATCTTAACTCTTAAAAAATAATATAATTCAATTTTATGTATTTTTTGCATCTCTCTTTGTTGAGTTCTTCATATATTTGATTGTAAAATTATAGGAAAATGAAGATATCGAACTCGCAATAATGAAAAGAGGCGTAATCGAGATTCCAATTCGATTTCTCTAGAACTATAGAAATGACACTACGGTAGAATAATGGATTTAGGTAAAATTTAGGTCAATTTTATTAAATTGGGCTTGAATTGAAAAATAGAAATATAAAAATCATAATTTGAGTTTAAGTTAAATTAATTAGTCAGCAAATTTATTTAGAAAAAATAAAATAATTTGGCATAAGATAAATAATTTAAAAAAAAAAAAAAGGAATATCCAGTTTTTTTTTTTTTTTTTTTTGGTTCTTGGTCTAACAAAACTCGCTGGTTCTCTATTTAGATACCCATTTGGGTATTTAAATTAAGAAGAACCGCTCGATTCGATTTAGTTCGGGTTGAATTCGATTCGATTTAAAAGTTTTATCCAACCCTAGTTTCACACCATTTTTTCTTGTAAGGGCAAAAAAAAAAAAAAAAAAAGGGGAAAAATATCAAAGAAACTAACCCTACAAGTCTTTCTTTATGTATGAAGAAAGAAATCCACGCCAAAACTATTCTCAAAGACCTAAGGCCCTGTTTGATAACTTTTATTTTCCTTAGAACTAAGAATTTTTTTTTCAAAGTTCCAACTTTTTGCTTGTTTAATAGGAGAAATTTTTCATGGAATTCATCTTCTCACTTTCTCTCACACATATGCATTTTCTTGATTTTTGATGAAAATATTTTCCCACCACTTTGGTGGGAAAATAAATTTCATTTTTTTTGCAATAAAAACAAATTCTAGATTCAATGGTAAAAAAGTTATCACTTAATGGACAATTTTCATGGAAAACAAAGCTAAACAAATGATATTCGGTATACAAATTTATTTTTATTTTTATTTTTTTGGCAATTGGAATAAATTCTAAGGTTAATTGTAAAAAAAATTATCTTTTTAATGGATAATTTTCATGAAAAATAAAGTCAAACAGACTCCAAACTTTAAACATTTTTCAAGTGGAAAATTATATTAATCAAATACAATTAATTACAATTCCCAATAAAATAAATTTTAGACAATTTAATTCTCTACAATTCATTTTTTTCACTCAAATTTCACAATTACAATCAAACTGATCATAAGTTCATTTTTTCTTGTTTCACCATTCAATCTACATAAACCTTTTTAAATCATATGAGATAATATCTATCATGAAAATCAGCCAAGATTATGGCATAAAGTTTTGACAAGAATTGGTCCCCTCGCCACACCCCCGCCTCCATACCCGCACGGTCTACATTCTTACCCCTATGTCCACGATTTTTTACCAATTAGTTTATTTTGGGCAAAAGGTACAGTTCAAGTATGGCCCAAAAGCCCCTATGTACAATTCAATAATCTCTCCCCAATTTGTTAATGTTACACCAATTTGTGCTATTACCAGATCAAGATACAAGTTCCATTGCATGTTGTACAATGACATTTTATTGTAATAAAATCATTCTCTCTCTTTGATAGTCATATGTAAAATTTATTTTGATGGTCCGTACTCTGACAACGACCACTGAAAGATGGTGGCACATGCTTCCTGTCAAGTCATTTCCCTATTAATGGTCAAGATTCCTCCATACGGTTTGATCAACGGCTGTAATTCACTTTTTCCCAGATTGAGAGAGAGAGAGAGAGAGAGAAAAAAAAAAAAGTGAGTCACTGAGCCATATGCATATAGTATCAGCAATACACAGTATCAGATACACACTCATACATCTTTCTCTGCTGGGTGACTGTTATCAGGTCGACCTTGGTCGGGTGGACTATAAAAGAGAAGAAAATCACTCTGTTTCTTATGGAAAAAAAAGTCGAGAGATAGCGATTGGTGAAGAAAAAGTTTCAAACTTTCAGCTTCAGCTGACTGTAGCTCAAAAACCCAAAAAAAAAAAACAAACAAAAGGGATTATTTTGTCAGTATTAATTATGGGTTTGTTGTTGAAGAAGAGGAGTTGTTTGAGTTAGGTTGATTTTCTTGGATTTTGGGTTTATTAGTTGAAATCGGGTGTTTCTACTGAGCTTTTGTTTTTGTTTTCTTGGTGGGTTTGTTGTAAAATTAGTGATAGTGGAATGCATGTGAAGATATGAGTTAGGGGAGGAAAAGGTGGGAAGATGAGAGAAGAACTGGAGCTGAAAATGAGTTGGGATTTAGGGTTTGAGATTTTTGGGATTGAAAGTAAGGTTTAGCATTTTCAGTGTTTATAATTGTGTTCCTAAGTGTAGTTTTAGTTTTATTATTATATTGCTGATCATATATTTAAGTAAAGAGTTGAATTAAATATGAAGCTCTCCACATCAGGGATGGGTCAGCACATTCATGAAGGTACCTGTTATGTCCCTTAAGTGTTTACTTTTGTTCCTTGTTTTCTTTCTTCAACTAGATGCTTAAATTCTTAATCTGAGTTTTATTGCAAAATTAAGAGAATTCAATTAATAATCAAGTTAAATTGCGGCTAATGGGTAATTGTTTGTTGACTGTGGGTTATGGAAGGGGAGAAGAAGTGCTTGAATTCCGAGCTATGGCACGCCTGTGCTGGTCCTCTGGTATCCCTGCCGACAATTGGGAGTCGTGTGGTTTACTTCCCTCAGGGTCATAGTGACCAGGTCTTTATTACTAATCTAATTAAACTATGTTTTCTTCTTTCATTTGTTTGATTCAGATGATATTATATTATAGAAATGACGAATTCTTAGATTGTACTGTATCGTATTTGAAAATGTTGGCCAGGTTGCTGCCACTACTAATAAAGAAGTTGATGCCCACATCCCAAATTACCCAAGTTTGCCACCCCAGTTGATCTGCCAACTCCACAATGTTACAATGCATGTGAGTTTTCAACTTTATAATTACATTCTTGTATTCTTGTTGTGCACTTACATGTATGGAGAGTTCTTAAGACATAAAAGAGCTTTGTTTATTTGTTATAATTCAGGCAGATGTTGAGACGGATGAAGTGTATGCTCAGATGACGTTGCAGCCCCTGACTCCGGGTATTCCCAGATTAGACTAAGATTTTGTGATTCTTTTTGAACCTTCCTCCAATTATCATTGGAAATTGCTCATAGAACTAATGTTTTATGACGTAAGTGCAGCAAGAACAAAAAGATACGTATCTTCCTGTGGAATTGGGAACTCCTAGCAGGCAACCAACGAATTACTTTTGCAAGACACTGACTGCGAGTGATACTAGCACACATGGAGGCTTCTCTGTTCCTCGTCGTGCTGCAGAGAAAGTTTTTCCTCCTTTGGTAATGATGGTCCCACGATATGATCATTTTGACACATGCATTATGTAGTGATACATCTTTAAACTTTCCATTTGGTGCCTCAGGATTTCTCACAGACACCACCTGCACAAGAACTCATTGCGAGGGATCTCCATGATGTTGAATGGAAGTTTAGGCATATTTTCCGGGGTGAGTTCTAAAATGTTTTTTGTTCTGAAGTCTTACATTTGTGCAATGTATATTATCATTTTTATCATTGCAGTTGAGCTGTAGAGTGAATCAATCTGGACTTTTTATGCAATTCGACTTGAATTAGTAATATTTCTTTCTTAACTATGATAGTCAAGATAGTCACATCACAAACATATGCTACTACGTTATGACCTTCTTTCACACCACAAAAAGCTTCACAGTTTTGTAGATTGTTGTGGGCAACTGTTGGTAGCTCAACATTAACAGTCTAGGCTTGTATGTTTATGAAAGATCAAATGTAAACAATTGGCAAATGCTTATGTAAGGGGAAAAATGTTGGGTTTTTATGGCTCCATCTAAACTTGGGGGTTGGCAGTACCACTACCACGTCCATGAATTCTACGCTTAGTTTGCATTTTATCTACACTCATAATTCCTAGTGAAAAGGGAAGTTACAGAACTAACTAAAATGAAAAAGAATTCGTGAGGTAGAACCCTCCTCAGGGAATATTATGTAATTCGAACTAAGATAACTATAAAAATTAAACAAAACCCATAAAAATAGGCAAAATAACAGAGCATGTTTGGCAGGTAAGCTTCTTCTATCGTATAAGCACCGAGGTCCACAAAGTGGGTGGTAAAAAATAAGTGATATTAGCATCATCATCCATACTTATTTGCTTATTAGGTGTAGGTCTCACAATTGGCTTACCTTTGTCCTCACGATTTTTGGGCCCTAGTGCTTATGAGATAGCACCTTGGTGGCCAAACATGATCACAATCTCTTTTCCTAAAATAAATGTCAAATCCTGCTAAATCTTCAGTTATATTTCCATTGAAATCTCCATCAACAGTACTTACAGTCAATGAATCCATTTGAACATTGCGCTGTTTTCATGAAGACAAGTGATATAGTGTCCTTAAATATCTTAATGATTTGCAAAGGGACACCAGATGTTAAGAACAATCCCAATCTGCAAGATGGGTTGGGGGTGCAGAGTAGCATTCTGCAAGCCTCGTGAATGTAACAGAGCAGGGAAGTGGAACCAATCATTTATGAACATATCAATGCTTATTCTTTTAAACTGTCTCATCCAAAATACTGGATTCTTTACTATTCTAGGAAACTTCACAGAGTTATTGGGGGTGAAACAACTTATTAACATAGAAACTGTTTTACAAATCTTAGCTACTGTGATTAATGGTTTCTGGTGTGGAACCTAACTCCATAGCTGATGTTATCTCTGCCCTTTTCTCTTTCTCTATTTGTGTTTTTTATTGCATTTCCTTTCTTTCACACAGGCCAGCCTAAGAGGCATTTGCTTACTACTGGGTGGAGTGTGTTTGTCAGTGCCAAAAGACTTGTTGCTGGAGATTCTGTTCTTTTCATCTGGTAACTCCTACCATTTTGCATTTCGGAATGCCGACTTCAATTTTCTTACCTTAAGTCTTAATGAAGTTTAATTCAAGATGTCACTGATTTTTTTCAGGAATGAGAAAAATCAGCTCCTTTTGGGAATTCGTCGTGCTACTCGGCCACAAACTGTGATGCCATCATCTGTTCTTTCAAGCGACAGTATGCACATTGGACTGCTTGCTGCTGCTGCTCATGCTGCTTCTACTAATAGCTGCTTCACAATATTTTATAACCCAAGGTGGTTATGGATAAATAATATAAAATTCTATACATTTTATTTTGCTTCTTCTGACATGCTCATTACATCAGGGCTTGTCCATCAGAATTTGTCATACCTCTTTCAAAGTATGTCAAAGCTGCTTATCATACACGTGTTTCTGTTGGAATGCGTTTTCGGATGCTATTTGAAACTGAAGAATCCAGTGTTCGCAGGTACAATAATACTTGAATCTTCAGTATGCCATATATTGTTGTTTTCCTTCTATTATGATGATTAAACATCCTGAGTATTTGGTTAGTTAACAACACATCATCTGGGAAGTGAAGAATAGAGACTTTCACCATCTTTGGATATGAGACCTGTATTGATAGTTTTGTTGCATTATGTTAATTCTTCACCACAGTTAACTTTCCAATACATCACAGCTCACTACGTTGTAATTTCTCACTAAGATTATGAAGGGACAAACAGTTCTAATGCGTGCCAAAATTACTGCAGTAATATCAGCGGTGTGTTGAGAAATACCACTATTTTTGTATGGATTCTGTTGTATACTGACATTATCTCATAAACCTCTTCTGTGGTAGATAATGAAAAACTGTTATTAGATAATTGAAATTGATATGTGGCAGGAATTGGCTTATAAAATGTTTGCATGGCTTTTTCTTTTTCTGGACCTTTGGTCTTCTTATGCTTGGATGATTGCACGTCCAGATATATGGGAACAATTACGGGCATTGGTGACCTAGATCCTGTTCGTTGGCCAAACTCTCACTGGCGTTCTGTCAAGGTACAAGGCATGCCTTTGCTGTGCAAGATACAAGTGTCAAGTATTCTTCTCTTAATTTTTGTTTATTATATTTTATATCACTTGAATGCACTTAGTGTTTTAGTTAAAGAGCGCTGAAAGTTTTTGTATGATTTCTATCCTGTCAATTGCTCATAAAAGGCGAATTAGACAAATCTTTGCATAACACTGTCTTTTAATCTCACTTTTCTTGCTTAGCTTCTAGAGTTGGTTACGTTAGTTTTCGTTTGCACAATGCATAATCTGGATCAATAGATACTGAATTGACATTGGTGAACTTTCAAAATAATACTTTAGTTAAAACTCAAGTCATGGAAGGAGGCCTTTGGTTCATCTGGGCCTTCTAATGGGAAACTTTATTTTTACCCTTTCTGAAAGGATATCATCAGTGAGAACCAATTTTCCACCCAAGTTCCAACCAATACGGACAATTATGTGCTGAACTTTTTAGCATCATGTGACCAACTAACCAAGAACACGAATTGGAATGCTTCTTTTCTATTCTCTCTTTAACAAGCGAAAAAGTCAAGTTGCTCATGTCACCAGAAATTTGTGGCTAATTAATCAAATCAAACAAGTCAACCTACTTTGTGTTGGGATAATAAATAGCTTTGGAGCTTCCTGATAGATGGCTATTAAGGTCAACAAGGACTCAAAAGATGCATTTGGCTTGTGTTCATAGTGTTCCGATGCTGAAAATCTTCAATTTTAGAAAGCTGTCTTCCATTCCCTTTGATTCTTTTCCTATTTCGGTTAAGATTGGATTTGCATTTTCAAATTCTCTTTGTGAGATTAGTTATAAGGCATTTTTAGTTTCAATTATTGGCACATGGATGATAGATATATGCCTTCACCATATTGTAGAAGTTGCTAGAGGATTCACACCACCTGATTGTATGCATTTTCTGCTGGCCCTTTTTTTTATCCTGAGGAATTTAAATCTAACACCACTTACAGTTTGAAATTCAGGATTAAGGAATCTAAAGCAACATGACATCCACTTTATTATCTGCTTTGTCTAACTATGCATAACATGACAAGTGTCGAAGGAAAGAGGGATGGCTATTGGAATTTAAGCCCTTGTGCCTATGCCTGATACCGTGCATTAGCAATGCCTACAAGATAAACTCCCTGCATCCTAGAACTTACATTTTTTGGATGCCCCCAGATTGACTTCAAAAGTTATAACAATTATTTTTATGAACTTCCGTTGTTCGCTTTTGTCTAGAGTTACTAATGATATATTTTTTTGGTTGTCTTGCAAACTTTATTAGCAATTAGCACCACAATATCCTGTGCTGTGATTAGAAAGGCCCTTGTTTTGCTTGGAAATGTGTGTGAGGTATCATTTAGCCCCTGTTAGATGTAGATTAAAATCAGATTTTTAATAGATTTTAATAAAAATTGACGAAATGTGATTAAAAAGTCGTGGGACCTGTAAAATGTGTTGTTAAAATTAATTGATGACTTTAACTTGAGATTAATATCAGATTTTAATTTATACCAAACAAGGGCTTATTATTTGGTCATTGCCTCCATTTGATTTTCTTGCCTTATTTAATTTTTGATATCAAAAATAAGATAATAGTCATATATATTTTAAATTGAGAACATAAATAAGATAATAGTCATATATTTTAAATTGAGAACATAGGTGAAAGGGATTGGATATGAAGTATTGGATTCCAATATTTATAATTTCATATTTGTGCACGCTTGAAAACAAGTTTGAAGAATATAAATCATTTGACTCATGCAATACTAAGCATAGGTACAATACAACTAATATAACACCTAACAAAATATCAAACTACTACTACAATCAAGATATCAAATCTGTTATATAATTAATGAAGATTTTAAAATCTAGCTATACAAAATAAATTGTTCTCCCTAGCTGTGCAAAAGAAAAAGATTATTTTGTTCACAATTAATATAGTTCAAACTATCTACAGCACGTAATTTGCCTTTCTAACACTGGGATTGGTGTTAGCATAAACAACAAAAGAATACTACTATCAACGAGAATTTAGGTTGCTGTTGCTATCTTAGTTCCCTTTTGATGAAGTGTAGAAAGAATTGGAGTTTATGGTAAAATGGGATCGGCATAAGCAAAATAAGTAAATTTTTGGTTTTTGGAGGAATTTCGGGGTTGTCCGTTTTTTGCGAACTTTTAGTCAAATTCAATTGGAAACGGGCCAATAAACACAATTCAAGAGATGCCTCTGTCTCGGGAGTTCACTGAAATTTGCCATCTTTTATACAATCTGTAATTGGCGCCATGATACTACTGAAATGTGATATAAACCTGCGATTAAAGAAAGTAAGGCCATGAAAACTCTGCACTTCAGTAACAGTCTTGGGTTGTGGCCACCGACTTATTGCTTCCCTTTTTGATGTATCAACTGTTAATCTCTCATTCGACGCCACATAACTCAGAAATACAACACAATCGGTAAGGAATGAACACTTCTTCACTGCATCAATTGCAGCAGGTTCATTCACATGCTTATGATCACTTGCAGGCTGTTGTCACTAGGTATGAGCAGGATGCGGATCTTAAAAGACGCTATGCTGAATTTGAGGTAGGTGATTTTGTTTTAGCAGTGTTAGCAAAAGATCGCATTCATGCTCATGAATACAAGCTTACCGCGAGGAAAATTGGTCCATTGGAGGGCATTGAGAAGATCAATACCAATGCTTACCCTTGAAGCTGCCCAGTCACATTCGTACATCCGACGTCTTTAATGCTAAGCATCTGGTGCCCTTTCATGGTGATAATTTTGATGATAAGGCTTCTTCCCCCGCCAAATTCAAGGGCGAATTTTTATCAACCTGGGGGGAATGATGAAGTGCAGAAAGAATTGAAGTTTATGGTAAAATGGGATCGGTGCAAGCAAAATAAGTAAATTTTCGATTTTTGGAGGAATTTCGGAGTTGTCCCTTTTTGGCGAATTTTTGGTCAAATTTGATTGAAAACGGGCCAATGAACACAACACAGGGGCTTGGCCCTTGTTGCAAGGGTAATTTTGGGCAAATTCCTTCGCTTAGGCCCTCGTTTAGACATTTTTTTCCCCCCATTTTTGGTAAGTTTTGTTTTAGTAATATCTCATTCAAATAAATTCAGATTTGAATTCCGCTTGTTGGAGGATGATCCTGAAAATTAGGAGAATCAATTTTAGTAGTTATTTCGAATTTTTCCATTTTCGGAAAAATATCTTCTTTTTTGAATATTATTCTTTTCAAATTTCCTAGGTTTTTGCTATATAAAGTGTTGTAAGCCCTCTGAGGCCCCATTGCTTGATTGAATTAAAATTTTCGTGAATTATTCTCACATTTGTGAGGTTTATTCATCTTTCCTATAACCTTCCGCTACGTCACCTTTTTTTTCTTCTATGCTGAATACCAATTATCAAAGCAACTGAGATGTGAGTTAAACCGCTAGGTAAACAATTTATAGATCATTAAATTCTAAAATGTGATACTCAAATTAACCAAGCTTTGTGACATTATCCAATGAAGGACTGCTATCTGTAACAGTTAAATAGACAAAATGAATAACATTTGACAAAACTTGTAAGTTCTGAATCCTCAATTATTTTCGTCATCTCTCTCCTAATCTGAGGGCAAAACACAATCCTTAGCTGAACCTCAATGTGGTCAATATATGTTTGTGAATTTTGAACAGAAGTGTATCAATTAATGTTGCGATAAGCATATCAAATTTTTAACATGACTTGTGCTTAATTAATGTGAACAATGTAAATAGCTTATAAGCAGTATTAAGTGTGTAAACAATTATAGATTAACTTGCAAGAATTTCAGCATTAGAGAATGTGGCTCAACTATTTCATGTTGATTATAATTATATTATATATACTTATTATGCATCCCAATCATGCCAATCACATCAATGTGGCTGGCCAGATTTGCATATTTAGGTAAAGCCAATTAGAAAGCTGTTCCATAGCTCCCATTATGACGTCCACAGAGGGAATAGAACCATGGAAACTATGAACACTTCTGCATCCCATTTCCATCCATCCAACCCAACCCTATTCATGCCATGAGATCTAACATAGCTCAAGTTCAAGCACTTTAAATGGAGGTACTCCACAATATCATTCAGATAATGAGCATGGACAAATCTCGACTGTTAATGCACAATCAAGGCTGTATCTCTCCAGCTTAGGATCTTGGTCTGAAGATCATTTATTTGTTTTGTGTGTTTCTGTGCGAGCGAGCAAGGGAGAGAATTTTGGAGGAATGAACATTGGGAGAACAACTTATATTATCTAATGGCTAAAAGGCTACATGCCATCGGAACCTAGAGACCAATATTGCTTATTGGTGTATATATTGCCTTACTGTACTTTTTATAATGATCATGGTGTCTGTTTAATTATTGTTATTTGTGTCACTTATATTTTTAAATTTTGCTACTCTAGCACGCATAACCTAAAATAGTGAAGACTATCCAGGTTTAATGTTTTATTAAGCATTTCCTATCTGTGTAATTGTTTGGTGAGGCAATGAACTTCCTGGTTATGCATATACAAATGAGAACCAATTATTCTCGCCCATGATATTGTTAACCATGCCTTACATGTATTTATGGATGAACTACAAGACTGACTAGTAGTACCTTACACCCATTACTTGCTGACTCTTCTTCTCTTATTTCTTTGAATTTGTAGGTTGGCTGGGATGAATCCACAGCGGGAGAGAGGCAGCCACGGGTATCATTATGGGAAATTGAACCCTTGACTACATTTCCAATGTATCCCTCTTTATTTCCTCTGAGGCTGAAACGACCATGGTATTCTGGGGGATCATCTTTTCAAGGTATACTTCCTGCCCTCAAATTTATTTATTTATTTTAACAGAAAGGTAATCGTATAACTGTGGTGAAGCATATCACGATACAGAAAGTGGCATCTCATTTATCACTAGTGCATCATTCAATGCTGAATTAGTTTAGTTTGCTTCCTTTTCTGTGTTTTGAGATAATGGGGGTCAAACAGTGGCCAAGTATTTTTATGTTTTACTTCCATATTTATCTCTTTTTTGCTTCTTGTTGGAGGTGTTTGTTAAAAATTAAATAGGAGGCAACTGGGCTTGACTTGTTCTTGTCATAGTAGGTCTTTGTTGTACCCATTTTGAAAGTAAATATTTGGGTTCTAAGTCTCGCTGCCATCAATTTATTAAAATTGAAGTGGGACTCAATTTAAATGAGTTGTTTCAACACTCACTGAACTATGCAATGTGTCACGTTTCACTCACCAAATTTTAAGTTGCACCCCATCACTCACTGAATTTTGGAAAAATTGCACTCCATCACTCACCGACTTAATTCATTCCACACCGTTTGCCTACGTGGAGGATGACATTGCCATTTGGCAGTTAAATTACTCAAATTAACTGATGAATCTGCCGTGTCATTCATCCTCAAATCCCCAAACACGTCTCACCCATTTTTACACTGAAATCGTTTTGGTAGAACCCTAGGCTCTCCAAAAACGCTCGAAAATGAAGGTTGACAAAACGATTTTAGTGTAAAAATGGGTGACGCGTGTTTGGTGGGTTTGGGGATTAATGACATGGCAAATTCATCAATTAATTGGAGTAATTTAACTGCCAAATGGCAACGTCGTCCTCCACTTAGGCAAACGGTGTAGAAGGAATTAAGTCAATGAGTCATGGAATGCAGTTTTTCCAAAGTTCAGTAAGTGATGTGGTGCAACTTATAGTTCGGTGAGTGAAACGTGATTGAAAAGTTCAATGAGTATTGAAACAATTAACTCCAATTTAAATGAATACAAATCCCCCTCGCCCCGGGGCTACCTATTGGCTTGAGCTTTTAGATAGGATGGTTCATAATGTCCTAACCTCATAGGCGACAACTTTATTTCGTTTTTACTTTTAACAAAAGCCTCGCGAACCTGAGGCACACTCTTTAAATTTATTTCAATTATTATTATCCTAAATTTTTATTTATTTGTTTAGAAATGAAGGCCATTATCAACTTAACAATATCAATCTTCCTCCCCATACATAAGTTTAGCTTCACAATTTAGATCTTTTGAAAGTTTTCTACCAGAGATCAAATTGCAAGACAAATTAGGGATATGAAGAATAGAATTTAAAATTGAATTTTTTGATATTTTAATTAAACCTTGTTTATGAGATGAAGGATTTGGGAGAGACGGGGATTGACTCATAATCCTGTATAGGAACTCCAATTGCACTTTCAGGAAAACAGGGATGGATTCTGTAGGTTGTGAAGGCAGCAGAAGCTTGGATTTTTTTTCTCTTAAACAGCTTGATAACTTCAATTTTTTGGATTTGGTCCTTTGGTTCTTCTCAGTTTGGGATTCCAAGTTCCAGCGCATCTTCTGTTGTGGCCTGATCTTGCTCTGATAACAGCAAACTCTATTTTTGTCGAAATGTTTCTTTACCTTCATTCCTCGGTCCATGACCAAAAAAGGCAGCATCATTTCTGTTTGCCGCCAACAATAAGTTCTCGAAAATACCACTTCCAGCAGTCATCCCTTCCTTGTATCTCCCATCATCAAATGAAACTTTCTTCTTTTCCAATTGCAGCAAATGATACTATTATCAATGGAATCAATTCACCAGGCACTCTACTTTGAATAGGTCTTTTAGGTCTTCATTTAAACCTGTGAAGATCAAACACCATTTCCTGCTCAAACATCTGCTTATTATACATCCATTTCTTGCCGAAGATGATCCAAATCATTGAAATTATAAGTAACAAATAGATTTAATTGCCTCATCCTTTGAAGTTCCCCCTTCAATTTATTCAACTGAGAATCATTTCATATATTTGAATGGATATGTAACTACATCCTAGCTATCCTTAGCCAATGTGAGAAACAAATAACTTTGACTAAGTACTGGTTCTCAGAATCCCCGTGTTTTAGGCTGGGTATCCTACAAGTCTGGTACACCCAGGGAACCATCTAGTAGTCCCCTTTTTCATCTGCCTTGTACGAAGAATTTGAGAGAGTGTGACCGTTGTTAGAAGTTCTAGCCATTTAGGTTATGGGTAATAATTTGTAGAGAGTGACTCTCTTGTGGAAAGTGAAGGTGGGATTAACAGAAGACATGGATGTTTTCAATATGTATGAGGCGACTTCTGACAAAAAAAAAAATTCTGGTTTCAGCAGACACTTGGTAGCCCAAAACCCTTTACGAGTTCTGGAACCATGATACAAAATGGGTAATTTAATTTCTATCTAGTGAGGAAAAAGTCGAAACATATGTAGACCTATTCTAGGTTACAAACTGGAAAACAATTAATTTACATAAATGAGATATCTGCTAAATTACTAATTACAGTTCCTAACAGCTAAGGATATTCCATAAAAAGTAATCAATTGATTTGGCTGGTAGTGTACCAAACACGCGAGTTTCTAGCTGTGAATACAAATATTCCAGGCTTTCCGTCAATTCCATCATTGAATCCTTCCAAAGTACTTGCAATAATTGTCACCATCTTGAAAAGACCTCAATAATTATGTCAAGCATAAATGCTAGGAGTTGAAACATGAGGAGCCAGTATTTTGTTTCGGACTCGAAGTAGGTAACTAACAATCTAACACAATTTTAGGTCACCACATAAAATCTAAAGTCAATAACATAGAGAATGGTTCAAAAACTATAACAAGAAGAAGCATTTTCATGATATTCCAAATCGAGGGAACCACAAGAACTTGAATAAGTTCAAGAATTAATGGAGAATAACTGCCTATGGGAAATCCTCTAGCTATGAGGTTGAAGGACAAGGGGAAGTGGCACTCAATATGACTTCTGGGCAAGAATCTCGTCCTTTTTCCTTTATAATGTGCTACTCAACTGACATTCGTAGCAGTCCAATGCTCGGGTTTTCCTTCAAGATTGAGATGCTGCTTCTATCCTCAAGACCTTCTACATTAGAGGAAGCAAATTTGTCTCAAGTACACAACGTGAAGGTGTTGGGCTCAGATACTTTTGAGTTTGTTTTTATTTCAGTTTACACATTTCTCTTGCGGTATACATGTCTAGTCTTGTCGGAACATTAGATACAACTGGTTATTCTTCTTCGAAAGGGGCCTACTATTTATAATCAAATGTATTCTTTAGTGGGAATGAATTTAAAGCTTATACACGAGTAAATACCAAATGATACGGGTTACCAAAGCCCATTCAACACTTCCTATTTGCTTAATATGTTCAGTAATTTATGATCATACTGCTTGTTTCATATTTTTCTGAACCAAATATGTAATTTTCCAGTCCTTTTCATATGGTTCATTGTTATCCTGTTCTCCAAACACAGATGGCAGTAATGAAGCAATAAATGGCATGGCGTGGATGAGAGGTGAAACTGGTGAGCAAGGACTAAATTCTATGAATTTCCAGTCTGTTGGTATGATTCCCTGGATGCAGCAGAGAGTTGATCCAACAGTCCTACGAAATGATTTTAATCAGCAATACCAGGCTATTCTGGCAGCAGGTTTGCAACATTGTGGAAGCGGAGATTTGCTCAAAGACCAACTCATGCAGCAGTTCCAGCAGCAGCCTGTTCAATATCTTCATCATTCAGGCAACAATAATCCCTTGTTACAGCAGCAGCAGGTAATCCAGCCATCAATATCTTCACATATGCTCCCCACACAAACCCAAATGCTGTCTGATAATTTGCAAAGGCCAACACAACAGCAAGTTAATAATGTGTCTGAAGAACATCAGCAACGACACAATTATCAGGAGTCATTTTTAATGCAACGTGATCAGCTTCAACAGAGGCAGCCATCTGATGTTCCTTCCCCTTCATTCACGAAATCAGACTTCACTAGTTCGAACAGTAAATTTGCTGCATCTATTGCTCCTGGAATGCAAAATATGCTGGGTTCACTTTGTTCCGAAGGGAGTGTTAATCATTTCAGTTTCTCGAGACCTGATGAGTCAATACTCAAAGAACAGTCACCCCAACAATCCTGGGTGGTGAAATTCTCTCAGTCACCAAACAGTAATTGTTCGAATTCAACATCACTTCCACCATATTCAGGAAAAGATACTTCTGCTGAGCAGGGAACGTGTAGTAGCTTGGATGCCCAGAATCATTCTCTTTTTGGTGCTAATATTGACAATGTTGGGCTCTTGCTTCCTACTGTTGTGTCTAGTATTGCTGCTACTTCTGGTCATGCTGAGATGTCCTCTATGCAGCGGGGGACTTCTGGCCTTCAGAGTCCTCTTTATCGATTTGTGCAAGATTCTTCTGAGTTGTTGCATAACACAGGACAAGTTGACCAACCAGCCCCAACTTGTACCTTTGTGAAGGTGTTAGTTCGAGGGTGTATTTGCACTTCTAAACATGTCTACTTTTATTTTGGGTAAGTTATGATGCTAATTTCTTCTAGTTTTTTCGTGCAGGTTTATAAATCAGGGTCGGTTGGTAGGTCACTGGACATTGGCCGGTTCAACAGCTATCAGGAGCTGCGTCAGGAACTAGGTCAGATGTTCGGGGTTGAAGGGTTGCTTGAAGACCCTAAAAGATCAGGCTGGCAGCTTGTATTCGTCGACAGGGAGAATGATGTCCTTCTCCTTGGAGACGATCCATGGGAGTAAGTATGTTGATAATATATGTGTTTTTTCCTTCTCAGTGAGTTAGTTGTTAGGCACTCGATAGCCTTCAATTTTCAGGTTTGTATAGGAAAATGCTTAACATGGCTTAATCTCTCTCTTTTCTTTTCTTTTTCTTTTTTCCCTTTTATTTTTTTTTTTTTTTTTCCAATCCCACTTTTGTATGTATATGGATCCTCGTTCCCTTTCTGTTCCATCCACATAAATGTCAATTATGAGCTTGAAAAAATGACTACTTTGAAACTGATCATAGTACATGAAATTTACAGGGCATTTGTGAATAATGTCTGGTATATCAAAATCCTTTCTCCCGAGGATGTGCAGAAACTGGGAGAACAAGAGGCTCGATCATTGAGTCGAAGTGCATCTGAAAGGATAAATAATACTGATGGCCAGGACCTTGTTGGACTCCCGTCTATAGGGTCGCTTGAATACTGAGAAACTGATGCTTCTCTCAAGACACTGGATCCCAACTCTTTCTTCTGCAGTGCCTCTAGAAGTTGCTCATTTATACATTCTATATGGCTCGATAGGATTTGGCCATTTCTTCTTCTTGCGTGCAATACAATTTCATTGCAATGACAATGTGTCTTTAGTGGACATGAACTTCTTAAGAGTTTAAGCATGTGATTTCGACTAAGAATCCTGAACCTCCCTTGGTCAATGTATTTCGTGAACTAAGAGTTAATGGACATTGCTTCAGAACATTGTAGTTGTTTTTACCTTCCGTTAATGTGCTTTTGTTTTCATGGTATTGTGATGGAAATAATCCTACTGTTTACTGGCAATGCTTTTGTGCGTGTTTGCTTCTCACTAAACTTTGGCTGTATGAATTTTTGTATTCTAATCAGTTCATGGCTACTTCTATCAACTAGTTGCTTGACGGTTATGATAGGTACGTGGTTTTGCATACATCTCCCTTCCAGGTAAAAATGTTGTATTTGGTCATTCAACTTTTAGTGAAGTTTCAATAAGTCACTAAACTTTCATTTGTCTTAATTGGGTTATTGAACTTCCATTTAGTTTCAATTGGGTCACTAGAACTCCAAGTTGGCTTCAAATTTCTCCACTCTCCTAAATTGATGAAAATTATTTAACTGGTAGACAAGCTCTCGTCCCTCTAATTTATGTGTGAAATGCTAACTTACCACAATATCTCACGTTATAAAAACGTGTAAAATTAAAGGAGGCGTACGAGGTGTACTGACAATCGACATACCATATTTTTGAAATTTATAGTCTAAATACTATAGTTTACCCTTTTTTAGAAAAATCATCAACACGTCCTCAATGGATTTTCAGACAACACTAAGGAAGGATTTGGGCGGGGGGGGGGGGGGGGGGGGGGGGGGGTTTAAGGATGTCCTAAACATACGATACATGGAACTCCTAAGAATACATGGAAAGGGGATGTAAACTTGACCTCCAAAAAAGCAATAAATACCCCTACGACTGACAAATCCACCCTTAGCATAACCATTAGCATTGATCTTGGATTTTTCAAATTTTTGATTGCCTCTTTTTTTTTTTTTTTAATACCAGGAAAATAAAATAATATCACACAACAAGCAAATATAGTGAAAACACGTTCAAGCCTGAAGTACATATTGTACTCCATATGAGCAATGAAAAAGTTTAAAGAAAATTATCAACGCTCGTCGTGTTATATGATGAGGACTCACTTTAGCACTTGGTCGTTTATCTTCCTCTAGTCTACTTTGCTCATTATGCGAAATACTTCCATCATACTTCAAAAGAGACAGGAAAATAATTATAAATATAATCACATGGGAGTGTAGACTAATATAATTTCTATGATTTATGTAACCTAGTAAATGACCTAAAACGAAACCTAAACTAAAATTTATTCTTTTTTTTTTTGGGAGATTTTCAAAATTTATTCATTATTTTAATAGACATTAAAAAAAAAATGGCCACGTTGAATTATGTTGAAGATCAAATATGGTTTTGCTACCAACTAAAATTTCCCAATAATTTTGGGAAAAATTGCAGATGGAGAAATTTGGAAATACATTGAAATCTTGAAAAATTAAAGTTTAATGACTGCAAATGAAAATTACCCTATATAAATAACTACTTTTAAGCTTGAAAAATAAATACTATATGTTGTAAAAGGAAAGTTTATTAGGGTTTGTAGTGAATGACAATTACACCCCTGTAGCCCTAGAAATTATTACCATTGTATCCCTGATTCTTACCTATAAATATAGGGCTTTGGTCATTAATAAAATACACACAAGTCTATTGACTTAATTCTCTCTTCTTCTTCTTTTCTATTTCATAACACGTTATCAGCACGAAAGCTTAATTATTCAAAGTTTAGTGAAGATTGATGATGGATTGTCAAGATACTTGTTTGATAGATAGTGCAACTACACATACAATTCTTCAAGACAAAAAATATTTTTTGGACTTAACATTAGCAAAAAATAATGTTAATACAATATCTGGTGCATCGAATATCGTTGAAGGCTCCGGAAGAGCTTGTATTATTTTACCAAATAATACTAAATTATATATTGACGATGCACTTTACTCTAACAAATTCTGAAGAAATTTGTTTAGTTTTAAAAATATCCGCTGCAATGGATATCACATTGAGACGATGCAAGAAAATAGTGTTGAATATCTTTGCATAATTTTCTTAATATCTGGCAAGAAGCAGATAAAAGAAAAATTTCATGCACTCCCATCTGGTATGTACTATACATTTATAAAAATGGTTGAATCAAATAATGTCACGAACCAGAAGTTCGTTGACCCAAAAAGTTTTATACTTTGGCATGATAGACTTGGACATCCAGGAGCTATAATGATGCGCCGAATAATAAACAACTCACATGGACATCCTTTAAAGAACCAGAAGATTCTTTTACCTAATGATTATCCATGTGTAGCTTGTTCACAAGGCAAGTTAGTCATTAGACCTTCAACTACAAAGGTCAATATTGAATCTCCAACTTTCTTGGAAAGAATTCATGGAGACATGTGGGCCAATACACCCACCATGTGGACCATTTCGTTATTTTATGGTATTAATTGATTCTTCTACTAGATGGTCACATGTTTGCCTACTTTCCACTAGGAAGGTAGCATTTGCTAGACTACTTGCTCAAATCATAAAATTACGAGCACAATTCCCCGATTACTCAATCAAGACTATTTGTCTTGACAATGCTGGTGAATTCAGATCACAAGCATTCGATGATTATTGTATGTCAATTGAGATTACTATTGAACATTCGATTGCGCATGTCCATACACAAAATAGTTTAGCAGAGTCGTTTATTAAACGTCTACAACTTATAGCTAGACCATTACTTATGAAAAACAAAACTACCAACTTCTGTTTGGGGACATGCCATATTACATGCTGCATCATTGGTTCGTGTTAGACCAACTGCCTATTATCAATATTCACCCTTACAACTTGCATTTGGTCATGAACCTGATATTTCTCACCTAAGGGTTTTTGGTTGTGCTGTCCAAGTCCCTATTTCACCCCCACAACGTACTAAAATGGGTCCCCAACGAAGACTTGGGATTTATGTGAGTTTTGATTCACCATCCATTATTAGGTATTTGGAACCTTTAACGGGTCATCTATTTACTGCACGTTTTGCAGACTGTCATTTTGATGAAATGACTTTCCCAATTTTGGGAGGGGAAAAACTACATTCTAAAATACAAGGTACAATTTCTTGGAATGAAATAACTCTATCTCACTTTGATCCTCGCAGTAATCAATGTGAGCAAGAGATTGAAAAAATCATTCATTTGCAAAGAGTTGCAAATCAATTACCAGATATATTTGTTGACACGAAAAGAGTGACAAAGTCATATATACCAGCAGAAAATATTCCAGCAAAAATTGATGTCCCTGCAGGACAATCTGCTGTAGCAAACGAATCTAACATACGCCAGAAGCGTGGTCGACCAGTTGGTTCAAAAGACTCTGTACCACGAAAAAGAAAAGTACAAGAGAAAAACCAACCAAAAATTTCGAAAAAAGTAACATTAGAAAAGATTGATCAATCAAATATTGAAAATATGGTTCCTGAAGAATCACAAGTGTCCGAAAATAATGAGATTTCAATAAATTATACGTTATCTCATAAATTATGGGAACGGAAAAATGTTGTTATAGACAATATTTTCGCCTTTAATGTGGCTCTTGATATTATACAAAATGAGGATCCTGAACCACAGTCAGTTAAAGACTGTCAAAATAGAAATGATTGGTCAAAATGGAAAGAAACCATACAGGCGGAATTGAATTCCTTAGAGAAACGAAAAGTGTTTGGACCTGTAGTTCGAACACCTGAAAATGTAATCCCTGTAGGATACAAATGGATTTTTGTACGAAAGAGAAATGAAAATAATGAAATCACAAGACACAAAGCCCGACTGGTAGCTCAAGGTTTCTCACAAAGACCAGGAATTGACTACGAGGAAACATATTCTCCCGTAATGGACACCATCACTTTTAGATTTTTGATTAGTTTGACTGTGTCACAAAAACTTGATATGCGCCTTATGGATGTAGTAACTGCATATTTATATGGTTCACTTGATAGTGACATATATATGAAAGTCCCAGAAGGACTTAAAGTGCCAGAAACAAACAATACATGCCCGAGAACCATGTTCTCAATTAAATTGCAAAGATCATTATATGGATTGAAACAATCCGGACGCATGTGGTATAATCGTCTTAGCGAATATTTGTTGAAGGAGGGTTATAAAAATAACGATGTCTGCCCATGTGTTTTCATAAAGAAAACAAATATTGGATTTGCAATTGTCGCAGTTTATGTTGATGATCTAAACTTAATTGGAACTCCTGAAGAGCTCAACAAAACTGCTAATTATTTGAAAAATGAATTTGAGATGAAGGATTTAGAAAAAAACCAAATTTTGTCTCGGGTTGCAAATCGAACACTTCCCAGAAGGATTGTTTGTTCATCAATCTACATATACAGAAAAAGTTTTAAAACGATTTTATATGGATAATGCACATCCATTGGCATCACCTATGATTGTTCGATCACTTGATGTGAAAAAAGACCCATTTCGCCCACTTGAAGATGGAGAAAAGGTTCTTGGTCCTGAAGCACCATATCTTAGTGCAATTGGAGCATTAACATATCTTGCAAATTGCACTCGACCCGATATAGCTTTTTCTGTAAATCTCCTTGCAAGATATAGTTCTACACCAAGTCAAAGACATTGGAATGGTGTTAAACACATTTTTCGTTACCTAAAGGGTACGATTGATTTAGGATTATTTTACTCCCAAAAGTCGGGATCTACTTTAGTGGGATATGCAGATGCAGGTTATTTATCTGACCCACATAAAGCTAAATCACAAACAGGATATGTGTTTACACGTGGAGGAACAGCTATATCATGGAAATCTGTGAAGCAATCCTTGACAGCAACATCCTCAAATCATTCTGAAATTATTGCAATCCATGAAGCAGGGCGAGAATGTGTATGGTTGAGGAACATGACCCATCATATCCAAGCATCATGTGGGTTAACTTCAACAAAAGATAGTCCAACAATTTTGTATGAAGACAATGCAGCTTGTATTGCACAACTCAAAGGAGGCTATATCAAAGGCGACAGGACGAAGCATATTTCTCCAAAATTCTTTCATACACACGAGCTTCAGAAGAATAGCGACATCGATGTTCAACAAATTCGCTCAAGTGACAATTTGGCCGATTTATTCACAAAAGCACTGCCAACATCTACATTCAAGAAGTTAGTTCATGGGATTGGAATGCGTCGACTCAAAGATTTTTAGTGATCAACATCAGGGGGAGTAGCTGTACTCTTTTTCCTTCGCATAGGTTTTATCCCACTGGGTTTTCCTAGCAAGGTTTTAATGAGGCAGCATTTATTTTTAATACTCCAAAATAATTGTACTCTTTTTCCTTCGTTTGATTTTTTTGTCCTATTAGGTTTTTATCAAACAAGGTTTTAACGAGGCAGATATTTTGTAATGTGTCATTCAAGGGGGAGTGTTGTAAAAGGAAAGTTTATTAGGGTTTGTAGTAAATGACAATTACACCCCTGTAGCCCTAGAAATTATTACCATTGTATCCCTGATTCTTACCTATAAATATAGGGCTTTGGTCATTAATAAAATACACACAAGTCTATTGACTTAATTCTCTCTTCTTCTTCTTTTCTATTTCATAACACTATATATGAATTCTAATTTATTTGGCACCCAAAAGTAGCTCAAAATCGTTTTTATTTGGAGCCCAAAAAGTCTTTAACTAATTCAAGTTTCTTTTATTCTTTTTGTTTTTTTCTTTTTTCTTCTTCTTCTAAATAAGAAACTTGAAATATAGATAGATATTGGCCATGGTGCTATCTTAACTAATTGGATCCAAATATAGACAATACTGTTGAATATTTTACAGGTCTCTTTGCAATATTCATTCAATCGGCCACTAATTCTATTAACAATAATTCTCGTATTAGGCATATTATTTCCTTATTACTGGATTGTGTTTTATTTAATTATTCTCTTTCCTATTTTAGATTACACGTTGTATATAAACTGGATGTATATTCATTAAGGATCAATGAGAATTATTTTCATTCCAATATCTAAACCTAACATGGTATCAGAGCAAACCCAATTTTGCAATGTTGGGTGCCTCCAATATTGACTTATTCACAATTGTTTTGCATGATCCACGCTGTGCGTGAGGGGGCGTATTAGAATCCCACATTGGCTATGGATAAAAATATAGACCAATATATAAAGGATTTGGGGTTATTCATCTTAATAATGTTGACCTTTTAAGATGGACCCCCAAATCTTAACATGGTTCATTGTGTTTTGGCAATTGTAGCGGCCCGTAATTGGCATCTCCACCAACTTGATGTCAATAATGTCTTCCTTCATGGCACTTTGGAGGAGGAGGTCTATATGACACTTCGTCCCGGATATGGTCAAGAGGGGGAGACTCGGGTTTGTTGTTTACTTAAGTCTCTTTATGGTCTTAACCAAGCTTCCCGTAATTGGTACTCGATACTCGCCTCTGTCTTATTGTCTGATGGTTTTACTTAATCTGCAGTTGATCATTCTCTTTTTACTCGGACTACTGACTCCTCTTTTACTGTTATCCTAGTCTATGTTGATGACATTTTGGTTGCAGGAAATGATCTCTCTGTTATCACTACTCTCAAATCTTCTTTTGATGACAGGTTCAAAATCAAGGATTTAGGCACCATGAAGTATTTTCTTGGTCTTGAGATCGCTTGGTCAGCTCATGGATTTTTTTGTTAACTAGAGGAAATATACGCTTGATATTCTTGCTAACTCTGGCAATTTGGGTTCACACCCAGCCTCTTTTCCCATGGATCAGAGTTTGAAACTTACTCCTGATGATGGCACTCCACTCTCTGATCCGGGTCCATATCGTCGATTAGTGGGTCGGCTCTTGTACCTCACTATTACTCGTCCAGACATCTCTTTCTCTGTTAATATGTTAAGCCAATTCATGTAGAACCCCCGAGACTCTCGCCGCTGCCCTTCATGTTCTACGCTACCTTAAAGGCTCTCCAGGGCATAGCATATTCTATTCTGCTCAGTGTGATCTCCAGCTTACTGCATACTCTGATTCTGATTGGACGAGTTGTCCTAGCACTCGTCGATCCACGACTGACTTCTTCATTACTCTTGGTACTAGCTCATCTCTTGGCGCACTAAGAAACAGGTGGTTGTTTTTCGTTCCTCTGCCAAAACAGAATACCATGCTATGACCATGACCACTTGTGAACTTGTTTGGCTCGAGTCTCTTTTGCATGATCTTGTCGTTCTTCATCCACAACATATTTCCCTATATTGTGACAATGAGGTTGCACTTAATCTCACACGCAATCCTATTTTCCTTGAACACACCAAACATATTGAAATTGATTGTCATTTTGTGTGTGAAAAATATCTATCTGAGCTCATTCTTCCTACACATGTCTCCTCCAAGCACCAACTGGCTGACATTCTCACTAAGGCTCTTGGAAAGATTCTCTTTCATTATTTCACTGGCAAGTTGGACATTACGGACATTCATGCTCCAACTTGAGAGAGAGTATTAACAGTAATTTCCGTATTAGACAAATTATTTCCTTATTACTGGATTGTGTTTTATTTAATTATTCCCTTTCCTATTTTAGATTACACGTTGTATATAAACCGGATGTATATTCATTATGGATCAATGAGAATTATTTTCATTCCAATATATAAACCTAACATTCCATCAGAATGTCTTTTGACTTCTTTGCCTAAAATAAGGTCATTTACTCATTTGTAAATTGTGTAGATGAACTCTCGCTAAAAAAAAAAAAAAAAAAAAGAACTATGCTAATATTAACACCAAAAAAAATAAAATTACTTTTCTAGAATTTTGAAGATTATGAAAGCCCTCAATTCACAATACATTAATTGTCCCGTCAAGTATGTAAACTAAGGGGGGTGTATTCAATTGAAACTTTTAATGACTTTTTGGGATTTAAAAAGTTTAGGTGTATTCAATGTAGACTTTTAGAGACTTTCTAAAAGTTATGGTGTATTCAATTGAGACTTTTATAGACTTTTAGAAAGTCTCTAAAAGTCACGATGTATTCAATTAAAATTTTTTAGAAATCTCTATAAGTTTTGGAGTATTCAAATTTTAATGATTTCTGGAGACTTTTATAAAAGTCTCTGAAGTATTAACTTTTAAGCAAAAAGTACTTATATAAAATCTCAAAATTTGTCTCTCATTAATCATGAGATTTTGAGAGACTTTTACCAAAAAAAAAAGAAAAAATGTTTTTTTTTTTCAATACTTCTTTCTTTTTTCCATCTACGAACATTAAATTTATTATTTCTATTTATTCTCTCTCTCTCTCTCTCTCATACTTTATCACTATTTTTTATGAAAAAAAAATTTAAATTGGATTATTGTAACTTTTTTCCATTCATTTTTTTTTTGTGAAAAATATCTTTTTTTAATTAAATTATAAAATTTTATATGATAATTAATAATTAAATGTAAATATATTTACTTTTTATTTATTTTTAAAAGTATATTATATTAATAATATTAAATATTAAATATATTTTTTATCATATATATATATATGTATACTTTTAATTATTATTTAATTAATTAAGATCTTAAAAAAAAAATTTCTTTTTAAAATATTTTTTTTAATTATATGAGGAGTGGAAGTAGAAGAAAAATTGTGAAAACTACAATCTCATATGTGATAATTTCACATTATTACATTAGATTCACGTGAATTCTACTTCAAATGAAAATCTTTTGAATTCTACAAAAGTCTACAAAAATTTTAAAATGAAAATTTACAGAAGTCTACGAAAGACTTCCACTAATTCTATGCAAATCTATGAAAAATCCACGAAATTCACAAAAATCATCACTTAAAAAAAGTCCATCAAAATCTTTAAAATTCTCAATTGAATACAGCCCCTAAACTACATTAGCCACTTTCATTTCACTTGCCATTCTATTCTCGCTCAAAATTTCGTTCCTGGCTGGGAAAGGGCCACGGACTACAGCTACACGGTGGCGGCGCGAGGGGTATGAAGATGATGCAATGGGCAGCTAGAGCCGAACACCTAGGCGGGATACCCCGCAAGATGATGTTCACGGCGGTGGGAGCATTCGCCAAGGCGGTGTCTAATCTGTTCAACACAACTACCGTGCACAACGCCGACACCCTTCTCCGTCTTGTCCGATCCCGCCCACCCGGTGTCCCTCTCCTTACCGTCAGTAATCACATGTCCACGTCAGTCTTTCTCGCAATTAACGAAGATTTCTAATTTTTCATAATTTTGTTTATGATTTTAGCATGAATGAGAAATGTTGATTGGTAGCAATGATTTGCGTGCTTCAATTGGAAGATTTTGTTTTGATAATTTGATTCTTTAGAGTGTCGTTTGTTATTTGGAGTAAATTTCTTGCTATTACTGACTATTACTTGTTAGACTGATTATTACAAATTTCTACATTTGCAAATGTTTCCACCACTTCAGGTTGGATGATCCAGTAATGTGGGGATTCAAGGGTTTTCCTATAACAGATGCAAATTTGGGAAGATGGGTTCTAGCAGCGGAAGATATATGCTTTAAAAATATGGTGCTTTCATATTTTTTCAGGCTTGGTGTGTAATGTCTTGTTCCTTTGAGCTAATTTTGATACTTTTGCTGAGTCCACTATATGAGTTAGATTGGTGCTATGATTGATGATTGATAAGGCCCTAATTTCTTCACTCAATGGATATAATTGTAAGGTATCCAAATATTTCATATCGTGGTAGGCACTTCATTAGAATGGAGATTCAATGCATTGTTACTTGTTGATGTACAACTAGTATACTATTGCCAACATGCAGATTTTCCAGCTATGGAAACACAAAGACTAATGAACTAAACTGAAAACGTGAAATGGAAACAAAAATTGGATGGTTGTGCTAGTTTAATCTAATGTTTGGACTATGTGATAGTGGAACAAAGATGTTTGACACGAGGAAGAGAAAATTAGAATTTATTGTGGCCAGCTGAAACCTAAAATAGTCCCCTTAGGCATGTTTGTGAAGCTGACTCAACAAACTTGGACAGGATTGAGGAAGAAAGTTACATGAGATGCTTGTGCATTGTCATGTGCAGTCTTATTTTTGTTTAGCATTCCAAACTTGTACATGATGTTTATAAAAGTGGATGCGTGTGAAAGGGAATAGTCATTTGAGCACAACATTTTAATGTACACTCTTTTCTTCAACTTGATTTTCTTTAAGGATATTTTAATCACTACAAGACTATTTACAATCTCGTTTGGAGCTTAGAGGTCAATTTGTAAAGCAGTAATTTTTGTCTTTTACATATATGGGGATTTATGGGGAATGATTAAGCATTGATGGTTTTGTTTTGGTTCCATCTGCTGTTGATGGTGCCATTAACTTATTATGAACAAGATGAGAGAGAAATTCAATCTTTTATTTCTCAATCTATTCTCAATACACCCAGCTACAATATATATATAATTCACGGTAGTAAATAAGGCAGGAATAATATTCTAAATAAGGTAGAGAAATCCTTCCTAACTAACTTATAATTATACCGTAAACATAAGATACAATAATCCCATAATTGATCCTTTATTCCTACACTCCCCCTTAAGTTGGATCGTAGATATTGATCATATCCAACTTGCAGACGAGATTCTCAAAAATTTGTCTTTGTAGTCCTTTAGTGAATATATCTGCTGTTTGTTCTTTGGTAGGGACGTAAATCATGCAAATGATCCCACTTTCAATTTTTTCTTTGATGAAGTGTCTGTCCATTTCAACATGTTTGGTTCTGTCATGTTGGACTGGATTAAGTGAGATATTGATAGATGCTTTGTTATCACAGTAGAGCTTAATTGGGAATTTCATTGTAACTTGTAGCTCTTCCATTAATTTCTTTAACCATAGGCCTTCACACATTCCTTGAGCAGCTGCTCTGAATTCTGCTTCTGCGCTACTTCTGGCTACTACGTTTTGTTTCTTACTTCTCCAGGTTACCAAATTTCCCCATACGAAAGTACAATAGCCAGTGGTGGATCTCCTGTCTTCTATAGCTCCCGCCCAATCAGCATCGGTGAATATTTCTATCTCGTGTTTTTCATTTTTCTTGAATGACAGTCATTTTTCCTGGAGAACCTTTGAGATATCTCAGAATCTTGTATACCGCTTCTAGATGAGCTTCCTTTGGAGAATGCATATGCTGGCTTACCACACTCACTGCGAATGCAATGTCAGGTCTAGTGTGTGATAGATAAATTAGCTTTCCGACTAGTCGCTGGTATCTGTCTTGATCAACTGATTCTCCGATATTGTCTGTCCTTTTTTTCAGAATCCATAGGGGTATCACTTGGTTTGCACCCAAGCATACCAGTTTCAGTCAAGAGGTCCAGGACATATTTCCTTTGTGAGACACTAATACCCCCCTTTGATCTAGCTACTTCCATTCCCAGAAATTATCTCATCTGACCTAGGTTTTTTACTTCAAATTCCCTGGCTAGACTCCTTTTTAATCTCTCTATCTCGATTGTATTATCCCCGGTAAGGATTATGTCATCAATATATACGATCAGGATAGTCTTTGTTCCATCTTCAAAATATTCTGAAAAACATAGTGTGATCTGATTGTCCTTGTTGGTATCCCTGATTTTTCAACACTTTTGCAAATCTGTTAAACCATGCTCTGGGTGACTACTTGAGACCGTACAGAGATTTATTTAGTTTGCATACTTTGTTTTCTTCACCTTTCTTAGAGAATTCTGGTGGTAGCATCATATAGACTTCTTCATCCAGCTGTCCATTCAAGAATGCATTTTTAATGTCAAGTTGTTGGAGTGGCCAATCCAAGTTTGCTGCTAGTGACAGAAGGACCCGAATTGTATTCAATTTTGCAACTGGTGCGAAAGTTTTTGTGTAATCTATACCATAAGTTTGTGTATATCCCTTTGCTACCAGCCGAGCTTTGTACCTTTCTATTGTTCCATCCACTTTATACTTTACATTGAACACCCATTTGCACCCAACGGGCCTCTTTCCTTTCGGTAGATCCATTACATCCCAAGTTTCATTTGTTTCCAAGGCTTTCATTTCTTCCATTACCGCTTTTCTCCATCTTGGAGTTTCCAAGGCTTCTTGAATAGTTTTTGAAATTTTTGTGCTGTCAAGGTTAGCAACAAATGACTGAAAAACTGGAGATAGAGCTTTATAAGATACAAATTTTGAAATAGGATGGAGGGTACACGACCGTGTTTGTTTTCTGAGAGCAATAGGTAGATCAATGTCGGATGATGTTTGAGGTGGCTCATGGAGTTCTGGAGCTATCATTGGTTCCGCTCTCTTGGTGCTTCAAGTGTGAGGTCATACTTTGATTTTGGCCTTCTTGAGTAAATTATTGTCTCTTTGCCATGCTGTTCTTTCTGTTCTCCCCCTAAGTTTAAGTTTCCTTCCATCGACGACATATCGGGACAGAGTGGTGTTGTATGTTCAGTGATGGATTCAGAGGGATTAAAGGCGATTTCCAAGAACCGATCTTCCTTTATGATCTCCCCCTGAAGAGAGGATTTTTGGAAGTATGGATGGGTTTCGAAGAAAGTGATATCAAGACTCACAAAGACTCTTTTGGTGATAGGATCATAGCATTTATATCCCTTTTGTGTAGGTGAGTACCCAATAAATACAGACTTAATGGCGCGAGGCTCGAGTTTGTTTCGATGATGAGAGTGTATGTGTACAAACACTGTACATCCAAACACTTTAGAGGTAAGTTGGAACTGAGGCGAGAGGTAGGGAAGAATGACAGGAATTTTTGGAGAGGAGTTTCGAAGTTGAGGGTGCGACTAGGCATTCTGTTTATGAGATAGGCGGCTGTAAGGATGGCATCACCCCAGAAAGTATTGTTTACATTGGTGGTGAACATTAGTGCTCGAGCTACTTCAAGTAGGTGTCTATTTTTTCGTTCAGCAACCCCATTTTGTTGTGGAGTATCGACACAAGAATTTTGGTGGATTATCCCATTATCTTGGAGGTAGGTTTTCAGGGAATTATTGAAATATTCTGTGCCATTATCTGTGTGCAAAATTTGAATTTTTGTTTGGAATTGAGTTTGAATCATTGCATGGAAATTTATGAACACAGAACGAACTTCGAGTTTTTCTTTTAACATGTAGACCCAACATAGGCGAGTATGGTCGTCAATAAACGTGACAAACCATCTCGTGTGAGTACGATTGGGGGTTCGTGAGGGTCCCCATACGTCACTATGAATCATGTTAAATGGTTGAGATGGTTTGTACACAGATTTTGAAAATGAAGAACGGTGATGTTTTGCAAGTTCACAAATAAGATCGGAAGGTATTTTATTCAAGAATAACGAAGGAAATACATGTCTTAAATATTGAAAACTGGGATGTCCCATTCGATAATGCCATAAAAGAAGTTCACTATTCTTGGGGATAAAAGCAGAATCACAACTAGCAAATTTACGTTGTTCACTCACATTAGTCTCGTCAAAATAGTAGAGTCCCTCACACTCTTTAGCACTGCCAATCGTCTTCCCCGATGATAGGTCCTGAAAAACACAGTGGGAAGAAAAGAAGTTAGCTGAACAATTTGAATGTTTCGTTAACTGGCTAATGGATAATAAATTGCATGCATGAAAGATTCGGGACATGTAGCACGTGTTTGAGAGTGATTAAGTTAGATATTCGAATACTCCCTTTCCCGGCTACTGGAGATAGGGAACCATCTGCAATTTTAACTTTAAGATTGCCCGCACAAGGTGAGTAAGTAGAAAATAAATGGTAGGAGTCCGTCATGTGATCGGCCGCACCAGAGTCAATAATCCAAGGTACCTTTGAGAGTGTGGAGGTGTTTAGGGCTCTGAAGAAATTACCTCTGTGGGCCAAGGAACTTGACGAGCTAGGTGATTGAAAACTGAAAAACATTTTATAGAGTTGTTCTAGTTGCTCGGGACTAAATGCACCATTCTGTATTTCAGTGGAGTCAACTGTAGCTTGATAGCTATGATTTTTAGGGTTTTGCCTTGATTTCCAGTTAGGTGGTTTTCCGTGTAAATCCAAGTACGTATCTTCTTTATGTCCAGGTTTTCGACAGTGGTCACACCATGGACGACCCTTTAATTGTCTTTGGCCCGATCCAATTTTAGGTGTTCCTCTAGGCATTTGAACTCCCAAATCAGGCCCAACAGATTTTGGCTCATCATACGTATGCCTTTTAAATCTAGCAACAGCCCCATTTGGTCCATATCCACTTAACCCGGTCGGCCCATTAAGTTTGGGCCCAGGCATCCCTATTGAATCCAACAGAAGGGCCGATCCTTCTACAGAGCCACCAGGTCCACTCAACGCAGGCGACGACCCATTCTTCAGCATGGTTTGCCGGCGACTTTCCTCGCGCCTGACCTCGGCGAAGACGTCGCGTGTGGAGGGCAGTGGTTGGCGACTAAGGATTCGCCCTCTCACGTCATCAAGTTCGCGGTTCAACCCAGCCAAGAATTCGTAGACCCGTTCATTCTCTACCCGCTTTTTGTACCGCACGCTATCACCGGGGCAGTCCCACTATTCATCAACGCTGAGATCCAATTCTTGCCAAAGGCCGGTCATTTCCATGTAGTAGTCAGTCACGCTTCTTTCTCCTTGCTTTGCCTGCCACAGTTTTGTTTTAATTTCAAAAATCTGTGATGAATGTTCTGCATCAGAATACATCTCTCGAACGGCATCCCATATGTCTTTTGCGGTGGCCATGAAGAGAAAAATCTTGCCAATCGACGGCTTCATCGAATTAACAAGCCACGCCATCACCATGGAATTCTCAGATTTCCATTTTTGTTGGAGGTTTGCATCTGTTGGCTGTTTCACGTCTCCAGTGAGGTAACCAATTTTTCCTTTCCCGTCGACGACCAATTTGATGGATTGGGCCCATTCCCTGTAGTTGATATTGTTGAGTTTTTCCACAGTAAGTTGGAAGGAGGAACCATCAATTCCAATTGAATTCATGGCGGTGACAGGGTCGGCCTCGCTGGTTTCTGATTCAGAGAGGACTGATTCTTTACTGTTGGCTGCGTTTTCAGCCATTGGTTATATGTTTTTAGTTGTTCACGAGCTCTGATACCATATGAACAAGATGAACAAGATGAGAGAGAAATTCAATCTTTTATTTCTCAATCTATTCTCAATACACCCAGCTACAATATATACATAATTCACGGTAGTAAATAAGGCAGGAATAATATTCTAAATAAGGTAGAGAAATCCTTCCTAACTAACTTATAATTATACCATAAAACATAAGATACAATAATCCCATAATTGATCCTTTATTCCTACACTTATTTAATCTTAACTTTTTTTTTTTTTTAATTAATATATTGTTGATTTGGATTTGCTGGTTAAATCTAATTTAGTTTGCTAAGTAGTTACTAGTAACTTTTAAGGTATCAACTCAAGTTCAAAAATTTGCAGGGAAATGTATTCCTATAATAAGGGGAGGTGGAATCTATCAAGAGCACATGAACGAGGCCCTTGATCGCTTGAGTGATGGAGCTTGGGTACTGTTTCTACTGTCATATTTAAGACAATATTTTCCTTCTGGTACTGAAAAAATTTTCACCACATTAATCATATAACTGCTGATTAAGCTTCCAGTAGATTTTTGTCACTGATCAATAGTCAATTGATTGCTACTGTGTGACCACAATTCATTTCTTCTAATCCCTTATCTTATGATCCGTTTCAAGTATATTGACGTGCTTATACAAGCATTTACCTTTTGGATTATGGTATGGAGTGCATGTCCGATAATATGAATTGGTTAGTTACTAAAAATAGTAATTTTAAATCATCTTTTAATAACCAAAAAGCATTAGGCCCCATTACAATATAATGCATTTTCACCGAGGAACATATTATCATAGATAAAATCAAAACATGCTTATATATATATATAAGCATTTTAACATGTTCCCTTCTACTCATTTTTAATTTGATAAGTCCAAATTTGAGTGTGTGCTGGCAGCTGTGACTGGTGCATGAATTCATAAAACATGACAAACCATGATGGGACATTACTTAGATTTGCATAAAATTAACTAATTTTGTGCGTCCATTAAGTGGTTAATTGATATTATATTATTCCTAATTTCCTATTGTCATATAATAGCAATGAGTGGAAGGGGTGATATCAATTAAGGACTAATTAAGGAGAGCATGACTTGGATAATTGGGATCTATCTTGCATAGACCTAAATAGATTTTCAGAAGCAACGTGATTCCAGTTGAACAAGTTAGAAGAGAGGGAGATGGACTAAAACTAACCTGACTTCACATGGTTATAAAGTATATGATTTTGATAGGCCACTCTTTGAGGTAGCTTTGGATCAAACGAAATAGAGAAAAAGGATTTTAACTGATTCAACATTTATCTGGGATAATGAATAGCTTCTTCTTTCTCTTCTGTTGTTGTAGATATAATCACTGAAATGATTTGGTGGTGTAGAAACTTGAAAATACGATATTGATCACTAATCAAGAGTAGACTAGTGGCTATAGTTGTTCTAAAGTTCTTTTTATTTCTTTATCTCACATGAACAGTTGCATACATTTCCAGAGGGGAAGGTGTGTCAGGAAGAAGCACCAATAAGACGATTGAAATGGGGAACTGCCAGTCTCATTTCTCGTGCCCCTGTGACGCCAATAGTTCTGCCAATTGTTCATCATGGTTTTGAAAAGGTATTCACTTGATATCATCAATCAATTTTACCATAAAATCAGTAAAAATGAGTTCATCTCTTTTGCTACCCGAAGTAATCATGCCAACTGTGTTCAAATGGAAATTTATCAGTTAACGAAGGTACAATTAGTTACCAGATCTTCTGGTAACAGCCTTGTTCACATCCATCAAAATTTCCTAGTTTAGCAAAATGGTAAATTGATCCAATTTTCATGAGTTTGACATGATACCTGTCTTCAGCAAACTTGTGCTTATACACTTACCAAATGAAGCTACCTGATTCAGGAGTAAAGGTTTCCAATTAAATAGAGTTAAGATTTAACAGAAACCTAGATTTTGGTTTCTGAAGGAATTAGGATCTTCAGAATGTTTACATGTGCTTCTTTGGCTGAAAGCCTGAAAAGAAGGAAATTTTGGGCTTTAAAAAGTATTTTGAGATGGTAAGCTATTGAATAATTTCCGGAGCAATCAGATTCGAAGAAAAATATCAAACACGGATTGTTCTAGAAGCTGGTGAAGATTTCCTTGAGAGCTTTGCCAGATGGGATTTCGTGCCTTTAGGTTTTCAATTGTGTAAGGTCATGGAAAAGATAATGATTGATATGTTATTTGAAGAAGGTAGCACCCAGTAGTAACCTTTGATTGTTGGTGTATTGTAGTCTGACTATTTTGTTTTTGCAATTTAAGGACTGAAATTTGTGAAACAAAGAATAAGGAGGTAACATATTAGGCATCTAATACGATTTGAGTTGCATTACAAGCATGGAAGAAGCTTCAAATGCTTTCAATTTTTTTCTTAAATCTGCACTAGTTCTTTAAGAAGAGATTTCAAATTACCTCTTACACCAACTAGAATTGACGCACTGCTCTGCTCATCACTTCATTTGTCTTCTAACTTGACTGTGCTAAAACTCCCAATATGAATAATGGCATACTAAGCCTATTTTTTCAAAAACTCATTTTTTCAAAACTCATTTTCAACCACATTCTCCTATTAAATAATTTTACACGTAAATCGAAAACTTCTACTTCTTTTAGTCCCATATTCTCAAAAAAATTATTATTCCAAAATACATTTTCTTACCAAAATCAAAATGGGGCTCAAACAGGGGGCTAAATGACAATCCTGATATCTGATTACTCTAAATCTATGAATTTTCTAGAGTTCCTTGTGCCTAAGACAGCATGTAAAATAAATTAAAACAACCATCGGCTGGTAAACTAGAGAAAAGTTAAATAATGATTCTTGAGAAATCTAACTATTGGAGATCCCAAGTAGTTGCAGTTATAGAAAAAGACTACCCGGAAGCGCCTTTATAATAGGAAAATGGCCTAAATGCTTTATTTAGAGATTTCAGAAGTAGATATCATTGTTCATTTTCTCAAACAGACTTTGATTACTGATTGAATATTGATTATTTATTCCCTTGTATTCTTCTCATTCTTCTTCATTTCTTCTCTTTCTCTTCCATATTTCTATTTCTTATTATGATCTACGTCACTAGCACTACATCTTTTAGAATGTTTTAATTATTGGGACTTTAATAGTATAAAATAAGAGTTCATTTGTCTGGAAATGAAAGAACCCATGGATTGACAGCTAAGAAATGTGTTTGAGAAAATGTTAAATGTTAACTGTTGCCAAAAGAATGTCATATAGTTATTTCGTCTTTCACGAGTACATCCTCAGCATTATCGGATATTTAGAACTTAGGGAAAACCTTAGTTAGCCATCATATGACAGTATTTTCCTGCACACGCTCTCAGAAGATATCAAAAAATTGCCGAATATCTTTTGGAAGTTCTAAAATGGCATAATTACAGTGATTATTAAATTGTTCGGTATTAATGATTTCTATGACTATTTAAAAAATGGCTGACTTGCAAGCAAATGTTAATAAAAGTACGACTAGGTTTATTTCTTTTCTCTTAGTTCCATGGTTTTTCAAGAAATAAAAATGTACTTCGAATTTGAAAGCTTTTTTCAATCCAGTTCCACATTTTGTATTTGACACTAGGTTATGATTTACCTATTTGCAGGTCATGCCCGAGAAATATATGTTTGGTAGAAGGCCACCGTTTCCATTGTGTAATAGGAATATTAGAATAGTGATTGGTGAACCAATGGAATTTAACATTCCCAACTTGAAGAAGATGGCTGTTGACATGTCTAATGATGTATCATTTAGCCCTGCAGGTTGGCCGAGCACCTGTGGACTGGACGAGGCAGCGCAAAGATGTCTTTATACGAATATATCAAACCAAATACGAATAGTCATGGAAAGATTGCGGAAAAATTTGTAAATCTTATCAGGAGATGAAGGATTAAGGCTCGATGATTTTTGAAATATCAAAGGGATATTGCAGGTTTATTAGTTTTGAAGGCTTTTTTCATTCAGGGCGTTTAAGATTTTGGAATTGGAGGATTTTGACGAAGTTGAGAGCCGAAGGCTTTCTTTTTCTGAACGGCTTATATCAAGTTAGTGCATTTGAACTCGTACACAGGTCTGTGTGCACATTCACCATTGGAAAATTAATTATAGCTTTGGAGCATCTTCCATTACATACATTTCTCTGTGGTTCATTGTAGTGGGAGGGTTGGAGTCAGTTTCTTTTGCAATGATTCCATTTCTAGGATGTATGTTGGTACTCGATTTCATCTGTTCTGCTTGGAATCGGATCGAACTGGAGTGCACCCACCCTTGAACATTTTAAATATGAAATATGGAAAATAAATGTTAGGACAAAATTATCAAATGTCCATCTTGATGAATGCATATGAAAGAAGCTACCAGATGAGTTTGTAGGACGATGAAATAAAATCTACAATACGTAGAGGTCCATGTCCATTAAAAATAAGTTGGCTTATTTTTAAGCCAATTTTTGAATAAGCAATAAGCAGCATACCCCTTCTTTTTATGGTTTCTTTTAAGGTTTGACCTTGTTAAATACCATGATGCCCTTGCCCATTTCAAAAATTACAAATTTATCCACCATGTCATCTTATCCACTGTAGAATCAGAGAATGTAGTGCGTGAAGCTATTGCTCGTGATATCTATGACGAATGAAATATTTAGTACTTCACTGTAATGATTAACACCAATTAATAGTTCAAAGTAAAAAAACTACTACAATTATCAATTATTTTTAAAAATTCAACCGTGTTTATATTGAAATTGTAGAAAAGAAATAGCTCATTTGTATTCGAAAATTATTAAAGAACATAAAGGACATTCGATAAGTCATAATACTGATTTTGCTTATAAGTAGATTGCTAAATATAAATGTGCTTAATATACTTAATTTATCCAAACATGAATAACACGTTTTACTCATAAGAAGCCTATCTATGTTTTAGCCACCCCATAAAGTCCATCAATCCAAAAGAGCTGTTCCATGGGACATCAGACGGGGTCTAGCATATTAAGTCCTTGTTAGGTTTATCTAAAAAAAATGTGATAAAATTTTAAGTCAAACTTAACAACTAATTTTTTATCACACATTTTATGAAATTCAAAACTTTTATCAACGTTTTAACTATACATTTTATTAACATTTATCAAAATTTACTAAACATCTAAATTTTAGCTACACGAAACAGGGACTAAATGATTTCCTATACCTCGATCATGGACATTTCATATATTTCATGTAACCATGTTATGCATTACATTGGATATTTGCTACATTATTGGAGCGGAGAGTTGTTATATATTTCATGTTATGCATTATAATGATATTTGTTACATTGTTGGAATAGAGAGTTGTAAACAACTTATCTGGTAGCAGTTAAACATACACACAAGTATCTTAGGAAAATGAGAGATTACAGGTTAGCATACTCAAATAGTTTCGGGGTTTCGATATGATATACTGATTCAAAATTTTCAATGAGATGAGGACTTTGAGAAATCTACTTTTGTTCTATTTACTTTACGAGGAGATACTACTATTTGGAGGAGTATTAACTAATAAGCACTTAATCATCTGTTATTAACTTTGACGCAAAGGTTGCATTTTTATGGTGACTTGTGAAGATGCCAAGAAAGTCGTACAAAAAATCCTCCAAGATCTTGATATAGTTCAAGTGGCTAAGCATCTCATAATGATATATTGCGATAATAGTGATGTAGTAGTATAATCAATGTGATCGAGAAATTATTAAAAAGGTAGACATATAAAGAGAAAATGCAACCTCGTAAAGGAGATTGTCAATTATGGAAATGTGATGGTACATTAAATCATTCTACGGCCCCACAAAAACTCAGTAATAGAGCCAAATTATGTGTTTGATATGTCATAGGAAAAACAAGTTACATTACGTATTTGTTAATTTTATCAAAAAAGAGCATTAATTTATCTTCAAACTATAGTATTATAGCAAAAAATTTGGGTCCTACGAATAATAATTTATACTTAATTGCAAATAATTAAAAATTGCACGCCTTTTTATCATCAAAAATCAACTTTGGTTGTTGGCTGTTCTGATTTTTCACTATCTTCACGATAAATAAATGGAGCAAATCTCGTGACTTGTACAACTCCCATTTATTTTCCTTGGTCTAGCCGGCATAGCCGGCATTTTGACAATATTTCAATATATTCCCCTTTATACTCCGACTCGTTCCTCTTTTATGCACTATTTCACTTAAAATTAAATTTGATTTACTTATAAGCACAATCAAATATTTCCACGATTAAAAATTACAAATTTCAAAAGGCAAGGAGGCGGTGGAATGACCACCCTTTTGTCCTATGTATATTGCATTCAAGAAATTTCATTTTTGGCGATGAAATTTTTTTGTACTAAGAAGGCGTGAAAAAAAAAAAAAAAAAGAATCACTCAAACTTTTCTATAAAATAGTTCTATTCATTATAAGTGATATTTTTAGCGACTTACTTGTGGGGTCCACGTACTGTTCAGATAATCTTTATCGCTCTCAGGGCAAATAGGGCTTCAAGAGCTGATCCAATATCGTCGAGCTGATACTCCCTAACAATAGTTTCAAACCAAATGAGTTTTTTTTTTTTTTTATTCCATTTTGTCACTCAAATGAAAATTAAAAGTTGTCAATCTATGACATTTGAAGAAAGTGTATGACACATAGGATAGTTGGTAAAGCAGAAAAATGGAGCTCATAATTTTGGCTTAACTACTTGAATAAGAAACATGTGAACTTATTTAATAGAAACATATACATTTTTTCTGTATTATTTTCCAAGTTCTTAATTATACAAGGTTTTTTTTTTGGTTTTCTCAAAGTAAAATGTACAAGAATTATATAACTTAAAGGACAATGCTGCACTTACTTACAATTTTTTACAAACTCCCTTACTTACTACTCACAATAGGGGGTGAAGATCACATTGTCGGATTATTTTATTCTCGCGAGGGCCGCATGCCATGTGAGTATTAGTAATCCATTTTGTACATGAGTTGATACATATAAAATAATTCTAACTTAAAATCTTGAAAATATATGGAATGATGAACCCAAGTAACTAAACTCAAGGTGGGATGTCCCAATCCTTGTACAATTGTTGCTTTTTTTTTTTTGGAGTGGGGTTGTTTGTATTGGTAACAACAATAGATCATTTGTGTTTGAAGCCTGCATTGCATTATTGGGGTCCTTCCATCTGGATGCACTATATATTCAATCATTGTAAAGAATATTAAAGCTATGTGATTGATGCATAGACTTGGTAATGAGCAAAATGGAATGTGTCGGGTCAAAATTTTTATCGACAAGACTTGACCCCTATTTGGTTCAGTTACAGAATTAGATTAAAATTTAAGTCAGCGTTAATAATTAATTTTAATAAAATTTTTCAATCACTTATTTCATTAACTTTTATAAAAGTTTTATTGTCAATTGCATGAGTAAATTTTCTTTCAGTAAATAAATAATTTTATAGATTATAAGTTGATCAAACGTCATGTTTATTCACACCTTTAGTAAAATTTACGTTTTTATAATATAGTAGTGTCTTGGGACTATGATTAATTAATAATATATTATAATAATGTGGCTTTTGTAACTAATCTGCTATTCTTTCTAACTTTTATTTTATCAAACTTTTTCGTGTTCCGTGCAAAACTTCGTATGGACTAATAGCTAGATTGTTTTTTTTTTTTTTTTAAAACCCTTTTTTGGGTCAAAATGTTCATTGGCATATTTTCGTTTGATAGAGTTTACTTTAAGAAAGAAAAAATAGTTCGTACTATTTAATTCGAAAAATTAATGTTGAATTCTCTTTTTTTCATGTATTGTGGAATGGTTTTTCAATTTTAAAAAGTGAAATTTTGACTTCTAATCCATTTAACATGCGAGTTCGAGCCCTTGTTTGAACTCCATTCTTGTCAAAAAAAAATACATTTTTGAATAGTGTATTGATGAAAAATACATAGTTAAAAAATAAAAAAAAATTTTGGATTTGCATGTAATATTATTTTATTGAAGAATGTGTGATTGAAGTGATGTCAAATCACTGTTGAAGAATGTATTTTGATAAAAAAATGTGATTCAAACAAGGGCTGAATCTCCACGTGACAGAAATTTAAATGCGACTTTCACATTGAAATTAGGAAAACAAAAAGTGGTTGATTGGTTCGTCCTCAATTTTAATTTACACGAAAATTGTTTGTGAGTTTAATTATCACGTTGTTGAATTTTGTCACTCGAAGACTCGATGTCACAATGTAAATAAATTGAGAGGTCAAAACCCCCTTTTTGAAATTTGTGAGTCATTTTCGCACTATTAGAAAAGTTAGAAAACTTAATTCTCCCTAATTAATTTTGTCGAAAAGTCGATCACAAAAATTACACAATAACTTAGATTTCTATGTAAAATGAATACATAAATCAAGATAATAGACTGTATTATAGTTTTAATTTTACCCAAATATTTTGTCTTCAACTTAAATAATTTCATAAAGATTTAGCATTTTCGTCATCGGAAACTAATTGTGCAACTATGATAAAAGTTAAAGACCAAGTTGCTACCATGTCAATAGATTGAGGGCCTGCACAATATATTTTCATGTTCTGTCGTGGCTTTTGATTTTTAGCTTAGTTAAAAAAGAATTTTAAAAACTCTCGTGATCTTACTATCACCTTTCAGATTCTCCCTCCTTCACTCCACTCTCTCTTCTCTCTCTATACAGCAGGTTCAGGCGGTTCAGCATTCTGAATCCTGTGGTATCTTTTGCCCCCTCATTGTCTGATTTTTTAAAATTTGCTCGAATATGTTTGTGTTGTATGCACGTGTGTTGTGTTTCTCTGATTCTGCTCCACTGTCCGTAATTGGTTTCCAAATCATTTTTGTTATTTCGATCTATGTTTTGATTATTTTTCTACGACTAATTTTCCTAGTGAAAGATGCTGTTTTTCAAGTTTTAGACTTTTAATGTCGTCAGTTTTATTTTTATATTATGCTTAATATTCTTCTGGATCTCCGGACTTTTTACTTCACTATTTATTACGATTTAGCAGAGTTTCTGGGTTTAGAATTTTTAGGATTTTCGACTTGATTTCTGATTTTTAATTTTTTTTTTAATCACAATTTCTGTTTTGGGAATTGTTATTTATGATTTATTGTATTTCTTTTTTGGGTTAATGTAGCTTGAAATTATTGAAATATGAATTTTATGTCAAGTTTTGGCATCCCACATTGATAACTTTGCTGTATTTCTTTAACAGAATCGCCTCCTGTGTTGAATATTATTGAGGAGAAGGAAATATACAAAAACGTTTTGGGGGGAGAGACACCTTCAAATTGGCTGCTTGTATAAAATTTTGATATGGCACAAAGTTTGAGATCTAGCAGGTCTTCGTTTGGTTCTGCTAATGGATTTGAAACCCCTTCACACAACTCGTTTGCTCCGTCGAATGGAGATGATTATGATTCAGATGGTTCCAATTTTGCCCCACCGTAAGTTTATTCCTTTCCTTTATGTTGCATTTGGACTTTCAAACTGTGCTTGATGGATGCCACTTGCATTTTACCCGGGAAGACATGGAGTTAGCTTCGTTGTATATTAATTTGTTGTGTACAAGAATTTATCAGCTTTTACCTCATTTGACTTGCAGCACGCCCAACACCCTATCGTTGGGAATACCGCCTGAACTTGCCTTTGCTATACCATTGCTTGATAAATTCCAGGTGAAAACTATATTTTTCCTTAATAGAGTTTATGTAACTAGTAGACCATAGCAAATTTACATTTCTGTTATAGTTTATATGTTAGTTTTTATGGTAACGTTATGCTATGTTTACAATTTGTTTTGCTCTTGGGTATGGAATGCATGAAAATTTAGTTTGTGATTATCTTTTTCCTTTTTTCAGGTGGAGGGTTTCCTGAGGGCCATGCAGAAACAGATTCATTCTGCTGGTAAACGTGGTTTCTTCTCTAAAAGGACATCAGGATCACAGACTCGAGAAAAATTCACATTTGAGGATATGTTGTGCTTCCAGAAGGTAATTCATTGCGCTTTGATGACAATCCCTGTTTGTGCTTTATAAACTCATTTCTCAAAGGTAAGTTGCATCTTTTGGCAGGATCCCATCCCAACATCGCTGCTGAAACTAAACAGTGATCTTATTAGCAGAGCAGTTAAGCTGTTCCAGATTATCTTGAAGTATATGGGAGTTGATTCCTCTGATCGAGCGACTCCAACAAGCTTAGATGAATGCACACAGCTTGTTAGCAAATTATACAAGCATGCTATGAAGCGTTCCGAACTGCGAGATGAACTTTTTACACAAGTTTCAAAGCAGACAAGAAATAATCCCGATAGGTATGCACACAGACTTTTTGTGAGGTCTGCAAAAACTGATTCATTCACTTTTTTCATATGTTAGATGTGTTCATCTTTTTTTAGTGTTTGAAAACTGTTTCATCACTAAATTTTACTCAGTTTACAAGTTGCTTGATGATCTTAGTTGGCCTATTGGTTTCATTATTGGCAGGCAATCTTTGATTAAAGCTTGGGAACTAATGTATTTATGTGCATCCTGCATGCCTCCTAGCAAGGAAACTGGTGGCTATTTGTCAGAGTATGTACATACTGTTGCACACAATGTTAGTAGTGATTCTGAGGTTCAAGTACTTGCAATGAATACATTAAATGCTTTGAAGCGTTCTGTTAAGGCTGGACCAAGGCATATAATACCTGGACGTGAAGAGATTGAAGCTCTTTTAATGGGTAAAAAGCTTACAACTATAGTATTCTTCCTGGACGAGACTTTTGAAGAGATTACATACGACATGACCACTACTGTAGCTGATGCTATTGAGGTACTGTAGATGTCCTATTTTGTTTTTTTGGATTGCGCGCCATTACTTGTGCCCACACTTGCCCGTCCCTAGGCCTTGGTGTGAGGGTAAATCGAGGGATATGCCCAAGTTGGCCAGGGTCTAAGTGCGTTTCTACTGAACTACCACTGTAGATGTCCTCCTATTGTTTGTATGTATGTTAGAGAAAGTGTCTCAAGACAATCCAATTTAGTTTGTTTCCTAACATTGACAAAGGACATGGGTGCAACTTTGCAATTCAGATGCCTTTCTGGACTGTTTAATTGTATCAATCTGCAATTGTATTGAAGTTACCCTTGGGAATGTTTGTATTTGTATTTCTTGGATTGATATGAACAATGCTTACTTAACCTAATTCCCTTGTTGCTAGCTTCCCGTACAACCATTAAAAGGTATATGCTCTGCCTTATTTCTCGTCTTTTTGTGAATAAGATGTTTTCTTATCATTGAAGATAACATATAATTGATCTGAGCTAGGAGCTGAAACTTTCTGGAAATTTAGAAGTATACAAAGGTGTTTAGAATTAAGATCGATCTTATTCTAGCTGTGTGTTTAAGCTTAATATAAAGGTTGTAAATAATACTGTGTATAATTGGTGCAATAAATATTTGTTATTAATTATTATTTAAAAGCACCATCCAAAGGTTTAAGTCCCCAAGCAATGCTAAGTTTTGGGCAGCTGGTATTCTCATCATTCTTTATGTTCTATGAAGTATTAGGTCAACCAATTATTAGTTTACGAAATCACAACAGATATGAACAAGTACCAATCTGAATTTCTTTTAAATATTTTCTATTATTTTCAGTTTTAAAATTTTGCTAAAATTCAACTTAATACCACTAATTTGAAGCATCATAAATTCAAATGGTAAGAATTACCTCCAATATTTGCTGATGACAATTGTGTCTCCATCTTCTCTTAAATCGCTGCAAAAGGAGATGAAAACTGGTTGCAAGAGGGTGATGAGCTCTCTTGCATTGCCTTCTTTTTCACACAGCTGCAATAGAAAACTATAACAAAGAAGCCAATCTTGCAATTTTAAAGTTAATATGAATATAATGTTACTTTTCTTTTGAGAGTGGCAGACATTTTATACAATGAGAGATTTTATTAACTGAAAATCTGGGCTAACTTCTCCTGTAATGACTAGAATACCGAAAAACTAAAAGAACAACCCAAGTATTGAGATGAAAATGTGGCTGATAGTGTTGGTCATTTCCTATTTAAATTAGCTCGGAATGAAATTACAATTTCTAGAGTTGATCTTGTTGTTTTATGCCTAAAATGGTGGTTATCCTAGCTACATTTAACGAATTAACATTCTTTTTCCCCACAATATTGTGGAAAAGTTGACATAAATGTGCCAAATCTGAATGGCTTGTGTCACTTCAAGTTTATTTTTTATCAATGATTTATTTAGTTCGTATTGCATTCTAGATTTGGCAAGAGTAGAATAATTGTTATTTCTTTTTCAAGTGGAAAATGAGAATTGCTCTTGTTTTCATACTGACTTCTGAAAGCAAGTTTTTATCATTCTCAGTAAAATCCCTCACTAAATAATTTCCTTCGGTTGTTGGTGGATATGCTTCAGGAACTCGCAGGAATAATCAAATTATCAGCATATTCTAGCTTTAGTTTGTTTGAGTGTCGCAAGGCAGTTGCTGGTTCTAGATCACCAGAGCCTGGAAATGGTACTAATTTCAACTGTAACATAATACCGTTATCATAGTTTCTAATCTCTTCATAGAGGCTTGGATGAATCTGCTTCAAACTTTCCAATATATTATCTTTAATAATAGGTTTATTTCTACACTGTAGAGGAGCACATTGGTTTAGATGATAATAGATATATTGGGGATCTACTTGCGGACTTTAAGGCATCAAAAGACCGGAGCAAAGGAGAGATTTTGCATTGTAAATTGACTTTCAAAAAGAAGTTATTTCGGGAATCAGATGAAGCTGTTACAGACCCAATGTTTGTGCAGTTATCCTATGTCCAAGTGCGTATTTATTGTTTCAATCAAAATTTAGCCCCCGTTTGAGCCCCATTTTTTTAATAAGAATGCATTTTTGAATAGTGTATTGATGAGATATGTGTGGTTAAAAAGTAAGCAAAAGTTTTGGATTTACGTGTAATATTATTTTATTGAAGAATGTGTGGTTGAAATGATGTCAAATCACTATTCAAGAATGAATTTTTTTTTTTTTCCAAAAAATGGGAATCAAATGGGGGCTTATTTTCATTATTGCTGCACTCAGTGATATAATTTTTGAAGAAAAATATATTTCTTATTCATATTCTTGGTACTATATGGTTCTTTTTTTGCAGTTACAACATGATTATGTACAAGGCAACTATCCTGTCGGAAGGGATGATGCTGCACAGCTATCTGCTCTGCAGATTTTAGTTGAGATTGGATACCTTGTTTCTCCTGAATCATGCACGTTAGTTGCTTTACTCATTTTCTTTTGCTTTCTTCTGTTTGATCTGTAGCATCGGGCTTGATTGATAATGTATAGCACGATGCTTTTAGCATCTTTTCTTAGGTGTTTGGAAGCTACAAATTAATTATTTCCTTATCTATGTTTCAATTTATGTGTTCAGGGATTGGACATCTCTGCTAGAACGATTTCTACCCAGACAAATTGCTATTACTCGAGCAAAGATGGACTGGGAAGTAGATATTCTCTCTCGTTACCGCTCAATGGTGAACCATTAATATAATCCTTTTTCATTGATAATTTGCTCAAGTGATATTAGAATACCAAGACGTATTTTTCGGCTCTTTACTTGTTTCTTATGTACTTTACAAATGTTTGAAAAGTCTCTATTGGAAATCTAGATTTGAACAAAAATATATAAATATTATATTCTTCTCAAATTATCCTTCCATTTTCCCAGTAACTGAAAAAACTCCTCAGTAATTGATACTTTTTGAATCTTAAATCAATTATGGTATGTTAGATGATGCTCCTCACTATTTCCTCTTCTATCCTTTCATTGTTATAAGCTTTTATTTCTTAGAAGTTTTACATCAAGGTGTATTATTTTAAGAATATGTGAAGAGCTTTGAGCCAAATACATGAAAACGCTGGTAAAAAATCTTATAAAATATTTGTTAACATTTTGTTTGTTGTGCAGGAACATTTGACAAAAGATGATGCTAGACACCAATTCCTGCGAATCTTGAGAACACTCCCTTATGGAAACTCAGTTTTCTTTGCTGTTCGTAAAATTGATGATCCCATTGGTCTTTTGCCGGGAAAAATAATTGTAGGGATTAATAAGCGTGGAGTAAGTGGTGATTTCTTTCTTTTTTTCTCTCTCTTGTGTGTGCGCACATTAACATGTATTTTTGTAGCTCAAGCAGAAACCTGAGTACATTTCCTCATCGTCCACAGGTTCATTTCTTTCGCCCAGTTCCAAAGGAGTATCTACATTCTGCAGAATTGAGGGACATAATGCAATTTGGCAGCAGTAACTCTGCTGTATTCTTTAAGATGAGGGTTGCTGGCATCTTGCACGTATTTCAGTTTGACACTAAGCAGGTAGGTTTTCTTGTGATTGGCAACTAAGCCTTTTGCATTTGGTACTAAAGTTTTTTTCCCTATGCACTATGATTATTTGTCATTTAGCATTGACATTCATGAAATACAGGGAGAAGAAATATGTGTCGCCCTTCAAACACATATAAATGATGTTATGTTACGGCGCTACTCCAAAGCACGTGCTGTAGCCAATGGAAGTATTGGAAATCTTCCTGATAATGTTAGACCTCACATCATGGACATCAATGAGAAACGTGTTCAGGAGTTGTCTAAATCTCTTGAAGAATCAGAGAAAAAAGCTAGCCAAGTGAGTCTTTGTTTAAAGAAAGAGATCAAATTTTTATAACTACGGATGAAAATTATATTTTGTGAATAGTGAAATGCCCTTTATAGAATAACTCGTTGAAAGTCCATTGTGCATGCTTGTAAATACCTGATTTTTAAAAGCATTTTCACCCATTTGTGTTGTAAACTGAACGTTTGGACTTACCTCTTCTTTTCTTTTTTTGTAGATAATGCCAAAATTAAAGCCATATCATGCTTTCTTGATAACACTAATTTGAATCAGTTAATAAAAGAGCAGTTCCTGTTAGTTTGAAAGTGTAATTCTTTTATTTCAAACAGAAAAGAAAAACGCAATCTATATGAACTACTGGGTTACTTTTTGGTAGTAGAAAACAATCTAGGAAGAATTTGAGACCTGGAGGTAAGCTTATACAATTGTGTCATAGCTACGAGCATTAAGAGTTGTTTCTACAGTTCTTATGCAAGCATGTTGATACTCAGAAAAACTAGTATCTAATAGAGCAATTCTTGAAACTGTAGGGAGGCCTTTTCTTCCATGAAGAGTTAAAGCAAATCTAACGGCTCCAAAGTGAAGATGAGTATAATCTTCAGATAACCAAACTTTAGGTAGATGAGTGGGTAGTTCAAGTGTGACAAACTCTTCTTTTTCTGTAGCGGGAAGAAGATGTTGATCAAACTTTGAAGTTTGAACAAATTCTTTGGCTTGGGATTTTTGAGGAGATATGAGGCTACATACAATTTTAGAGATAGATTGATGAGGTTTTGTGTAAGGAAGATATGGATTTACAAGAGGTAGATCTATGAGAGGGACTTTATCAGAATCGGACATATAAGATATTTCATCTTAGAAGCATCAGATTTTCAGAATGAAGACGAAGAAGAAAAACAAGGAATGAAAGAAGATTTGGACAATGGTAAAGGATTAGAGCTTTCTGGAGTAGACGTGGTTAAAAGATGTTCTTCCTTAATTTCTTCCGGTACTTAATAACATAAATTATCCTGATATGAGTAAGATAGCAACATGGTTCTGATACCAAATGAGTGGAGTGACAGCAATCTTACAGAAAGTCACGGTATTCTAGCCTACACAATGCCTCAATAGGCTTAACAAATGGCTGACTTTTGGATTTGCTGTAAATCACTGTAACCCCGGACAGATCATATAGTCAGTATAACACTTTCTGATGCAGTGGTTCACTATGAAGGTGCTACTGCAGAGCATACTTAGAACGTGTCTGGTAGGGCTTTAAAGCACTTTTTCGACCGTTAACAACCCACTTTCAGTCGTGATGTTTGACCGTCATTTGTAACAGGCTGGCCCCACTGATCTACATTATTCTGTGGTTTAGACAATTTTACCATTTGGTCCCTGTTCGCATGCCATTGGCATGTATTATGCATCTGTAAGAATTATTTGAAATTAAAAAATGCAACCACGTGAAGCAACGGTCCAAAAAGTGCTTTAAAGCACTACCAGACACCCTTATGCTTTCACTCATCTTACTCCGTATCATTCTAATCTACAATTACTTAGTACCTTTAGAATCTAGGGAAGAACTAAAAGTGCTTAGAAAAACATGACGATAAAACACATTGATATTTTATTATCTGAACTTCGAATGCCTTACAATGAGAAATAGCTTTTTTTTTAATAGAGGGAGAAGAGCATTAAAAAGTATACATGAGACTCACGCGTTTCCGACAAAATGGACACGTGGCATTATTTTACACATAATACAAACTTTTGACTCATCTTATCTTTATTTTGTAAAAGAAAGATTTTTATCACAATAATACAACAAGCAGACAAATAACTTTTTACAAACAGACAAACGACTTTTAATAAAGAAAGATTCTTACTTTAATATTGCAGGTCTTGCTTTAATAAAGCAAATCTTATCATGATGTCTTGTCATGATGTGTCAAGATTCATTGAGTCTTCTGGTCGTAAAGGTAAACTATGTTGATTTAATCATGGTGTATTGTCTTCTTGAGTATCTTTGATTTTTCTCTCATGTTCTTTTAGAATTTTAATGAGTTTTGGTTCATCAGCTTCCCATGGGTCTTGTGAATCTTGTAACATACTGTCATCATAGTTGATTTGGGGAAATTGTTCATTTATGTGGATTGAATTCTGACTCGTTCCTGTGTCCTTTGATTTTTTCTTTGATTTTGGTTTATTGCTGGATTCTGCCTTTTCTTTTCCTTCCTCATTTTTCACGGATTTTGATATTAGAGCCCCCAAATGTTTGTATTTAGTTCATCCACAATTTTTTCAATTTCTTTTTCAAGAAATTTCTTTTCTTTTTCCACAATGCGATGCAAAGTGTCAAGAAGTTGTCCGACAATTTTCATTTGTCTTTTCCTTAGTTGCCGGACTTTGTGTGGGTCTTCCAAGATCCAGTTGTCCTCATTGATAATCAAATGTCTGTATTTAGTTCATCCACAAATTTTTCAATTTCTTTTTCAAGAATTTTTTTCTTTTTCCACACTGTGGTGCAAATAATTTTTTACAAACAAACAAACGACTTTTAATAAAGAAAGATTCTTACTTTAATAAAGCAGGTCTTGCTTTAATACACACATCTTCAAAGATTCTATACAATAAGTGACCCTGAATATGATTATGCATTTAATTATCAATGGAGACAATTATATCTTGGAAGGCTTATACAAAGGCTTAGAGAAACATCAAGATATTTAGAGAGAACTCCAAAAGGACTCCAGCTAAGGAAAAGACAAATGAAAATTGACGGACAACTTCTTGACACTTTGCACCGCGGTGTGGAAAAAGAAATTGAAAAAATTGTGGATAAACTAAATACAGACATTTAGGGGCCCCAATATCAAAATTCGTGAAAAAATTAGAAAGGAAAAGAAAAAGCAGAATCCAGCAATAAACCAGAATCAAAGAAAAAATCAAAGGACACAGGAACGAGTCAGAATCCAATCCACATAATGAACAGTTTTCCCAAATTAACTATGATGACAGTATGTTACAAGATTCACAAGACCCATGGAAAGCTGATGAACCAAAACTTATTAAAATTCTAAAAGAACATGAGAGAAAAATCACAGATACTCAAGAAGACAATACACCATGGCTGAATCAATATGGTTTACCTTTACGACTAGAAGACTCAATAAATCTTGACATACCATGCCAAGACATCATGATAAGATTTACTTTATTAAAGCAAGACTTGCCTTATTAGAGTAAGACTTTTTCTTTATTAAAAGTCATTTGTTTGTTTGTAAAAAGTTATTTATCTGTTTGTTGTATTGAAGGAAGACGCAACTTGAGAGAAATATATTCTAACGTGTGTTTTTATTTTTGAAAGATACATTAGGTTTAAATAATAGAGAGCCCTAGAGTTAGGGAATAAGGAAACAAACTAATAATGGAAAAAATAGTAATTCTAATTTCCTAACTTTTCTACACTCCCCCTCAAGTTGGTGCATAGATGTCAATCATGTTCAACTTGCTTATCAAGTGTTCAAAGTTAGGTTTTGCAAGTCCCTTAGTTAAGATGTCAGCTGTTTGTTGGCTAGAAGGCACAAATGGCAAACAAATAGTTCCAGCTTCAAGTTTTTCTTTAATGAAGTGTCGATCAATCTCAATATGCTTCGTCCTATCATGCTAGATAGGATTGTGAGCAATACTTATTGCAGCTTTGTTGTCGCAATATAACTTTAGAGATAGTTCTACAGTCTTCTGAAGTTCTTCAAGGACTTTATATATCCACAGTACTTCACAGATCCCATGAGCCATTGCTCTAAACTCAGTTTCTGCACTACTTCTGGCAGCCACATTTTGCTTCTTGCTTCGCCAGGTAACCAAGTTTCCCCACACGAAGGTGCAATATCCTGAAGTAGATCTCCTGTCAGTCACTGAGCCTGCCCAATCTGCATCAGTAAATACTTCAACACTCCTTTGATTAGTCTTCTTGAAAAATAGACCTTTCCCTGGAGTCGACTTCAAATATCTCAAAATTCGATAGACTGCCTCAAGGTGTTTTTCATAAGGTGCTTGCATGAATTGACTTACAACATTGACTGCGAAGGCAATATCTGGCCGAGTATAGGATAAATAGATCAGTTTCCCAACCAATCTCTGGTATCTCCCAGTATCAAGGATATATTTTCGTTGAGAGACAACAATTCCTTTCCTTGAACGAGCAACTTCCATTCCAAGGAAGTACCTCATCGCTCCCAATTCCTTGATCTCGAATTCTAATGTAAGGCTTTTTTTCAGTCTCTCCATCTCAATCACATCATCTCGTGTGAGAATAATATCATCAACATACACTATTAGTACAACAACCTTTTGTTTGGAAGAGAATTTGAAAAATAAGGTATGGTCAGATTGTCCTTGAGAATATCCTTGTTTTCTTACAGACTGTGTGAACTTCTCAAACCAAGCCCTTGGGGACTGTTTGAGACCATACAAAAACTTCTTTAGTTTGCACACTCTTGAGCCAAACTTCTCCTCAAAGCCTGGTGGACCATCCATGTACACCTCTTCCTCCAAGTCACCATTGAGAAAGGCATTTTTCACATCTAGTTGTTGTAAGGGCCAATCCAAATTAGTAGCAATAGATAAAAGTACTCTCACGGTGTTCATTTTTGCAACCGGGGCAAAAGTCTTGGAGTAGTCAATGCCATAGGTCTGGGTGAATCCCTTAGCTACCAACCTAGCCTTGTATCTTTCTACGGAACCATCAGAGTTGTACTTCACAGTGAAGACACATTTGCAGCCCACAGTAGTCTTCCCGGCTGGTAGTATCTCAACATTCCAAGTATTGTTCTTCTCAAGAGCTTTCATCTCTTCAAGCACTGCTTCCTTCCACTTTGGAACTTTTAGAGCCTCCTGTACATTGTTAGGAATTTCTACACTAGACAATTGAGAGGTAAAGGCAGCAAGAGATGAAGACAATTTCGAGTATGACACAAATTTAGACAGTGGATGACTAGTACATGATCTCACCCCTTTTCGAAGAGCAATAGGAATGTCAAACTCAGAAGACTCAGAATGTTGATTTGTCCTCAGCTCGAAATCATGGTCGTGCTGTAGAGTTAACTCATCTTTCTTTTTCTTATGATTCTTCTTCAAGTAGACAATCCCTTTCTATGTTTGGTCATCTTCCTTGAATCTATTATCCGTTGTTTTAGCAGAATTATCATGTTGTGGCATTATAGTAGGCTGTCCCTTATTGTTGGTTCTCACAGGTTGTTTTTCAAAGTTTTGGTTTTCAAATGTAGGCCTAGATTCAAGAGAAACATCACTCATAGTGAGAGGAGTTTCAAGGATTAAATCTTGGCCATTTGCTGTAGGTGCAGAGGTATGAATCTCAGAGTCTCGTGAGAGAAACACATCATCTGAGATAAAGACATCGCCAGAGTTAACAAATGAATCTTCCCTAAGAGTCTCCCCCTGAAGATGAGAAGCCTTAAAAAACGGTTGGTTTTCAAAGAATGTGACATCCATTGTGACGAAAAAGGTTTTCGAAATCGGGTCAAAACATTTATAGCCTCTCTGAGTCGGGGAGTAACCGACGAAGACACATTTTTTTGCTCTGGGTTCCAGTTTACTAATGTGTCTATGGTCATGAACAAAGGTTGTACAACCTAATATTTTTTGAGGCAGATCAGCAGTAAGGCGAGTAGTTGGAAAACAATTTGTGAAAACGTGGAACGGAGTTTGAAACTGTAAAACTTTGGAGGGCATTCGATTTATTAAGAATGCAGCAGTTAAAACAGCTTCGCCCCACAGATACTTAGGAACTCTGGTTGTAAAAAGTAATGCTCGAGCCACCTCCAACAGATGCCTATTTTTTCGTTCAGCAGTACCATTCTGTTGGGGTGTATTGATGCAAGAACTGTGATGAATGATTCCTTTTTCAAGAAAAAATTTACCTAAGGTTGCGTTAAAGTACTCTTTCCTATTATCACTTCTAAAGACTTGAATAGTAGTGTGAAATTGTGTCTGCACCATATTGTAAAAATTTTTAAAAAACCGTTCGACCTCTGATTTTTCTTTCAATAAATATACCCAGCAAAGTCGAGTATGATCATCCGTAAATGTGATGAACCATCTCTTGTTAGAGGGTGTACTTATCTTATTGGGACCCCAAACATCACTGTGAATAATAGTAAAAAGGTTTGATGGTTTGTACGGTTGTGAAGGGAAGATGTGCGGTGGTGTTTTGCAAGTTCACAAATTTCACAATGAAACAAAGATGGGTCTTTATTGATGAACAACTTAGGAAATAAATGTTTTAAATACTTAAAACTTGGGTGGCCTAATCTTAAATGCCATAACATAATATCATTATTATTCGAAACAGAAATAGATTCAAAACAGGTACTTATTTGTTGGGGTTGCTGCCTTGATTCAAATCCATCATCAAAGAAGTAGAGTCCTCCTCTCTGTTTAGCACTGCCAATCATCCTCCCCGAAGTCAAATTCTGAAACACACAATGAGTTGGAAAAAAATTAGTTTGACAATTTTGATCACGGACTAAATTACTGACAGACAAAAAGTTACAAGATAGTTTGGGAACATGAAGAACATCATGAAGAGTAAGTGATGGAGACACTACAATAGAACCTTTTCCAGCAATGGCTGAGAGAGTGCCATTAGCAATCTTAATTTTCTGGTTACCTGCACAAGGATTATATGAAGAAAAAAGATTCGACAGTCCTGTCATATGATCAGTTGTGCCTGAATCTATGATCCAGGTGCGATCGGAGTTTACACTAATGAGGGCAGCCGTCAAATAATTACCTTTCTGAGCTAAAGAACACGAGGAAATTTTTTGAGACTCGAGGAGTTTGTACAGTTGGTCTATCTGTTCATTGGTGAAGGGGAACGTGCTTGAAGAAGATTGCTGTTCTTGATTAGAGACGTTGGCCTGGAATGCACGTCCATCTCCACTAGAATTTTTCTTCCAATTTTGAGGCTTACCATGGAGTTTCCAGCATGTGTCCCTAGTGTGCCACAAGCGTTTGCAATGGTCGCACCACGGTCGTTCAGATCGCTTACTATCCTTCTTCACTTTCCCTTAAAAACCCCGAGTTACAAGGGCAGAATTTTCGACTTCCGGATTGGCAGTAATAGGACCAGATTTATTGTTAAGCATTACACTTTGCCGTGCTTCTTCTCTTCGAACTTCAGAGAAGGTTTCACGAATTGTTGGCAAAGGTTTCTTTCCTAATATTCTGCCCCTCACTTCATCTAGCTCCTTGTTAAGGCCAGCCAGGAACATGAAGACACGGTCATTCTTCTGCCGTTTCATGAACCAGACGCTATCCTTCACGCACTCCCAGATATCATCATAACAGAGGTCAATTTCCTGCCATAGGGTCATCAGCTCGTTGTAGTAAGAGGTTACATCTCGGTCACCTTGTTTAGCATACCACAGTTTGGACTTCAGGCCAAATATCTGTGATGAATTCTCCAGGTCCAAGTATGTCTCCTTGACAGCTTCCCAGACCTCTTTGGCAGTCGGCAGAAACATGAAGGGTTTACCAGTCGCAGGTTCCATGGAGTTCACCAACCACGCGATGATTAAGGAGTTTTCTGATTTCCAGGTCTTGAGCGCTGTAGCCGTATCCCCATCCCCAGGTTTTGTGACTTCTCCAGTCAAATATCCAAGCTTCCCCTTACCTTCCAAGATCAGGCGAACCGTTTGTGACCATTCGGTGTAGTTCTTCCCGTTTAGACGGTGGACACTTACCTGGAGCGAGTTAGCAGACGCCTCCTAGCCATTGAACGAGATGGAGGAGTTCAGATTCGAACTCGCGGTGCTGTTGCCTGAAGCCGCCGAGTTCTTGTTAGTTGCAGTCGTCCCAGTTAACGCCATCTTCCACTGGTTATGGCTTGCCATGGGTAATCCCTAGATCCTGCCCACACGCTCTGATACCATGAAGGAAGACGCAACTTGAGAGAAATATATTCTAATGTGTTTTTATTTTTGAAAGATACATTAGGTTTAAATAATAGAGAGCCCTAGAGTTAGGGAATAAGGAAAAAAAATGAAACAAACTAATAATGGAAAAAATAATAATTCTAATTCTAATTTCCTAACTTTTCTACATGTATTATAATGATAAGAATCTTTCTTTTAGAAAGAAAGATAAGATGAGTCAAAAGTTTGTATTATGTGCGTAATAATGCCGTGTTTGTCTGAAACGCGTGAGTCTCGTGTGTACTTTTTAATGCTCTTCTCCCGTGTACTTTTTAAGGCATTCGAAGTTCAGATAATAAAATATTAGTGTGTTTTATCTTCAACATGTTTTTTTAAACACTTTCAGATTCTCCTTAGATTTCAAAGGTACTAAGTAATTATAGATTAGAATGATATGGAGTAAGATCTGAGTAAAAACATAAGTATGCTCTGCATGGTATGGAAAAATGTGGTGAGGCGTACTACTTGTGACATGAGGCGGGCCTGCTGAGGCTAAAACTGTGGGGCGTGCGCCTCACCAGACCCGCCTTAAGGGACATGAGGCGCTGCCTCACTTAAACAAAAGGCCCTCCAAAAAGAAAAGGGCCCGATTTTTGGGCAAAAAAAAAGACCTAGAATACTAAACGCCAGGTTTGTATAGTCCTCTAAACTACACGTCAGAAATTCAGAAGTCAGATTTTGGAAAAAAAGGCGGGTCTTCTTCAAGTCATCTTCATCAAGTATGTTTCTTCTCTTTTCTTTTTCTTTTTCTTCTTCTTCTACATAATTCCTGTTTGTCCTTTTCACAAAATTGCTGTCCTTCTCATTATGTTTTGGCCAGTTTTTTTTTTCTCCAGTAATCAGTATGCATGCTGCCTGCCGGACTCTACTTAGGTTCTGGACTTCTGGTGTCCTGTGTAATTTATAAATCAGAAGTCGAATAATCAATTGAACACTAAAACTGAATGACTGTGGTAATGAATTATAGAAAAACTGATCAGAGTAATGATTTCTCCTACAGTCCTACTTATGTATCAAAGTCAGACCCAGAAAGCTATCTAATTGACATAGAAAAATAGATGAGGATCATGAGGTTACAGTTACAGCTGGGCAAAAACCCGACCAACCCAAATCAAACCGATCGATCTGGGTTGGTTTTTTAAGTTCAATTGGGTTGGGTTGGGTTGAAAAATTGAATCGAAGGTTGGGTCTTGGGTTACGAATTAAAACCCAACCCGACCCAACCCAACCCAACTCGATGAATTAAAAAAATTAATATCTAAGATAAAAAAATAAATTAAATAGACATAATAGTAAAGATAAGATAATGACTTATAATATATAAATGTCAATTTTCTTTACATAGATCGATTCACGTGAACACTATTTAAAATGTAATGTCATTTGACGTTAAAATAAAAATTAAAGACATGAGCCCCGTTTGATTCCCATTTTGGGGAAGAAAATGCATTTTGAATAGTTGATTGATGGAGAATGTGTGGTTGAAAATTAAAGAAAAGTTTTGGATTTACGTGTAATATTATTTTATTGAAGAATGTGTGGTTGAAAAGAAGAGAGAAAAATGATTTTGAGAAAATGAGAATCAAACAGGGGCATGATAATAAAGTGATTGAATTTCAAAAAAATTGTAAAAAAGAAAATACTTCTTAAATTTTAAACTTATTTATACATTATTTTTAAAAAAAATTCCTTATATGTGTGTTTAAAAAGCGTAGATTTTCAAGTAATTTCAAATTCTAAAAAATTATCCAAATTTAACAAATAAATCGAATCTAACTTTGATTGGGCCGAAGCCCAAACCGACCAACCTAACCCAAACCGATCAAAATCGGTTTGGATTGGGTTGGGTTTAAATCAATAATTGGGTTGGGTTGGGTTTGGGTTAAAAAAATCGACGCAACCCAACCCACGGCCACCCTTAGTTACAGTGAATCATTCTCTGCCCTGTTAATTTCTTGGCAAGATGAAGTAAAATTCTTTTTGTTAAAATTTTGTTAGACTTACAAGGCTTTAGTTTAATGCATTGGGGTCAGGCAAATCACTCGGAATTCATGTGGTCACTGAAATAATGTTGCACTTTCATGGTGAACCTCTGCATCAGAAAGTGTTATACTGATTATACGATCCGTCCGGAGTTACAGTGATTTACAGCAAGTCCAAAAGTCAGGCCCTTTGTTGAGGCATTGTGTGGGCTAGAATACATTGATTTTCTGTAGTCATCATCAATATTTGTTTCAAGACAACTGGGACAAGAGCATACATCCTAGAAATTATGTCCAGTATCATCTGTTCTGTTGTATATTGGCCTTCCATTTGCATCAAAAGCATAGATCGGAATCTCTTCCTGTGAATATGCAAACTACGTGGGAAAGCAGGAAGGTTTCTTTGGTGCAGCTCCCCTACTGAAAGCAATCTCAACATCTCCATTGGATTTTTTCTTAAAAAAAGTTCTATAGATTGTATTGGAGCAGAATTTTTGTTTGTTTTGTGAGCCTGCTCATAACTTGTTATCTATGTCTTAAGAATGAGTTCAAGCAATTCTGAACGAGGAATCTGCCTGGGCACATAGGTACAGCTGGGGACATGATCTAACTCTACATGAAGAAGTAGAGCATCATCTGTTCCTTGAGACTGTGCAAAATCAAGGGAATGATTTTGGATTCTATATACTATGTGATGTTTAAGAGTGGCTGCATATGTAACAAAAGATGATACGGCTCCAACAATTTGAACCTGAACTTTAAAGGCTATGAGTAACTGTGGATCAAATATGGGCATATTGTGAAATTTGGAAACATAGTGACCAAAACAGTTCCAACATTAAGAGCTCTTTCTACAGTTCCTATGCAAGCATGTTGATACTCAGAAAAACGAGTATCTAATAGAGTAATTCTTGAAACTGTAGGGAGGCTTTTGTCCTTGTTAGGACATGCTTTTGCAAAGTGACCTTTCTTTCCACGGATAAAACATCTATTTCCTTTCTTCTTTGAGAATTTATGTCTGAAAAATCTTTTCTTTCTCTTGAAAGGGTTGAGAGGAGTTTCTTTGTGAGAAAACTTCATTTTCCTTTTATGAAATTTTTTCTTTCCTCTACAATCACAATCTTTCATAAACCGGTTGCACTGAACTTGCAAATAGCGCTTATCAAAAGCTTTTTCCAACTTCTTGCCTATTGACGTTAATATCTTTGAGAAAAGTATTTTGATTGCAAAGCTTCTTCAAGGTTTTCATTATCCAGTTATGAAGTTTTCTAAAAGAAGTAGCATTTAATGGTTGTCCTCTCATTTTCATTGTTCTCAATGTTTCTTGGTCAAGAGGCTCAGGGATGGACTCCAAATAAGCTTGTTTGATGTTGGTGTCATCCATACCACCAACAAGATAATAACGTTAAGCAGCATTTCTGAAGTGTTTTTCAAAATCCTTTGGATTATATGAACAACACTTAAGTTTGAAGAATTCTTCTTTGACGATTTCTTTATCATAGTCTGACTTTCCACAAAATTTCCAATATAAGGAATTTATAAAATAATCTGTGGTATTTGACTCCTAGGTAAATTGAAGTTGTCTATATTCACTTATTGAATTATACCAATCTTTGAAAAATCCTGTAATCCTTGCCAGAAAAGCTTTTATGACATTTGTATGAGTCATATTTGGCTTTTGAAGTTCTACAGTACACCAAGTTTTCATTTCTTGCAGTCTGTATTTCCACTGTGATGGAGGAATGTCATCGGAAGTTAATTTTGGTGAAGAAGTACCATTTGAATAATAATTGTTAGTCACATGAGCCTCAGGTATATCTTCATCAAGTACTTCTGATTCATCAACAACAAGTTCAACTTGAGGCTGATTTTGAGATTTACCTGTTTGTGCTTGGTCGGCCATGCAACAAGGAGGATTTTCCTTTTTAGACTCGTCATAAGAATTTTCAGAAGATTTAATAGACTCAGATTCAGAACTGGTATCATTTGTTATAGTATGGACATGAAGAGATTGAATGGTTTGGTTATGAGTCTAATGAAGGAAAGTAGTGATAGGGTTTTTGATCATCATTTGAAGTCTTTTTGAAGAGTCTGGTGGTGGAGGTTCTTGAGGGGGAAAACCGGAAAAGGTTGTATCTGTTTATTGGTAGTAAATCTGATCTTTTTAGAAGATATAAATTATAGGTTGTGCTATGTGCACCATCTTTTGTTTGCATTTGCATATATACACCTCGCAATATATTCACTAAGTAGCACTTGGCTTTTGTAGAAACGTTTAGCAGGCGCTCGTTGTTCTTGAGTATGTAAAACAGGACTCGGGTGTAAATTTCCTGTTATTTTATAATACGGTTAATTTGTTTTTGGCACGTGCTCACCTAATCTTGCCTTGCCAACTCCTTCGCAAATTTCACTGTGGCTTTTGTAGAGTTGCTGAAAGAAATGGAACATTAGTGAATAAATTTGCGTAATTTCCTACTTGAGGTGGGGCTATAATTTGTTTCTATTTCTTTCCAAGTTTCTACAATAATAGTTGTTGTATGGTAAAACAGTTGCAAGAAGATGTCCATGAAAAGCAAAAACAAGAAATTAAGATGAAAGAAGAACTGGAGAATTTGAAAAACGAATTCAGGTCTCAAAAGCAATATTTAGAAGAAATTATCAATGAACGTGATAAACTCAGGGCATTATGTGATGAAAAGGATTCAGCACTTCAGGTAATTGCCACAAGACATAAATAAATTTGATTCTCTTTCTGCTTTGCAGCTCATCATGATATTGTTCGTCTGTAGGCTACAATCTTGGAGAAACAAAGCATTGAGGTAAGGATTTCTAAGGTAAGTAGTCAAGGATTGGAGAACAATATCAGGAAGGAGCTGACAGAAGCAAATAACCAGGTATATCTGTGACTAGGACTTCATTTTTCTTATATGTAATTGGTTATGGTGATTATTGCTCTGATAGACCTATTTTTTTTTTCTGAATCTCGTCCTATTTATCATATGAAAGAGTTTTCTAACGTTTTTTAATATTGTGTACATGTTCATTTGTTCTTATTGTTTTTGATGAAAGGTTTTGATGGTTATATATAGGTCTTACATAGGACTCAAGATGAATTGAAAGCACGTTATGCAGAGTTGCATGCTGTAGAAGAGTCAAGAAGGAAACTTATGAGTGAAAAAACATCTCTTGCAGAGAGACTTACAAGGCTTGAAAGGAAAAATGCTGAAGAGGTAAGAATGCTGAGTTTAGTCATTGATTTTAACTACTCTATTTTATCTAGATCACATGAAACATGGTCTCTTGCAATTCTTCAAATGTAGATTGCGGTAATCGAGGGAAGCTTCGAAATGGAACGCAAGGCCTTGAAGCTTCGCATTTCTGAACTTGAAAAGAAGTTGGAAGAGCTCACAAAAGATTTGGTTGTTGCACAATCAGTGATTGGAGCTAAAGACATTGAGTTGTCTTCCTTACAAAATAATCTGAGGGAATTGGAGGACCTTAGAGAAATGAAGGAGGTGAATCATAGCTTTCCTATTATGAAGTTGCATGCATAATCACCTTACCTTCTCGATTTTCATCATCATGCTACATGAACAAAATTCTTATCAATAATTGCTTGTTTAGGATATTGATAGGAAAAATGAGCAAACTGCTGCAATCTTGAAGATGCAAGGTACTCAATTGGCTGAGATTGAGGCACTTTACAAGGAAGAGCAAGTTTTGAGGAAACGGTATTTTAACATCATAGAAGGTAACATTGGCTGCTGCTGCTGCTTTTTTTCTGTTTCTCCTTTTATATTGTCATTCTTTTTCTCTTGAACCTGTTTTCATTTCTTCTATGAGTAAGTGGTACATGTGTAATTTGAAATTTTTATTTTTGAGTGATTTCTATGTATTAATGGATAATTCCCCATGGTCTTCATTCAATTTTCAGACATGAAAGGCAAAGTTCGAGTCTATTGTCGATTGAGGCCTCTTAGTGGAAAAGAAATCTCAGAGAAGGAAAGATCTGTTCTAACGAATGTTGATGAGTTCACAGTCGAGCATACGTGGAGAGATGATAAAGTAAAACAACACATGTATGATCATGTTTTCGACGGGGATGCCACTCAAGAGGACGTTTTTGAGGATACGAAGGCGAGTTCAATAAAATTCTGTGTTAACTTTTTTACACATGATTTTTTGATAATCTGCATCTTATTCTCATTAATTTAAATATATTCAAATTATTCACATTTCCCTTTTTTTTTTCCCGCTAAAACAGTACTTGGTACAATCTGCCGTTGATGGGTACAATGTCTGTATATTTGCATATGGACAAACTGGTTCAGGGAAGACATTCACGATTTATGGATCTGAGAGCAATCCTGGGCTCACTCCACGTGCTATTTCTGAACTTTTTAGAATTTTGAAAAGAGATAGTAATAAGTTTTCCTTTACTTTGAAGGTAATGATTTCTAATTGATGGGAGATCATGATGGTTGCTCATATCAATTGTTGATATCTTTTGTGAATTTTGTTGGGTTGTATTTATTTATATTTAATATCCAACTAACGATGTGGTTATGAGATTGAAAGATGTATGCAAATGTCATTTTTCTTTTCTTTTTTTGTCCTTTTTATTGAAATAAGATGAATGACACGGAGTTAGATTATATGAATGTGTGCAGGCATATATGTTGGAGTTATATCAAGATACACTTATAGATCTTCTACTATCAAAGCATGCAAAGCGTTTGAAATTGGATATCAAAAAAGATTCAAAGGTACTTTTCCTTGCAAATCTTATTGACATATATAGAAATCAGATGACAATTTCTCCCTCACATTTCTTTTTCGATGTCTCAAGTATAATTACAATACATATGCTATCTTTTTTATGAAATTCAAAATGCTTTAGGATGGAAATGTGGGATAATTATTGTGTCTTCTTTTCCAAGTTAAATCTTCTTGTGCCTTCTATACCAAAATTTAATTTTCATGTCTCTAGTTAATTTGAATCCATTTATTGATGGTTTGTATGCAAATTTGGCTCTTCTGCATATGCAGGGCATGGTTGCTGTGGAAAATGTAACAGTTGTATCCATTTCATCGTATGACGAACTTAGAACTATTATCCAGAGAGGATCTGAACGGCGTCATACTACTGGGACCCTAATGAATGAGCAGAGTTCAAGATCACATCTTATACTATCAGTTGTTATAGAGAGTACCAATCTTCAAACTCAATCTGTAGCTAGAGGAAAGGTATTGACAAAGTTATTTTTAGTACCAAATGTATATGTAAAGATGCACACAACGTTGACTAAAAAACAGGTGCTTTATACCTGTCTGGTTTGTGTTTGTTATAAATCTAAAATTTGTATGCTTTTGACTTCATTTTTCAGTTTATACAGAAATATCAAGTTGTAAGTCGGATTTCTATGAAGCAAACAATGAAGCTTAGGATATTCTAGTATGTCCTTAATGTAGAATGTGTAAATGTGACTCATCTTTGCATGTCAGGTACAGTGAGGCTACCGAATAAGACTGATTCTATGTAACTTTTGGAGTGTTCAGTGAAATGGTTTAATAAGTTCTTTTTTTCCTTTGTTTTTGTGGAGATATTTGATCTAATCTAAATGGGTCATCATGTGAGAGTTCTTAAATGAAATTGAGATGTTCTGATGTAAGGCATTGGGTGCATAATGATTTTTCTCAAGACTTGAGAGTCATATGCTAAATCTTTTCTCAACATACTTCACCTTGAAATGGTATCCTTTCTTTCTGCTCATGGATGCTTTTTCTTGAAAAACTATTTTCCTAAACACGTGTTTAGTATTTTTTCTTTCATTTTTTTTTAAATTTTGTATTATGATTACGCAGTTAAGCTTTGTGGATCTTGCTGGTTCTGAAAGAGTGAAAAAGTCGGGCTCTTCTGGTGGTCAGCTAAAGGAAGCTCAAAGCATTAACAAATCGCTTTCAGCTCTTGGGGATGTCATTGGTGCTTTGTCTTCTGGCAATCAACACATCCCCTACAGAAACCACAAATTGACCATGTTGATGAGTGATTCTCTTGGTGGCAATGCTAAAACACTGATGTTTGTCAACATATCTCCGGCTGAATCAAATTTGGATGAGACGTACAACTCTTTAATGTATGTCTCTCTCTCTCTCTCTGGTACCCCTTTTGCTAATTTTTTGTTTGTGTGGATGGCACCATGTTTATGAAAAGTTAGAAAAGTGCTATTATTTTGTTGTTTCACTATGATTGCTTCTCTTCTCGGTAAAATTCTTGTCGAATAAGCTGTGAGGTTGAGTAACCAATTCTCAAGATGAAGTTGAATGGTTACACATTTGAGGAATAAAGGTGGCGGTGGAAAAAACTTTATCCTTGACAGTCTTTTATTTCGTGTAATTCAGGTATGCATCGAGAGTAAGATCAATTGTGAATGACCCAAATAAAAATGTATCGTCTAAAGAAGTGGCTCGTTTGAAAAAGCTAGTGGCATATTGGAAGGAGCAGGCCGGTCAAAGGGGTGATGACGAGGAACTGGAAGAAATCCAAGAAGAGAGAATCAAGAAAGAGAAAACCGAAGGTGGTCGCTACTCGTGAAGCATATCTATCTTCATATAACAGAAGGCTAATTATCTATCGTGTAGATTGGAAGGATTTGATTACATCAGAATATAAGCAGATGGAAGGGATGTGGCTTAAGAAAAAATTTTGTTTTTTGAAAAGGCTTAGGTGGGTTTATTCAAGTTTTGTACATTAACATTGTGTTGTATATTATGATTTGATAAATCATCTGATCAGTAGTATGAACTGGAATTCTTTTCTGTATTTTTCTAACTATAAAAGTTGATTTTGGTAAGCTTTTGCTTGTAAAGTTCCATTGCTTTGATTAAGGTTCCATCGAGTTTGAGGGTTGTATTGTCCCCTGAAGAGGCGGAACATTCTGTCATCTTTATTCTTTGTTAATTATTTGTTAGTGAACAAGCATTGTCATCTTTATTCTTTGTTAATTGTTTGTAAGTAAACAAGGTATAAATATTATGAAAAAATCAATAACCATGAAAAAAGGTATAAAAAAAGTAGAAGAACAAGAGAAAGAAACATACTTTGAAGTTTAAATATATTATAAGAATAAAATTATACAAATTTAGAGAAGTTTTGAAGGACAAGAATCAGCAATCAATATTACCATAGATTCGTGAAGATCTTGCTTTCTAGTCTCCAGAGATTACAAAAGTACAGGTATTATTAAAAATTTATGTTCCAAGTTGAGAAATTGACAATTATTATGTAAATACCAAGTTAGAGCATACTTTCAAGGTATGCCATATTTCATTTAGTTTTTATAACATCAATAATTACATCAATTCCAAGTTTTTTTTGCACAATTAACAAAATTACATTAAATTTGGTAGAAATTTGCTCTATTAGCTATAGTTTATAATATTTAAAAGCACGAATGAGTGTGTAAAACACGTACATATCATACATAAATAAGACAATAAGTAAAAGAACAACCAACTTGTATCTATTATATGTCCTACCTCGAAAACTGCCAAAAGTTAAACCCGACCCAAATGAAAGTTATTGAAATTTTATTTGCCTCGTTCCATACGTAAGTTTAATTGATTAGGTGTGAATATGGAAAGAGGGAGTGTGGGTGGAAGAGAAATAGATGGAGAATATGTGAGAGGGTAGGAACAATAAATAAGAGAAATAATGGGAAACAAATCTTGTGGTGAATGAGAGAGAGTTGGAAGAATGATAAGAGAGGAGCAGTGCTATATGTATCGTGGTGACGAGATCTCACACTATTTTTGAGAAAAAAAAATACAATTAAGCTAATCGTTAAAATATGAATGAAGATGTACATAAATGGGTTTCACAGGGATTTTACAGAATACTCACAATGGGATGGACGTGTAGCTTTTTTTCAATATTTTATTCACATGAGATTATCACCATGTGAGTAGTTTGTAAATATTTTGTATACATTATGGACTAATTGTTAACTATGTTGTCATATCATCATATGTAAATTTGCCTTTACAATTCATTTGTAGAGGAATTATCTCTTCCTTGAATCGGGGAAGAGATAATAATTCTCGATTGGGAATTTTGCCTTAGTGCAAAATTTATTTTTATTTTTATTTTTTTGAAATTTTGTTTGGTAATCCCATCAAATGTTATATTCAATTGTAAAAAAATTTATCCCTTTTGATATTTATTTCGATAGAAAACAAAGTTAAACGAACGTAAAAAATTAACCATTTTCGGGGAATACCAAAAAGGATAAATTTTTTTACAATTGATTATAGCATTTGATGGGATTGTCAAAAAAAATTAAAATAAATAAATAAATAAATAAATTTTTGCACTAAGGCATAATTTCCAATCTGGAATGTTGCTCTTTTTTCGATTCGAGGAAGAGAGCAGCCCTGTTCATTTGTACAACAACTTTGTTGACAAGAGAAGGTGTGGTAGAGAGGAGAAGAAACGTGTGGAGATGTGGGAAAGTGTTGGGAAGTGGGTAAAGTTTAATAAATTCAACTTATGTCTTATTATGAATTTTTATTTTGAAATAAATTCTAAAATTAAAATTTTCTTTTTCTTTTATGTATTTTATAAAACTATTTGAAAACTTTTACGCAATAATATTAGCCCGTCTGGAAAACTTGCTTTAAATATTCATTTTGACCGACAGTCAAGGACATGGGTCGCACGGTGTCAGGGTGCGAAAAATAGCATATAAAGCTACTCAGTTACAAATATTTTTTTTATTCTTGCATAAATCTGACCAAGCTAAAACCAGTTCAAACAGGTTCTTGTAACAAAGAAAATGGCGGATGCGTCGGGCAATAATGTTGTTGCTGTTATCGATATGTTGCATTTTCCCGCGCAGCTACCGGAGTTGATCAAGGCCTGTGAAGAAAACGGATGCTTTAGGCTTGTGAATTTTGACAGTATTTTACCTGTTCCACTAATGTCTCAAATGAAGGCGGTAGTGACTCAACTTTTCGAGCTTCCATTGGAGATCAAAGAGCGTAATGTGGATGTAATTGTGGGCAGTGGGTATAATAAACTGGGAAAAATCAACTCTATTCATGAGGGGTTAGGGCTCTATGATATTGCCTCTTCTCATGCTGTTGATGACTTTTGTAATCAATTGGATGCAACGCCTCAGCAGAGGTTTGAACCCTTTAGTCATTAGCTTTGCTTTTTCAATTATTGATCGAAGTTTGCAACAATTGTTAACTCGATGTGATTATAACCCTTTAAAATTGAATCGTAAGAAGAGGGTGACCAAGTAATTGTAAGCCCAAAATCCAAGCACAATTTAGCTAAATTAGGTAGAATTACATAAAATAGAAAAGACTTTAGAATGGTTTGATGGTTTTGCCTAAGGATTTGGAGCCAATTAAGAAATGAAATCAAGTAGATTTGCATTTATCCATTTAGGTATGAATCCTTGAGTTAGAAATTATGGGGTTTTATTATTTTTCTTTATGCTCTCAGTTCCATTCCATTTTCAATTAAATATGAAGACTGCAATATTTTTATTTAATTTTAGTCTCCTATTCAAGTGTTCTTCCTGTTAACTTGCAACTTTGCAATATGACTTTATAGAAGATCTAGACAGGAAATCAAATTTGATGTGATGTGAGTTAACAAGAATAATATTGTAGGATGAGCGATTCTTGTGGATTTGGATGGAAATGAGATTCTAAATGTTCAAGTTGAGGAAATTATTTGCACTCTTGTATCAGATTGAGACCACCAAGAACTTCGAACTATTTTTGTATCAATGGTCATTTTATATCCCAATTAAAGAACAAAGAGAGTTTTTCTGCATCACTTCCATAATCCATTATTGCCAAATTACTTTTTAAATTATGGCTAAGGATGCTCTCGATTTTTGGTTCATCAGTGCATTCCTAGTTCTATCAGCACCCTGCAGAATAAACATGAGAAAGCAGTGAAAAACGTGATGATGTTAGTTAAATTGGATCAAAATATCTCTTACTTATTGTTTAGCTTCTGTAAACTTTTGACATAGTAATCCATGAAGTGTCACGAATCACAAGAGAATAAGGACGTGAGAAGTCGCATAATTTCAGCATGTACCTTCCGTTTTTCGTTCACTATGATGTGATCCGAGCTAGGATTGAAGTCATTGGAAGTGTAATTTCTGTTGCACATGTACTTACAGATTGGTTTTTCTAATGTTAATTAAGATGATGTCTAATTGGCGGAATTGTGTTGTCAACAGGGAGACAATTGAAAGTTATGCTAAAGCAGTACATCAGCTTATTACAGATATTGGGCATAAAATAGGACAAGGATTGGGTCTCAAAAGTGTTCCATTTGAAGATTGGCCCTGCCAGTTTAGGATTAACAAATATCCTTTCACTCATGAAACTATAGGTTCTGATGGTCTAAAAACGCACACAGATAATGGGTTTCTTACTATAGTACATGACGATGAAATTCTTAGTGGTCTTGAAGTTATGGAAAAATCCGGAAAATTCATGGCAATTGATCCTTGTCCAGGCACCCTCCTTGTTACTCTTGGAGACATTGCCACTGTAAGTGAACTCTTTTCATTATATGTTAATTTGAAGAATTTTTTTTTTTTTTTCTTTTACTCTGTGATGAGATCTAATGAATATTTGTGTGCATGTAAAGGCGTGGAGCAACGGAAGATTCTACAACGTGAAGCATCGAGTAGTATGCAAGGAAGCAGGAATAAGGATGTCAATTGCGACATTTCTCTTAGGACCGAGGGATACAATGGTAGAAACTCCACCCGAGTTGGTGGATTCTGAACATCCTCGTCTTTATGTTCCTTTCAAGTTCGAAGATTTTAGAAAGACGAGATTCTATAAACACTTGAATGCTGGTCAAGCTCTTGATTTCTTCCGTGTTGAATCCTAAATAACGAGCAATGTTCTGTTGTCTGCACATCTTTTTTGTACTGACTTTCTTTTAAAACATTGCAAACATGAATAAATTCAGCCTCATCTTTTGTGTACGATGATTTCATAGATTGATTGTCATTTAGATTTTCACTCTGTTTGTCGTCCAGTAATTGGAGACTAAGAGACCATTTTCCAGTCCCTTTTTTGTGTGTGTGGACCGTCACTTTTCGAACAATTTTGTGTGGATCTTGTTAGTAAAACTATGAATGTAATGTTACCTTCACGAATTCGACTGATGCAATTTTTGAATGCACCGACTCAACTTTATAATGCGACATTCCAACTACAGTAGAGAACATATAATCGGGATTGAATTTGATTCAATCATTGAAATTTTTCGATGAGTATGTGCAGTACGAATTGATGACTAGAATGAAAGTTACCGACTCCAATTAAGATCTCTGTAATCATTATAGAAATGACGATTCCATTATCCATTTCATTAGGTTAAACTTAATTTGAAATATTATCCAAAAATACCAAAAAGGCGATTAAACAATTCAACAAGTATGTGCAGTATGAAATTGCAATGCTACCTATTAACGATGAAAGACATCTATATATTGGCATTGTTTGTAATTATACTTGTCCATCATGCCCTTAGACTCGTCCTTCGCGGCTCAATCATTAGACTCATTTGGTCTATGTAGCCTTTGGTTACTTGGTTATGTTGCTATGATCTACTACATTGCCTTTTGTTATGATCACTGTTAAACTAGATGCATTTATTGAGCTAGGCATTTAGTGTATATTTCACGTGAAAGATTGGACAGTACTCAATATTATTATGAAAATAAGAAAAATTTAGAAAGTCTTATTCGTAATATCACTATTCTAAAAGGCGGGGACTAAAATTGAGGCATCAAGAAGGTGGCCGCATGGCAAAAAAATGTGATAAAGGCAGTCAGCTCTAATCTTTATATTATTCTACTTTTTAGGTAAAATTAATTAATTAAATAAAGGAATGATAATTTTAGAGTAATTAAAATAATATTAAAAATAAGAAAACGTCTTATTATACTTAGAGTCCGTTTGATTGCAAATGTAGAATTTGGATCAAAAGAAAATGAATTACAGGAAATTGAATTGTCTAGAATTTATTTTATTGGAAATTGTAGATTAATTGTGTTTGATTGCTATAAATTTTCACCCGATTTTTTTTTAAAATTTTGAATCTTTTGGTATTCATTTTTTTTTATAGAAATTGTTCATTAAAGTGATAAATTTTTCCACAATTGGGTCTAAAATTTGTTTCAATTACCAAAAAATAATATTTAATTTTTTTTAACATACCGAATATCATTTGTTTGGCTTTATTTTTCATGCAAATGGATAAATTTTTTTACCATTAGATTTAGAATTTGTTCCAATTGTCAAATAATAATAATAATAATAAAATTACTATACAGAATATCATTCGTTTGACTTCGTTTTTCATGCAAATTGTGTTAAAGGGATAAATTTTTCTACCATTGACTAAAAAAAAAAATTTTGATTGCCAAAAAAAAAAAGGCTGAAAAATCAATTCCCACCATTTTAGTGGGAATTGGGATTTTTTGACATCATGGAAAGTGAGTCACGTGAGCACCCCAAGAAAATCAATTCTAGGAAAAATAAATCCAATCGAACATGTCAAATTGGGTGAAAATGAAATTTGTTTTTTATTTTTCATGAAATTTGGGCCCTATCAAACAGGGTCTTAGACTTCATCTACAATAGTTAAGTTTGATACTTGATCCTACCATATTGTCATGTCGTTCATCTTTTACAACCTTACATAGTACTACATATTCCTGTCCAATATCACGTATTAAATGCGAACCTAGTGTCTTATCAAGCTAAGGACGTTGCCATGTAGCATTAACTTCATTTCCTAATTTAGCTTCACAACTCAAAAGTAATATTATTATCTTCTATCCAAAACTCTAAATAGAAAAACGAATCAATTCATAATTACTTACCAAAGTATTCATCTAAGTTTAATTAGAAAACAAAATCCGAGCTGTACCACAAATTGAAATAGTTAAATATATTGAGGACTTTATTAACATAAAGCGTTAATTTTAACAGTGATCACTAAACGTTAGACTAAAAATCACTTTGACCACTAAACTTTTAATTGTATCATTTACATCACCAAATGTTGAAAACTGTTTCAACTACATCACCATGCTAGTCTTGCATCCATTTTTTAAGTTCAATGGTGGTGTAAATGAAACATATTCAATTCACCAAACTTTGAATTGTTACATTTACATCACATAATTTTAAAAATTATTTCAACTACACAACTAGGTAGTTACATGCCGACCCCTCCATCGAGACCTACTATAATGTATTGCTATTTTGTGATAGACAAAATAATCAATCTTATAATGAACATCTGTAAAAAAAAATCACGTCTCTATATTCAACTCAAATGGAACACACATAAATTGGTAATGGCTCTAAAATCGATTAACTTCATTTGTCCATCATGTGATTAGTAAAGATCGAAAATTGACCTGATGGTAGATCAATATCTAAATAATATCCATCATCGATATATCTCACATTTTAGATGCACGAGGATGGTTTGGGACATATGGTGTTAGTTTGGTATCTTATACAACATCGTAAGAAAACGTTAAAGACAAGTTGGTAAACAATTGCTACATAATTGGTCACTTTGTTAGTTCGATTAAAGGTATACTCAGCATAGTAGCTGTTAAATCTTAAGTGAACTAACGAACAATAATTTCCTTATAGTTGGTTATCTCTTTTAGCTCTATCGTAATTTTTGTTGTTTATTGCTAATATAAAAAAAAAATACAAATTAGGGTTACTGAAGCGATTTGAGTTTTTTGGTTGAATATAATTTTGTTTTCCTCTAAAAAAATCGCATTTGATCTTGAAAATATATAATTTAATTACACAAATACAATGATTGGTAGTAAAGGAAGTACAAGAGTATGGTGATAATGAGTAATGCTATTTGTACATTATTATGTATAGATTGATGACATGAAAAATAGAAAAGAAATGAAAGTTAATCCATTATCAATCTATACATCAATATGTACACAATAATGTACAAGTAATATTACTGGTTAATAATTATGATTATATAATATTATTGAACTTTAGGGACCATTTTTGTAATTAACTCAATTTAAAGATTGCAGTCAAGATCTTTGGTCTGTAATCGTATATTCCTCCACTTTTAGCTTCACTTTTTCATATTCTCTTGACAATATTTCTCTGTTTACCCGAAGCAGAGACTGACTTTTTGGTTGGGTAACGAGAATCGATGCTCATAATGGAGTGGGAAAAACAAAACATTGTACAAGTTGCAGATGAAGTTAATAACGGAGTAGTGAATAATGGAGGAATTTTTGTAAAGGTGATGACAGATGAACAAATTGAAATCCTTCGCAAGCAGATCGCTGTTTACTCCGCCATTTGTGAACAACTTGTCCATTTCCACAAATCCCTTACTCTTCAACATGATCTTGCAGGTTTTTGTTTCATTTCAATTCCAATTTGTACTTTGATTGAAGGTTTTGTTTTTCTTTTTTTTTTCCTGCTGATTTTGTGCTATTTTACTGTTTTTCAGTAATTAAACAATTAATTATGATTGTTTATCCTTTTGGTTTTCTATTTGTTTCCTTGATGGCTTGTTCCTCCAGTTTTAACTTTAAATTATTAGCGGAAAAGATTTTGATTATTGGGTTAACGCTATATATTTAGTCAGGGTTAGTGATTTTTCCCTCAATTACTCTTCTAATTTTTCTTATTAATTACACTTGCCATATTACTCTATTGGGATTTGGTAATTAATAATGGATCTTTAAATATAGTTAAATACACTACAATTTTCTTAAATTACCGTTGAGAATTGTGACTTTCTTGCCCATCAAAGTGTGGATCAATGATGAATTCGATCAAGCAAAACATATATAATTGGCCTGTAGTCACTACGATTTCTTGTAGGCCAGATGACTATGGGCAATCGATACCATGATTTCATTTATCCAAAGATCATTCAATTTCCTTACATTCAGATTATATGTTTGGATAAATATAGTATTTTATTCCCGATGTAAAGTTGTATTCAACATGGTGCATCAGGGGCGAGGTTTGGAAATCTGTATTATGACCCCTTAATGGCCCCTGGCGGCCATAAAATTACTGGCAGACAGCGGTGGACTCCAACAGCGGTTCAACTTCAAATGCTTGAGCGTATATTTGATCAAGGGAATGGAACTCCAAGCAAACAGAAAATCAAAGAAATAACATCTGAATTGTGCCCACATGGCCAGATTTCCGAGACTAATGTTTTATAATTGGTTTCAAAATAGGCGTGCTCGATCAAAAAGGAAGCAACAGGCTGCACCACCAAATACTGCTGAACCAGAAGCTGAGACGGATGTTGAGTTGCCAAATGAAAAGACAATAAGTCCAGATGATTTTCAGACTCAGCACGTCCCAAGTTCAAAGGTTGAAGATCTCAGCTTCAAAAACCCTGAGGCTAGTTCTTCTATGAATTCCATGGATGCACCACGAACCAGGAAGCCTGAAAGCATGCTGCCTGCAGAAGACTTTTTGAAGCATGGTGGGAGTTTTGGTCAGGTGCCGTGTGGAAACATGTTATCTCATCCAGGTAACTATTCTTTTCCCTATCATATAATAACAGTTAGAAAATTGACGGTCTATTTTACGTAGATATATGACATTTATGAAGAAAATATATATATATATATATATATATATATATATATATATTGTGGGTTTAAATATGAAACAGACTACATGACATTGTCTTCAAAATATCACAATTTCTCCAATCTGGTACACTATTTTAATATCGAGTAATTACACGAGCAGGCCTCATTTTGTACTAATGTTGATCGAATTGCATATTGAAGCCATGGCCTCTAGTTGTTCTTGGAACCAAAGAGTGGATTTTTCTCCGCTGTTGTCTCTATAGCATTTCAGTCATTTGACACTCAAGACTTTTTACATTTCAATCAACTTTATGTGTTGCGACATGGACATTTTGTTGTTTGGTGCATCATCCTGCTTGGTGTGTTTTGAGATTGATGAGAGTTCTTTTCTCCTTTTTCACAATGACAATTGGACCGAGCATTAAAAAAGTTACACCACAATTCAATTTACAGATTGTTTGAGTGATGCAAAGCAAATAATCATGTTAGCTGAATAGAAACATGAATAGAATTTAGAGATTAATAAAGTTTGAGTAAGCATTAATAGGAATATTACTTGAATATTGAAATGAGTGGGAAGTCACGCTGCTATTCAACTTACATAAGCACATGAAAACCAGATTCTTTTTGGTCGGCAAGGATGCTTAACTAGTAGGGAAACTACTTGTTTTATCTTATGCTTTAAACTAAGCATTTTTCTGAAGCCAAAAGTAGCCGTAGATGTTTTCTGAAAATGTTCCGTAGTCTTTTCTAGCTTAAAATGATCTGCCTGAACCTAAAATATAGCTCTTTACCCAAAAGTTTGCTGTGTCATTTTGAAGTCTCTAGCTTTTAATTTTTATGCTTTATTTGAATGGGAAAATATTGAATGCAGGAATAGACCACTTGATTGGAAAAATGGAAGTTCCAGAGGACTATAATTCTTACCTTCAACCTGACGACTTCAACATGACTGACTAACAACCTATTTTCGTCGTAGTGACATTTCTTCTTGACCTCGGCAACCTTTGTTCTCAGAAATACCACGACCACACATGAAATGCTGAATTTGTTATGTTGTTGCAGTCGTGATTATTGTATTACAGTAGCTGCTTTTTTAGTAAATTGAAGTTTGTTTCCATTCTTTGTACCCAATCCTTGATGATCTGTTCGGTTTTTTCGTTATTTTGTTTTCCTTGTATTGATAAATAATGGTTGTTCTTGTTAACAACAAGTGCTTGATTTTATGTTTAGATTTTAATAAAGATATCCTCCGCAAATTTTTCACATACTTTAAGATAAGCTTTTATTTTCATATTTTAGTGTAACTGTGATAGGAAAAATTGCACCCCTGGTACAAAATCTATTATTCGATTAGCAAATTGGTCTCTGACCTTTAAAAATGAGTTATTGGTTCTCAAAGGAATATGCCATTTGTACTCTCCATGCTTGACATTGCCTTTGTTTTAGGGGAAAAAAAAATAAAAATAAAATTGTTGGCGGGAAAACTTTTTATTTTTTTTTATTTTATTTTATTGGCAAATGACTGTATGTCACATGGCAAACTGTCAAATTTGGTGTATACCAAACATAATTGTTCTTAAAATTACAATAATGTAGCGCAATCAATCTTGTACAAATATTTGTTATAATTCGACATGCAATCCTACTCATGTTTTATTGCAATTGTTGTGAAGCTAAGTTTTTTTTTCTTCCTTCAACTTGGACAATTGTATAGAAATTTAAAGTATACATGTTCCACAAAGATTGATGTAATCTTTTAATGAAAATCTGACCACTGTTTATCAGAATATAGCTAGCACGAGGAAATTTGGACTGAACAGCAATAGCCTCAAACACTTGAGGTTCAACGGCAGTGCCCAAGGGTTGTGTTCTTTTGCATCACCTCGGAGGCACTTGTTGACAATGTATCGGGAAATGCCTCCAACACATCGACGAGGCAATTGAATATAACATCCAACGCCTTGGACATATTATCAAACCATTAGGATATTTTTCATTAAATAATAGATGTCCGACTAACTTCGTAGCCTGACTGAAACATATTATAAAATTCAATGGTGAGTCTACAAGGTGTTATTAAGAGCGAAGCTCATGGACAAAAAAAACCCGTTTTAGTTTACCTTATTTATATATTTATTTATTTTGTAACCTTGAGCACTTCAAATGTATTTATAGTTCCACCATATGTTATAATGGATGAGAAGGATTAGAAGTGGGCATTTTAATCGAAATCGAAGGTTTCTGTGCAATTTCAGAAAGAATATAATTAAGAACAAAAATCAAAATTCGATCAGGTCTTGAAAAGTTGTTGGTTCTTGAATCGAAATCAATGGTACTGTTCTGGAATCGAATTTATTCTTTTCTATAAGTCTTTTTTATTTTTTATAATTTATTTATCATGACCCAATGGGATGCAAAGGAAACGATGGGATAAAAAGAAATTTTGACATTTTATTTTAATGTAGTTGCCAGATGAATGAATTTATATTATTTTTATTATTAGTAGAATCTAGTACTTCCTTATTTTTGGCAATTAAGCTATTTGTACATTATCTTTGACATTCTTGTTTATAGATGGGTGATGTGACAAAATTGTGATAGCTGAATTAAATGTGTAAGATGTGAAAGATTATGTGAGAGTATGTCAAGTGTTAATTCGATAGGCTAGAGTGTAAACTAGGATGTATATATAGCAAGATTGTATTTTTGGTTTCTAGTTTTTAGTTTATTCTTTGGGTATATAATTCGGTACTTATGATTTACTAGATATTGGATGCTATTCGATGACATATTTGAAGTGAATTAAGAAATTGATGAAATATATTTGGTAACATATTTTATTTCCACTAAATATTAAGAAGAAGAAATTTATTTTCAGCTCACGATGAGCTATGATATCTAAAGTGGGCTCTTCAATTGCTAGCATACAGTCGAAATGTTGCACAACAAGACCACCCTTCTGAATACTTGATAAATAAGCAGTCAATTGTTCTTCGTTATTCATACTCTACGGAGCATAAAAAATTGGTTTTGAGTTGTTAAAAAACTTACCAGACTCTTCGAAATTCTCAAGTTCGCCATCAACTTTGCATCAGTACTTTACTAAGATGTAGCTTTCTTCCTGTTCATGTTGCTTGTAGCTTCGACCGTGTTAGGTTAGGCTTGAAAAGAAGTAAAATGTCAGTTTTAAACTGTTTTTTAACAGGTTACTTTCTAAAAGGTAAAGTTTTACATTAGTTTCTCTGCGTCTTCTACCTCCATCAAGACTCTTGTTTGTGGTTTTTGAGCTACTTGCTTTGCTACGTAACTTTATATCTATGGGTTTTTTTTTTTGTTTTTTTTATTTATGATAATAAATATCAAGATTTTTTTCTGTCTTTTGTTAGGTTGTACGTAATTGACAATTCTGTGAATAAAATGACTGAAATAAATATGTTGTAAAAAGTCAAGGAGTTAGTTGCAATATTGTATGATTAAGTTAGATATGTTAGAGTTCGAGTTTGAAATGAGAAAAGAAGAGGCGCTGCAATTTTGCTAGCCTATTGCTTGGATGTTGTTCGAGCGACAAAAATAGAAATCCCGTAGCTCGCATGTCGCTCATTTCTTGCTCGAGCGACAGACCGTTGTTCGCCTATCGCCAGCTCTTCGCTCGAGCGACAGTGTTACGCGTAAAATTCTACTTTGCATTTTTGTAGAGTTTTACACAGTTCAAACTACGTAACTGCCTTCAACTATAAATTTTCAATGCCTTGCACGAAAATTGTGGTAGTTGTTCAGTGTGTTACCTCTCCACGTTATTTCTTGAAGATTCAAGAACACAATTTATTGGTAAGATCATTCAATTCATTCTTAAATTCATACAACCACGTTGGGAAAAAATAAACATCAAATTCATTGAATCGAAAACGCCTGCTTCTTAAACACTATTAGGAAGGTACTTTCTTAACTAAACTTTAGATGCTACTAAAGATTGAGAGAGATTGGACTACAAGCTCAGAAAGAGTATACAAATTGGTTTTTCTTGGTGATCAACTTGGAAGAGACAATTGTTGGAGATTGAGAGCTGGTGGTTTCAGCAAGATCTTAGAGGTTACAGGAAGTAGATCAAAAAGTTTAGTGTAGTTGGTTAGACAACATCTAATTGTAAATCCATACTGTATATGGTGGAGGTAACTGGCTTGATCCCAAAGTTTTTACACGCAAAATAAAAAAAATATTTTCTTATTTTTAATCACACATTTCTCATCAATGCACTATTCAAAAATTTTTTTTTTTTTTTTGACAAAAGTGGAGCTTGTTTGGCTTAATTCGTTCAATGCTCTTTAAATTTAAGTGGCTTTTTTCAAGTAATAAATGAATTGTGTTTATCGTTCGGTATTCTCGTTCACATTGAAAATAATTTATCTTGGTTAATTTTTGGGAATTGGAGGATGAACATAGAATGTTAACTAATTAAGTAGAATTATTTTCTTTCTTGATAAAATTGAAAAACGTTCTTAGATAAGGAGAAATCAATAAAAATGTATCAACAACATTGATGATTTAACTTTTGATGCCATATTAAGGATCAAATTGCTGCACTGGTTAAAGATTGGAACCTCTTTTGCTATTTTTGCAAAATATAGAATTAAATTAAGAGAAATTTTCAAAAATGTCACTTTTTTTTATAATGCACCAAAAAACTTCATTGCCACTTGATTTTATCAAAAATGTCATTTTTTGGGTATGAATGGTCTATATTACCCTTTGACCCAAAAGTCTCACAAATCTAGGAGCATTTAATGCCCATTAATACCATCTTTCATTACCATTAATGCCTTGATGTGATGATTTGATTTTAATATTATAAAAATTAGATATATGTATATTATATTGTTTAATATGAATTTTGTTAATAAAAAAAAACATAAAATAATTTGTTGTCTTCTCCACTTATATATTTCAACTCCATTAATATGTAACTTTTTTCTACATTTTCTTCACTCATTGAGAAAGGTTTTGGACTTTCCATTTATTTTGAGAGGTTAGTTCTTAACAAAATGGTTATTATTTGAATAAATGTTCAATATAAAATGATCACATATATTTGAAGGTTTTTAAACAAGTGTTCATGATGTTGTGTGATTTATGATATATTTTGTAAAGGAATTTGATAACATTGTCATTAAGGAAGCACATTGAGTTATTAAATGTTGTCAAAATGTTGTAGTTGAGAATTCATTATGACCATTAATGTTGCCAACTAATTCTTCCAAACTATCAAACAATGTGTCATGTTTTAAAGTTTTCCTGTGACCGAAAAATGTGTACTGTTTGAAGGCTTTCCGGCGAAATTCGACAGTTGAAATGTCGAACCTGACATTTTGAAACAGTCTGGAACGACATTTAAACAGTCGTTCCAGACATTTTCTAACTATTGGGTTGACGTGTTCAACTGTCATATGTCACAGTTGAACACCAGACCTAAGAATTTATTTCACCTTCCTTTTTGCTTGATGTAAAAATTGAAAGTTCGACTTGCATGCTATTACATATCAGCATTTCATTGTTCATGTTATTTATCGTTGCAATCCCAAAATTCAGGTATGAACAATCATCTAAGATTCATCGTGTCGCATAGAAGCAATTTCATTCATGTCGATGACGAATGGAAGTGGACAGGGGACAAAACCACGTCCCTTTTAGTGTCGAGAAGTATTAATCTAGTCGGACTTGTGTTAAAGTTGAATGACAAACTTGATATCGTCAATCCCCAAACTAAATTGGAATTGAGTTCAAAGTCCCGAACATGAATATACCCCCTGTAGAAATACGAAAAGATGAAGACCTACAATGATACATATCAGTTCATAAGGAAACTGCTGTCTGCGTTACTACTGTAGAAAATGAAATACCAAGTGTTGCCATTCGGCCATATTCTAATGTTCATGATTGATCGTATACCGCAGCAGATGGTCCTGAACATGTACAAAGTGATGAGCAGAATGTTAAGCGCAGTGTGTTGAACACCTATGCACCCGAATATGGAAATTTTATGGATTTCGGGGCTGCACCATTAGATGAGAACTATGAAGACAGCCCGTTGGATGGTGAAGATGCTCTTAATATTCCTGTTGTGCACGACGAATATTCATCACATTACCGAAGTTCGGATATATGAAAATTAATTGAAACTGTGAATGCATCCGATCTCGCCGAAAGGAATATATTCTTCAGCAAAAATGATCTGTATTTGAAAATTCGTCTACTGGCTCTGCAAAACAAGTTCCATTTTCGGGTAAGCAGGTCTAGCCTTCAAAAGTTAACTGTTGTATGCGCAGACGACAATTGCAAGTGGATGCTACGTGCTTCATGTGTGAAGCAGTCTGCGATTTTCATGATCTGTAAATTTAACAACGTGCACACATGTTCCGTTGAGTTCCGGCGTAATGCACATCGACATGCCACTACTTTTGTAATTGCCGAGCATATTTTGGGGAAACTTGATAACCCAAACCGATCATATGATCCCACGGCTATTGCACGTGATATGGAACATGATTTCGGTGTCAAAGTCAGTTACCAAAAAGCACGTAGAGGAAAGGTTAGTGCTTTACATATGCTACATGGTACACCGGAGGTTAGTTTTCAACAACTATCTTCTTACTGTCATGTCATGTCGTAGGAGAGATAAACCCGGGGATAGTAACCCACATAAAAGTCGATTCACGTAATAGATTTCATTACTTCTTCCTAACTTTCGGTGCAAGCATTCGTGGTTATTTACACTACTTGAGGCCCATAATTTGTGTTGATGGTAGTCACTTGAAAGGTCCATACAAAGGAACACTGCTACTGGTAACTTCTCAAGATCGTGGATGCCGAAACAAATAAGTTATGGATGTGGTTTCTGTCGAACTTGAAAGATCTTATAGGCGACTCAGATGAACTCGTTTTCGTTTCGGACAGGAAAAGTAGTATTGAAAAAGCCATTGCTCATCTATTTTCTTTGTTTCACCATGGATGTTGTATGTGGCATATGGAAAAAAACTTAATACAGAGGTACAACAACGCAAGTACAATATTCCTATTCAAACGAGCGGCTACAGTTTATCATGTCGAAGAGTTTGACAGACTAATGGGACAGATTCAGAGGATCAGTGAAAGCTCGTATGGTTACTTGGAGAGAGCAAGTTTTTCATTTTGGTTACGAGCACGGTTCATCGGACAACGGTACAACATTATGACAAACAACAGCGTAGAATCATTGAACTTAATGTTGAGACACGCCCGTTCGTTACCTATAACCTATTTGGTCGAACACATTCGGGCCACAATGCAGAAGTGGTTTTACGAGCGTCATGTCAATTCCACCGAGTGTACTACCGTATTGTCAGCGAGAATGGAGAAAGAGTTAAGGACAACTTTCGAAGCTGGTACTAGGTTTCGAGCCCATGGACTGACAGTGAACTTGACTCAGGTCGGAATAGCCAATGAAATCGACATTGTAGACTTCTCCGACAACACGTGCACTTGTCGAGAGTTCCAACTTAGTCGCATGCCATGTGTTCATGCAACTCGTGCAGCATGTTTGACAGGTAAGTCATTGTATGACATATGTTCACCATATTACACATCAGATTACTGGAGGGGTACCTATAGCGAAGCAATATATCTTTTGATACAGGAAGTGGACTGGGTCGTGCCGACAGAAATTGTTACTATTCCTATTTTGCCACCCGGTGTATGTTGTCCTCCAGGTAGACCGTCAACCTAACGAAAATGATCCAGATATGAGTCGACCACACGACTTCGAAAATGAACACGCTGTGGTACAGTTGGTTATAACCGGACCACATGTTCTACCCCATTCCAACACAGCCCGTGTGAACCCAATTTTTGAATTGTTCGTTCAAATTGTTATGTTACTGTTACAGTTGTGACTTGCATCTTCAATTAAAGCTTCGTTTATGTTTCTTGATCCACTTACTGGATGCTTTTCTTGCCCCAATCGTAATATGGACTCGATTTTGTGTCAAATGTTCCATTACATGTGTGTTTTTCATGTTGCAATACATTTTTTATTTAGTCACATTGTGATGGGCTACCATTAGAATTGAAGTTGTTGATGCTTATCAACGAGTTAATAAAAATTATAGAAATTTAAAATTTTTATAAACTACCACTTACTCAACATATTACATATTTCCCTTACATTTCATCTGTCATACCCTGATAGTCGAGTCCTGTAATTCTCGACATTTGGTCCGTCGGGTTCATTTCAAAAATAGAAAAAATGGACTTTTGTTCTAGTTTAGCATTTTGGTCTAACAACACCATTTTCTTCCCGGACAAAAGAGTACAGTACAACACCACAACCTTGGATTATATTCATGTGTGACTTCACGAGTCATCGGCACTAGAACTTTCTCTGCGTGCCTCGTATCCAAATCAGAGCTGATGACTATGACCTCTGGACCCGGTACGACCTCCAAATTGTCTTCATCCTTCGATGTATCTTCAGGTGGACCAACGAACTTGGCTAATGAGTCCACCATAGCCCTCGGTGAGTTTGTCTCGTCACTTGCAACCTCGTCCAAGTTCGCAAACGGAACAACGGACATGTCTCTCCTAGCACGTGACGTTCATCTTCCTCATCGTCGAAACAGATAATAATGGGGCATATTGGGGAAGAGCCAGGGATAGGGGGATCCTCGTTCAGGTCGAACGTTGAATTGTTTCCCATTGACGAAGCAGTTATGCTCATTGTGCTTCTTGTTTTGTTACAATCAAAATCTTGGAGAAGCTGATGGTGTGAACTAATATGTGAAGTATGTCAAGAAAGTAAGTAATTTATGTTGGAGATGGCATGCTACTTATAACACATCTTTTGGAGGGAAGTATTCATTGGCACTTATCCCCCAACCATCACACACAACTCACGACAGAGAAATTGAAGCTTGATTGACACCATGTTGCGATTGTTCAGCCTCTCTAAGTTGATAGACATTTGGGGTGGATGATAATAATTTTAAAATCCACAAAATCTGTACTTATAATATTTTGTTGTACCTTCCCATATTGAATTCAATTCGGCTTCAATGACTATCATTAATGGATTGAAAAATTTCAAAATATGCTTTCCAGAATATATGTAGAAGGGTATGTATGATGCATTTTTGTAATGATTCTACATTTATTACAACAATTAGAACTTCTACAATTCATTATATTATTTGTTTTCTCTAAATTTATTACAGATACGTACATATTGGCTTATGTATTATCAAATATTAATCTTTACCAGTAAACTATAAAATTAACAATTACAAGTTAGTACATCAAACAAATACCTCAAACCCAATATTTTGAGGAAAAAATATACTTGCACATGAATTAATACTACTCGCCATGTATGAAAACTTAGAATTTTGCGAAACCATGTCAACAGTTCAATATTATTAGTAAATCACCTGAATATCAAATATATATATTGTAGTTTATATGTAAAATTATCAAGAAAAGATTACTATAATTGGTGAACACATTTAATTGTTCGAACATTACAGGTTGTCTGTGTTCAACGGTTCCTACAGTCCTCCTCCATCTAATCCCAGAAGTTCTACTAATCACTGCAATAAAAAAAATTGATCGATCAATTATTCGTTCGCAAAATCGACATTTAGTTAATTACATGCTTCTACACTCCAAAAAATTGAATATGTTCGACACTAATGTTACGAATCAAAATAGACTTGAATGTTCCAACGTTAGTTTAATTGATTCGCAATACTCGACAAAATTCGTCACAACTTGTAATATTGACACGTGTTGAGCAAACCGGCCACCACAAGACATACATGACCACCTTCTCCACCTGCTAAAAACAATGAAATTTGTTAGAGCTATATTTCTTGTAGTGTATGCACGTCTATAAAATTTTACATATGGATATCAAAGAAAATAATAGCATGCGTGACATGAGGTGCACGTGAATGGGGGAATTGAAAACTCACCTATTTCTTCGCACGCTTTCCCATCCCCCTTATGTATGGAGTCCGTATAGTTGCTGCAAAACGTCGAATGCGTGCCGAACGCCTCCTCTTAGTAGCAGCAACTTCCTGATCTTTGCCGGGAATGGTGTCCGTAATCAGCAACTCATTGTGATAGGCTACATGTAAAGAATGTGAACATACATAAAAGATGTAGTGTATCCATGAAATTTGTACACTTCAATCACAAGAATTTACAAAATCTTTTCGCTTACCGTCAATATCTGGTGGGTTGGATGTCGTCGCGATTTCTTCAACATCATCGCGAGGCTGTCCCGGACTAGTGCCTGCATCGTCGTCTGCAATACACCAGATTGAAAATTTTTGAATTCTCGAATACTTGTACAAAAAAAATGTGAAGAATGTGATTCGTGAGGAAAATAATGTACATTAGCTACTACATCCAATACTTGAAAGGCATACCGATCGTTTCATGTACTTGCTCGCCCAACTCTACGTCCTGATCAGTGTGGCCCATTTCGAATCCTAAACCATTTTACGAAATAAATTTGTTAATCACATACCAATCGAGATGACAACAAAACAAAGTAACCGATAAGCATTCATCCCTAAACCATACCTAGCATATCCATGTGAACACTTGGCTGTAGATGTTCATGATCAGCCGGGGATGGTAAGCCGTCTCTACCGAGTAGATTTTCATTGGGACATCTGGCAGTGGCTAGCAAATAATAGGAATATAATGCATGGATAAGTTAGCGAACTGAACACAATGGTATTGGTATATCGAAAAATGCATCCGTAAAGGTAGGATCGAGAAGAATGTGAAGTTAGGGACAAAATGTGAAGTTTATTGCGGTACGTTACCTGACACACTTGGCTCGTTGCCATAATGGGCTGGACCTGCACTTTCCGACTGTCCAGATGGGGGTAGGCGGGTGGATATGAAGTTCCTAAGTTTATTGAACTCGTGGGTAACATGCTTCATGATTTCGAGCTTCATGGTGATTTGTCGCATCTCGGTCAGCACACGATGATTGTATAACAATTCCTCAAGCTCTGCTTTGGTTATGCTTGCACCTTGATCAGCCCGATATGTTCGACCCGACGAAGGGACATGCTCATGAGTAGTGGGCACTGTACCCCACATCTGTCCGCGAGCATCCTCGCATCTCTCCCACTCTCAGAACTGCTGTCACTCTTCTCAGAGCTGGACCCGTGATCGTTACCATCACTACTTTCTGGACTTGTCGTCTCACCTTGCGAATTGCTGCCCTTGCCCTCCTCACTGACGGATGTCCAATGATCGGAGGGGTCCTTGCCAACTGATGTTCGGGGCCCTCAATCGCATCCAACTGTTGAGTATGTGCACGATGCGGCTCTGCATTGAATTGTGGGACCACGCTGTTCCTGGCCAACTCGTCCAACACGAGCACAGACCGATCGTCGAACGGCATGAGCATGGACATGTAGGCTTTAGCAAGCTCGACGACCGTTGGACGAAGCATGGCATGCACGTGAAGCTGCGAAAACAAATAGATGGTCACGGGGAATGTAGTAGAAAAATAATTTAATCAGAACAAAGGCTGTAAACATAATGATAGCAAAAATTTAGAATGAGTTCAAGTACCTGTGCGCTCTTGAAGAACGCGTCATATGTACGTTGCTGTGGTTGCTTGGCGCACGAATAGCATAGCATCAATGGGGACCGTTCATAAACTCGCTCAGCAAAGTGTTGCCCAAGTTCCAGCATAGCTTCGTAGGCCCAAATCTATCGCAACAAAGAATTACATGTCAGTTCGCCGACCTTCAATTCATATATATGTTGGGGAATATGAAAACGTGCGAATAGAAAATGAATTAAGTACCTGCATGGCGATCGGGGAAGCCGTGTAATGTATAAGTCACCTCCTTCTCATCCAAGGCCTTCGGATCGACGAATTTCCTACCCCATTTATTATGGAAGCCCTTCAAAAGACGCTTATAGCCTACTCTTCCCCAAGGGAAAGAAAAAAAGAGTTCGAGGTCGTCCACGATGGACAATATCTCTTGATCAATACCTACATTATTGTCAGGCGTATTGATAATTCCCTCGACGAGAAAGACAAGCCCCAGCTTGTATCTATCCAGTCGGGCGGTCGACGATCGAATGAAGGCCTTCTCTAGGTGGGCACATGAAATCTTATCCAAAGACTTGAAGTATCGATCCTTCAGTCTATACTTCTCCAATGTTCGGGTCAACTGCTCGCCTACGAGAATCCTAACACATCGAAGACCTGTCACAAGTGCGTACTCTGGTATGCCAAACCTAGTGTAGTGCCCTTGCACATTGAACCACAACTCATGTTCCTTCCTAGTTCGAATCTGGTGGAAGAAAAGAGCCTGAATGAATTGGGCTGAGAATTGGATATCCGGAACATCGGCTAAGAAGCCGAGACAGGAGTTCCAGAAGTCAACGAGTTGGCAATCATCAAAGTTGTCCAGTACTTTTTCACGTATTTCAGATTGCTCCGTTGCAAGATGTGGGCCCGCATACGTGCATTCTCGGGAACAAGAAAAGGAAATTCCATAGTTTCTGCAAAACAGGTTGACGACATAAATAATGTCAGAACGGATACAACAAGCGAAATGAATAACATGTAACGAAGTAATAATAATATGAATATAAAATAATACAAACATCGAATACTTGTAAAAAAAAATTGTTACAACCAGATTGAGTTCAAAAAAGGAAAAATATTTAAGGGATGCACCGTTGAGAACGACAGCATTCAAATGTCGAGAGACAACATGTCATCTGTCGAGATTCATCCAAAACGTCGATAATTTAGGAGGCCTATACGGAGGAATGAAAGGTTTCATGTCCCACATTGAAACAAGCGTGGAATATAAATGTACGGATATCTACACTTTTTTGTAAAAATATGTGGAATGTAGGGAACACACGATAATTATAATTTCGAGTTAATTACACACGACACTTGTTGTGAATGCAAGGTAATTGATTCTAAATATCTAACCCCATTACATGTTTAAGAAGCATGCATTGCATACATGCTACATTGGGCATGTCTAACAAGCATACATTGCATAATACTGTGACACGCTCAACACGTATCGAAAATGCCCATCGAAACCTATATGAACGCGAATGTGCATGCTGAAAAAACCAAAAAGGCCAACCACGAAGCAGTTTCAACATTTACAGTTGTAAATAGACCATTGTTACAGTAATGCCCAAGGAGCAACCAAAAAAATAAGTTTTTAAGAATCTCAATCATCTCGCAGTTACAGTTTTGAATAAAAAAAGTATGTGCGTCTATGCAATTGTTGTTCAAACAATAATCATTCATATGAGTCGACTAGGCCGAAATTACTTAAGCCGACTAGGCTTCAAATGTTTCAAGTATCTTCAATAACAAGTTAGGACAAGTCATTGCTTACCTAGGAAGTAGAAGTTCACCGAAAACTGTGGAATAACACCCAGCAGAATTACACTGTCACGACTCACAACGCACGAGCCTGAAATAAAAATTTAACATCAAACACTACTACGAGTATCAAAAGTTTGGCATTAAATGCAAATCAATAACAATTGGAGAGAAAACAATGGAATGAAATTATCTCTTTGCCCATGTAAAAATAAGAGAAGAATAATTGCCGACGTCTCGTATATCCTAACAAACCTTTAACAGCAACCTTTAACAATTAAAATATACAAGTAATCATATTTTTCATACTTTCTTCATATGTCAATACCACAATCCCCGTCATTTGTTCAATTGTTCTATCCTCAAAGGACAAGCTCCCTATCACACACATACATATTTATGAACAAACCCGTTTATATAATCTAGGCTTTTATTCTCATTTTTTATTAGGAAGTTATTTTAAAAAGTTAAAACTTTAAGTATAAAAACAAACTTGGTAAAATTCACAAATACTATTCACCTTTACAACAACATAAAATTTATCTTTTTAGTAAAAAAATAAAAATAAGGAAATCCGAGCAGCGTTTATATGTGTGACAGACCTACCATTTCATCTTTATATAACAATTGACACACTACTATTTTCAAGGTGGACAATGAATATCGAAATGACTAACAATGCACTTTGAGAGTAATAAAATTATAAAACAGTAATACATTCAATAAAAATAGGCTAATTAGGCCGCATTCATTATTTGGATTTGTCTAAGAATAAACTTGGAGGATCCTAGCCAGACTTGAGACCATATTCATCATTGCGATATTAATATATCAATGGAATCAATTCAAAAGGCTAGACAAAGGTATGTGGAAACTTCCCAAGCTAATCAATTTGGACCTCTCTTCGAATACTTTGGAAGGAACAATCGCAGAAGAACACCTCTCAAACCTAGCCAACTTATACTACCTATAGTTTTACAATTCCCTAGCTATGAACATGATCTCTAATTGCCCTCCTCCATTTCAAGTGAGCTATCTATACCTTAAATTTTGCAAAGTGGGACCTGATTTTTCAAAATGGCTTCAATATGTATGTTTCTAATGCCATGATATCTAAAGAAGTATTTTTTGTTATCCACATTGAACAAGTTTTTTGATGTGGACAAGAATTTTCCACGTGTTTAAGTAAAAAAAAATTATGACGGAAAACATTTATCTTTTCTACTTTCGTGCTTTTCAAATCAGTTCACAACCAAATTTCATCAAATCCACTAACAATAATATGCCTAACCAAGTAATGAAACTACCCAAATAAATCTACTACAATAGACATAGATCTTCTAGATAGAAAACTCTTTACTATGTTTGAAATTTTCGGCTTTGTACACATAAAGATTATACAATTTCAAACTGGTTAGGTTCGTAAAAAATATTTCAATAAAGACATTGCAATCGATGTCTCTACTTACAGAAATATTTTGAGTTGGGTTCTGGAAGGCGAGAGACATCAGTGAGAGGCACCGGTGGTCTGGGAGCAAGTCAGCGAGTTGCAGTCTCCATCTTCTAGATGACGGGTCGTCGCCTGCGGAGGAGGCTGTGGCAGAGAAGTCCGATGCACTCCACCACCGGATTTACGTACGTGGCGGCGTCCTTGGCTACGTGTTATTCTTGTATTTTCTTCGGGCGATTTTTGGGGCAAGTGAGGGAGGGAGATCGAACGATTTTTGGGACAAGTGAGAAAAGGAGTGAGTTTAGGGTTTATGGGCAAGTGAGAGAGGGAGACAATTGGTTTTTTCCCTTTGTTTTTTCATTTTAACTCGTGTTCTTTTGTTTTGTTTTGTTTTTTTTTTTTTTTCTTTTTTACCTAAAGCCCTTCAATCAATTCAATTCTGATATTGCACAGTGTAAGTACGATTCTCATCACCTCCGTCCTCAGTAAGTACAGAAATCTATAGGATATTAAAAAATTTCAGAAGGACAAAAATGTCCAAAAGTGAATTTTGAATTGACTTTCAAGATCACATTTTTGTATTTACCAAAAGAAAAGTGTCACCTTGGTGTAATTTCCTCTTAAATTAATTAAGGTAGAAAATGAGTTAACGTTTGACTGACAATAGCGACAAGAAGAAGAAAAGTCACGGTGTCTGATAGAATTGGGTAATCCACGATTCTATATCTACACACATTGTACAGCAATCTTCTCTAAAGCTTCGAATCTTCATTTCCCTGCATTATTTCTCAGCTCCATTCTCAACAATTTCACGTTACTTTCTCAATTTATCCAAAAAATAGAAAAACGGTTTTTTTGTTACAGCTTCAGCATCAATCCTATAATCAATGAGACGCCTATCGGTGTTTCTCATATTATGTGCTCTGTATTTATTTGTGGTGCATTCGGGTTCCACAGGAGAATACTTTAAGGCCCATAATAGTGTTACAGGGAAAAAATTCAATGGCGTTTTTCAAGCCCCAGCTCGCCGGTCTCTGTTATCAGATGCGATACGGTAAGTTTTCTTTCTGCCTGTACATATGTTATAGTTTATGAATGTTCATCTTTATTTGTTTATAGTCAATTTTAAGGGGGTGTATTCAATTTGGACTTTGAAAGACTTCTATAGACTTTTTTAAGTGGGTGATTTTTGTGGATTTTATGGACTTTTACTTCTATGGATTTGCTAAGAATTAATATAAGTTTTTTTCATACACTTTTGTAGATTTTAATTAAAGATTTTTAAAGGCTTTTAAAAGACTTTTCATCTTGCAAATTCATTATATATCTAAAAAATTATAATCTTTCTTACATCCTAATTAACCATGATGCCCACAAAATTTTCTTGGTCACTAGTCACGGCCCAATCATTAAATTTTGGCGCAAATAAAATAATAAAAAAAAATTACATCAATTTCTAAAAACATAGTAAAAAAAAAAATTTCAAGAAATTAACATAATTTTTAAGAACGCAAATTGTTCTTTAACCAAAAGAAAGAATAGGTTGATTATATGAAATTCTACATTTTGAAACAATTGCATATAATTTCAATTCAAAAGTAATTATGTACATATAGAATAATCGTAAATTAATTACAGGAAATGAATTGAAGAAATATGAGAAAATTCTAGAATTGAAAGGAAAAAAGATGTTCTTTTTTTGGGCTATGAAATCTTCACAAATCTCATAGAGTATGAGAGATTTTCTTTAAAATTTGCTATTTATATTTTTCACCAAAAAGTCTCCAGAAGTCTAGTAAGTAGAGAGTTATCTAAAAGTCATTGTCTATTTGAATACTTCATGGCTTATAGAGATTTCTAAAAAATTTCAACTGAATATCCCGTAATTTTTAGAAAAAAGTCTATAGAAGCCTCAATTGAATACACCTATACTTTTAGGGAGTCTTTAAAAGTCTCAATTAAATACACCTAAACTTTTTAAATCTTTAAAAGTCCCAAATAATACACCCCCGTTTGTACTTGGAAATTGTGATTTTTTTGGTGGGCTGACAGGGTGTGTAGAATTAGGGTTCTGTATAAATCTTAAATCAAGAGTTCAATTTTTTTATAAATTTAAAATGCATGTATGAATTGTATTAGTCTGTTCTTTGTATTCATATGAGTAGTACTTCGAATTTTGTATTGATTTTGCAATAAATTCTTTGCCAAATCAGGGGAACTGAAACTGATACTGCTCTAGTGGCTGGTTTGGATGGTACAATTTATTTATTGGAGCTTGGTTCTACGAAACCTCTCTGGTCGTTTTCATCAGGACAAACCATTTACTCATCATATCAGGCCTCTGTTAATGATACGGAAAATGTATCAGGAATTGGAGGCCATTACTTCATTGATTGTGGGGATGACTGGGAATTATATGCACACAACAGCCTTGGCGGCAAACTGGTATGATTGATTACTTACAGAGTTCTTGTTAAAGTATTGCTTCTCATATGTTCCCGTAAACAATTATTTTTCGAAGTGGCTTTTGTTTTTCTTATTTTTTAATAGGATTTTCTAATAATCCATGGGTGATAGTAGCAAGATTTATTAAATTCTTTTTCCTGCTGAAACAATTGCAACTGCTTTCTATGATTAGTGTCATGTAGTTGTAATCTTTCTATTAAAGATTTTGTTTTTATGATGTACTACCTTTGGGGGGTCAGATGAGTGGGTGGATAATCCAAACTTCAATTTTTCTTTCTCACATGAACATGAAAGATGCACGTGCAAAAATAATGACATTTGATAAAGATCTCATCCTGCTCACAATTGCTTGTAGCTGAATAGCTTACATGTACAATAAATTACAACCTCCGAGAAGAATTATATATGTTATCAAGAGCTTGAGAGTATCACAAGAATTTGAAAATAATTTTAACTTGAAAACTACAAAAAATTAGGAGAACTACCATAGGTAATAAGATGCAGATAACAGTGTTTGACAATTTTTTTAGACAATATCACTATTTAAATTATGTTGCTGGTTGTATTCAACATAACCATACCTTTGATAAGTAGTATTTTAAGGATATTTCAGTCAGACCTAGGAATACTTAATGTTTTTCCTTTAAGACATAAGTTCACCTTGCTTATTTATGTGACGAGGAACACTATTAATTTATTTTGAAATGAATATTAAATATTTAATTAAGAATAAAGTCACTAGCCTGATAGAAGTAGTACGCCTTGTTATAAACTGTGCTAGTTAGAATTAGGGTTGAATAACAAAATCGTTAAACTGCAAAATTGAACTGAAACCACTTTTTGAAACCCTTAGTTTGGGTCACGTGGATTCGTTAACATTTTGATTTTGAATCAAACCAAAATTGCTTTAAAATTATTTGGTTTAGGTTTCAATCCTTATAAACCGTTTCAAATCGTTAAACCATTTAAAAAAAAAAGGAATCTAAAAATATTAATCTAAATTTTATCCATCCTAATTAAAATTAAACACGTTCTAGCTAAAAAAAATACATTTATATTAGACATAACTTAATTAAATTCAATACCAAAATAGACGATTATACATCCTAATTCATTAATTAAATCATACCTAAATAATTTTCTTGAATTTTGCCTAAATTTTCAGGTCATTTTAACTTAAATTTTTTTTTTTGTAATTATTTACTATAATTTTATTGGTAGTTATGTTGTTTTGTTTTAATTATTGTCGAGTACCCTTAATTTTTTAGCTAACAGCACACTTAATAATTATTTACATTTTAACTTATTTTCTAAATTTTACTGTTATTTGCTAGAATGATTAAATGAATTACTTAAGTAGTCGTTTTGAAGATTTGACCATTGAACCTAGGCCTGGGCACGGGTCGGGTCGGTTCGATTCTGAAGAGAACCGAAACGAACCGAAAATTTTCGGGTAGTTAGTAAACGGAACCGTCGGGTCCAAATATAATTTTGGAACCGTTCCGTTCGGGGTTCGGTTCCATAGTATAATTAATTTTTTTTTAACATTTATAACAATACTACAGTCTGACATGTTCAATCTTAATTTTTACAAATTAACGTATTCCAATATAATAAGATATAAATAACAAGTTGTCCAATAAGATTAATTTACCAATATATACAAATAACAAAAAATAGATAGTAAATTAGTAATACTAAAATATCGGTGATCCATATAAATTAAAAGTCATAGACTCGTAGAGATAAAATATTTTAAAGTATTGCTAATACAGTAGTACTTATTTAACAACTATTTGATTTAACCATCAATTACTTGACTTGCCATACTAGATACTAAAAAAACTCTACAAGAAAGATTGAAAAATCACAATTAACAAACATAAATAAACAAAAAATTGTTCAACTAATAAAATTTAATAATAAAAAATAAAATATATTTTTTATTATATGTCTCAATGCCATCATAGAACCCAGTCTCTTCATTGCAAACTCTATATTTGTTAATTTATTTTAAAAAATTAAATAATTTGATTTATCTCATATATAAAAATTAAAAAATTTTAAAAAAATTCGGTTCTTATTCGGTTCTTCGGTTCTGGGTCTAGAACCGAGAACCAATTCGTACCCGTCGGTTCTTGATTCTGATACCCGTTCGGGTATTTCATTTACGAAGAACCGCTCGGTTCGGTTCAGGTTCGGTTCGATTCAGTTCGGTTCATTCAGTTCGGTTCGAGATATATGCTCAGCCCTAATTGAACCTTTCTACATATAACTTTGGTGGAAATTAAATGCAAATATTATCCTTCAAATTACTATATGTGTTAACTTTTAAAATATCAACAATTATTTATGAGTCTACATTTCCTATTAGTGGTCAAATTCTTAATTCATTTAGGAGTTCGTTGAGTGTAAATATGGTTGAATCGGTGATTTGCCCTAAAAATTAGTTGTATAATAACTAGGAACCTATAACAATTCATCAATATTTGGATGAAGTAGAAGCATTGAATGATTCACAAAGGTTATATTAGGTATTATCGTATTTGATCTTTCTATTCATTTTCTTTTATTAGTTATTTTATATCATTTAACTATAATCAATGAATTCATGTACCATATTCTTATCTTTACAGTGAGAATGAATTATGTGTTACTATTGCAGACGTTGCGCCAATTAGTATTGACTAAAGGTTAAAATATTTTTTTCATGTTTCATTATAATGATTAGAATTATAAAACATTAATTTTTAATATTTTTAATAATACAATTTATGTTTTAACGTGAAATTTTAGAATAATATTTATGATTTATTGTATTTGATATACATTAATTTATTCTTATTAAACCGTTGTTTTAAATCGAACCAAACTGAAAAAAAATGGGTTGGATTGATTTGGTTTAGAAATCAAAGTAGTTTGGTTTGGTTGGAAAAAATTTCAAACCGTTTTAATTAGTTTGATTTGAAAATTTGTCTCAAACCACTCAAACTCAACTGTGTTCACCCCTAGTTTGAACAGAGAAACAGGGAACTAGAATGCATGTCTGGTTATATTCCAAAAACTATACATATGGTCAACTAACCGGTCCAACCGGGAACTGGATGAATTTGCCACTGGTTGACTGGACTTTTCCCAGTGCCTATTTTCGAAAAGAGCGGATTTTTTTTGTTAACGAGCGATTTCGTCTTGACATGTATCATGCTATCTTGTTATGAATATTCTTGACATCATATAATCTTAATCTTTGGTTATTAATACAGTTTTTGTTTTTTTCTATTGTTGTGATATTTCATGCATATTGTTTCTCTGTCTATTGCAAAAAATAAAAATAAAAAATTCTTCCTTTCTTGTGTTCCTTCTCTTTTATTTTAGACTTTCTTTACCTGTTTGTATTTTGAGTAGTAACTCTGACATGCCCAAAAGGGGCGTCAAAATATTTCTTTACTTTTGTGAAATTTGTCGTTCAAATAGTAATGTGGTAAGTAATGGTCATTTCCGCAGAGGAATGTTTTCAACTATGTCAATTGCAACGAGAAAAATAAAATACGCAAATAAGTAAATTGGGGGGGGGGGGTTGGTTGGTTAACTAAACTAAGGAAACGATAGATGCATAAAAGAAAATACTAGAATAACAAAGTAATGAAAATGTGATCGAGGGGTACTTCTTCACCGCTAGAATGACTTTCTTATCGATGTTCGAAAAAAATTTTCGTTCTCAAGATCAACAACAATTCGAGAATAATCACAAACTCGATTATCTCAAACTTTCCTTACATTTTAGTTGAATAAAACAAGCTATTTACCCAACCCTATTCATTAAACAACTTAGGTAAGCTCGCTAGATTTAATTTAACAAAAGCATTCATACGAGAGAGTCGAATTGAATTAAGCACAAACACACAAGCTCGGTTTGTTAACTTAAGTGATAATTCACCTACATTTAATAGAAAATTCCTCATAATCCATCAAAATGTAGTTGCTATTAGGGTTTGGTCAAATTAGCAATTACGGACTAAAAATCTCAAATTAGCAAATATTGTAAACAACTCAATCATCTAGTTGGCCCGCTAAATAACCGAGAAGAACAATAAACACATAAACACAATGAATTAATCATATTAATCTCAAGAACTATAAAGCACAAAAAAATAGAAAATCATCATAGGGTTCCAAAATAATCCCCAATCATATACAAGTTAGCTATCCATAAATAGATTCACAAATAGCTAATAAAATATTACTACACAATGATAAAAACGAGATTAAATATGAGAAAGGGAGATGTGGCCTTCTTCATCAATGGAGTCTTCTTCTTCATCTTCCCATTTCCACCATTGTTAAAGGAGGAGGTAAGCTCCCAGATTTTTCTTGGTTTTTGGTCGGCTCCCTCTCTTCTTTCTTGCCCTAGAAATGACCCCAAAATGTTGTATTTAAATTGTGTTGAAGAAGGGAGGCGTTTTGGGTCGAAAACGAGTCAAAAAGGGGTCAAAAATACGCTTTTCTCGCTACCCGGGAGGCCGGGCGCCGCCGTGGCGGCCATGATTGAAGCTCGGGCGCTACAACGCCAGCCAACATTTTTCACTTTTTACAGCCTAGGTCCTCCAACTTTCGGGACTTGTGCATTTTGGTACCCAAAATTATCTTTTTGTGCACTTTTGGTCATTTTTCTTTCTTTCTTCCGTTTTCATCTCCAATTTGGAATTTTGGCAATGTAACACCTACAAAATAGAATATAACTATATTAAGTAGCAAAATATTAATGAAAACTCACAAATATCTAAATTTAATGGTATAAATAAGTGCAAAATCCGCACTTATCAAACTCCATTAATTATTCCACCCCTTCCAGCAGATGTTCCCCCTTCCCTACCCCTTGGGTTTTTTGGAAGTATCATTGTTTTGTAATAGTAGAAGATCCCTCTAATTATGTCATAGGTTGTATTCATGATAACGTTTGCTCCAATAAGTGGTATATTTAGGTCAATTCAGTTTTTTCGGGACTACTTATTTATGAATCCATTTTAGACGTAAGTTAAGCTTGCTTTCTACGTGAGGAACTATATTATTTGAAATGTAAATCAAATATAAACAAGGTCATGACCAAGTTATAATTATTTCTTATATGCTAAGTAATTTTTCTCTTCTTTGCAAATTTTCTTTCTTTATTCTTGTTTTTCTTCCTTTTCTTTCATGGTAGATATATTTTCCTGTTTCTATATCTATAAGAACTTCAACTAAATCCCCTCCTATGTACCTCTCCACTGACTTCGACAGTAGCCTCAAATTCCATTGGACACATTGTTAGTCTTCTTGGAGGCTATATTTAGTTTAATATTTTTTGGTAGCTTAGTTCGTTTTGAATTGAATGTAGCCTCTCGTCGCATAAGGGAACAAGGTGAAATTGTTTGATAGGAGACCTTAGACTGTGGTCCTGAGTACAAGAAAATTACTCTAATTATTAAGTTATAAAGCCTAATTATTGCTGCTTTGTGAAGTCAATATGTGAATCAATTTTCGCAATGAGGTCGTCTTGGGGTTAGAAGGGGGACCGGAATCTCCTCCTCCCCCCCCCCCCCCTCTCGTGGGTGCAGGGGACGAAGCACCGGACCAATATTTCATTATGGACAGTTCATGAATTTGTGTCATAAATTTTGTCTTAAGAATTTGAGTTCTTGTAAATTTTGGTTTTATCTTAATTCGTCTTATAAGTTATAAATAGTGAGTCGTCATTAAGCTTCTTAATCACCATCATCAAAGAGAGAAAGAGGGGTTAGAGAAGATAAATGTGCGATTTTTCTTGTAAACTTCTTTTCATTGTACTAAATTACTATAACGGCTGAAGATGACGTAGTTTCACATTGATGTGAACTTCTATAAGTTCTGTGTATCTTTATTTCTTTCTACTTATTGATTGCTCTCGGTGAAATAGAATTAGGATTTCTAATTCTCAACACTAATTGGAAGGATCTCATTGTCTTACTTATATTTACTATGGCTTATATTTAACCATATCAAGTTTTATTTGTAGTTTTTGAGTTCTGATTATTTTCAAGTACTCGTTATCCTCTCAAGTTCTTGATGACATACAAAGTTGCCCATACTTCAATATGACTTTGGTTGTTTGCTTTATTGCAAACACGGGCCATTTAATATGTGGATTTAAGCAGTTTTGAGTTGTACTTGACATTGAATGCACATGTCTTCTCATCTCGTGTACTAACCAAATAGTGTGATATATGATAGTTCCAATGCTTGAATTTAAAATGGGGCCCAAAAGAGCATATCAAGCAAACAGATTTGTCAGTTAGACTCGGTATCCATAGCATCATATTCCTTCCTCACATATAGACTAAGATTCAATGGCGAATCAGTTGTTGATGTTGCATATTACCTTTGATATGTGAACCGAAGAAATGGGTTCGATATTGCAGGGAATAGGATTATGGACCTATGATGGAAATTGATTGGGTAGACGAAGGACTATTAAATTTCCTTTGATGTGTCACAATAATATAATTTCTTATTTGAACCTTCATTTGTTGGTAATCATATGCTTTATTTGCACCCTCACCAGTCACCCCTATTCTGAATTGTGTGCTTAGCTTGGCATACCTTTTCTCTTAATGAATGCCATTTAATGTCATACGCAGGCAAGAGGAAATAATTTGTTCTAAGTGGGGTTTACTATGATGGCCTGTATAGCTTTGAAATATTTATCATGTGTCGTTAAATTTGAATTATAAGTGAAATGAGTCGTAATTACCACAAAGCATTTTGTTTTATTACGAGGCTATGAGGATTTGTAGTATGATTGAATGAAAAAAAAATAGTAAACTCGTGTCTTTATTCTATTGATAAGAATTTGGAGCGTGACAAATCATGTATAGAAAATGTTATTTTCTCTTTTTTGACGTTTCCTCACAACATTTCCCTACTTTTTAACACCACATTCACAAAAAAATCACTTTTCATAAAATCTTTATCAAAGAAGGGCTTATTTGCATTGTTTTATATTTTTCCATATGAATTTTTTACCTATTAATTTTTCCCCCCTTTGAAAATTATTGTAATAGTCCCAGTTTAGTAGAAATCAATGAAAAAATGTCAGTTCAAATCACGTTCTTATGAAACAAACAATAAAATAACTCTTAAATCATATTAAAATTCCATATGTTTGTTTTATGCCTCTTAATTCTGTATTGTCAATTGCACAATGTTTAGAAACTTATGAAGACTATTGAAGAGTACGTCAGTTCAACACCACAGATAGAAGAGAATGGAGGTATTGTACTTGGATCCAAAAGAACTACTGCATTTATAGTGGATAAAAGGACTGGAAGTATCATCAATACATATAGTACGTCTGATTCACCAGCCGCAATGCAGAGCAATGAAAATGGTTTCTTCTATAATACCACTGTTGATGAGCATGTTCAGTCTAGCTCTGACATAAAAACTGATCAGAAACTGCTTTACATCACTAGGACAGATTATACGTTGACATCATTTATTCCTAACTCCAACAAAGTTTTGTGGAACATGACTGTTGCTGAGATTGGTGCTGCTTTTCTCTGTCCAGAGATTGAAGAGTCACTTGATCAGAGTACCTCGGATTCAGGCTCTTCTGAACCTAGCCTTCCTTTTACTATGCCATTGAATTGTCGATCAAGAGCTCGCGTCTATCGCTTCCGCACACACAATATATTTGAACCCTTCTCCAGGCACAATTGGCTGCCAGAGCCTCATGGTCAAGATCTTATGCTTCCAGCACCAAAATCAGATGCTCTTCCTTCACAACCAAATATTGATAAAGTTCTTGAACTTCTTCCTTCATTGCGCAATAGTGATAAAATTCTGGACGTGCATTACTCCCAGGACCCTGAGGCTGTTCCTCCTTTTCAAATGTTGGATGACGAGAGTCGAAAATCTCATGTGCAAGACGTGAAATTGCCATCAAATGATGGTTCTATGCTGTTTCCTGGCAACTTCATCTCATTCCAGCTCATTCTTTTTTCTATTAGTCTTCTAGCTTTTGTTGTCTACCATTATAATCTGATCACTGTGGAAAAAGTAAAGTTGATTGCTCAGCCTTCTTATGTTACTGCTGTAAACGTACCTTCGAAAAGGAAGAAACCTCGGAGATCTGGGAAGGGCAGAGTTAACAGTGAGAAAATGGACAAAGAAGAAAATTTGGTTAATAACACTTGTAATGACTTTATGAACCTAAATCAACCAAATTCTTACATAGATGGACGCAATATTGGTAAGTTATTTGTCTCAAGCAAAGAGATTGCAAAAGGTAGCAATGGTACCATTGTCGTTGAAGGGATTTATGAAGGCCGTCCAGTTGCCGTGAAACGCCTTGTGAGGGCCCATCATGATATCGCCTCTAAGGAAATTCAAAATCTTGTGTTGTCTGACCAACATCCAAATATTGTTAGATGGTATGGAGTGGAGCACGACCAAGATTTTGTGTATCTTGCACTTGAGCGCAGTGCTTGCAGCTTGAATGATCTTATTCATATAAATTCAGAGTCCTCTATTGACGTAATTGTTAGCAAAAACATGGATTCAGAGTTTTTGACGGAGTATAGGGTCCATTTAGAATCTATAAAAGGCACTATGCAGGAGGTTGAACTGTGGAAGGCAGATGGCTATCCTTCACCCGTATTGTTGAAGCTGATGAGGTTATTAAATGTTCTACAGAACACTTTTACCTGAAAAAGAACTTCTAAAGAACGCACTGTCCTTTTATACCCTTCTAATTTTATTTTTTTTTTCCCTTTCTTTTTTCAATTCAAAATTTACTCCTATTTGAAAACAGGGATGTGATTTGTGGACTTGTACATCTCCATGAATTGGGAATTGTCCATCGCGATTTGAAGCCGCAAAATGTGTTAATATTCAAAGATAGATCTTTTTCTGCGAAGCTTTCTGATATGGGTATTAGTAAACGCCTTGTTGAAGACACATCTTCATTGGGGCATCATGCTACAGGTAAAGCATATGAATCTTGGTCCGATTGACTCTCTTTTTTGCGGAAATCACGATTGTATGTAGATGCTGCATGCAACAACCTTGTTGTCTTTCTTATTTCAATTTCATCCTCACTGGTTAGAGGAAAATATATTTAAAGCTTGTTGGGAAAGTGTTTATAAGCAGTTTAATTATAAATAGATAAAATTGAGTGGTGGATAAATATGTAGTACTTGTGGGTTCCATGAAATATGTGGATGGTTTGACCAATTATAAACAGTTTATAAACATTAGCCAAACATGGGCTTAGCCTAAGAATCAGAAAGTCAACGTTTTTTTATTTTAACTGGATTGTTTAAATGACCAGATATTTGGAAATGTACACAGCCTTCACCTATAGTTTTGCTCATATTACATTTACTATGTGCTTGCTTGGTCATGCTTTTAATTGCTTATCGGCTTTGGGTCCTACAAAATGTATGGATAATAAATATATAGTAGTTGTGGGTCTTGAGAAAATGTGTGGATAAAAAGTATATTTAACCAACTTAAAAAAAAAAAAAAATTTAGCTTTGCTAAACATGCACTACGAGAAAGTCATTTATTTGCTTTTATTGATTGAATTATTGCAGGCTGTGGAAGTTCAGGATGGCAAGCGCCTGAACAGCTTCTTCGTCAGCGTCAAACAAGGGCAGTCGATGTGTTTAGTCTAGGCTGCGTTCTGTTTTTCTGCTTTACGGGTGGTAGACATCCCTTTGGTAACCCTCTTGAACGTGATATCAATATCACTAAGAATAAAGTTGACCTTTTCCTGGTGGAACACATTCCAGAAGCTGTGGATCTGTTTTTTCAATTATTAAATCCTAATGCTGAAATGAGGTAGTGGACATTGTGGTGACAATTGAAAATTTGAAACTGCCTCTTAATAATGATTATCCCTTAATGCATAGGATGTTTTCACCTGGAAAGAGTGTCTAGAACCTGATCAATCTGTTAGTTATATTTTTCGATCTTGTAGAAGCTTTTTCTGCATAATTGACCAATTCAATTTTGTTTAGATGAGCATGAGAATTTCTGCCACGGACAGATTGATCTCTACTTTGGATATTAAATACTCAGTACCTCAAAGGAAAAAAAAAATCCCAATATATTCATGAAAAAATCCCAATATATTCATGAATATATTGGCAACAAAGTATTTTCCAACTTCTCATGTATATTTTGAAAACTTAAAGAAATTATTGGATCACTGTATAGTTGTCTTATGATTTTACCTCAAGAATTAGCAACATTTTCATGAAGAATCTGACTGCATGGTTTCTTCTAGTAGGTGTAGCAATGGACTAAATGGTGTTGCGAAAAATAATTCAAGTAGCTAACTCTAATTTTATTCCCACTAAGGTTTATTTTGTTATTTTCAAATTTCATCTTTTGATTATCATGAACTTTTTAAATTTCAGGCCAAAGGCATCGGAGGTGCTTTACCATCCCTTATTTTGGAGTGCTGAGCTGCGACTATCCTTCCTCCGTGACACAAGTGACAGGATAGAATTGGAAGACAGAGAGACGGATTCTCCTCTCTTAGAAGCTTTAGAAAGTACAACCCCTCTGGCTTTAGGTACAAAGTGGGATGAAAAGATGGAACCTGCATTTCTTCATAACATTGGACGCTACAGACGTTATAAGTATGACAGTGTTCGTGACTTATTACGAGTCATGCGTAACAAGTTGAATCATTATCGAGAGCTTCCCACAGAAATACAGGTATTTGTGAAGTCTATGAGCCCATTTGACAGGGTTTCTGCTTCTGCTTCTACTTTTTACAGAAGAGCTTTTCGAGGAAGTCACTATGGATTAGTTTGCTTATAATATCATCTAACTAGACAAAGCACTTCTAGATAATTATTCAAACAGACCTAAAAACAGCTTCTTAGTTTCTCGAAACCAGCTTATAACTTTTAAAAAGCTGTGCCAAATGGGCCCTGTATCTGATTTGCAGTTCAAACATAGCCCCTATTTTGGGCTCCATTTAAATTTTAATACATTTTTTTTTCAACCACACATTCTTCAATAAAATAATATTACATATAAACATAAAACTTTTCCTTATTTTTTAATCACACATTCTCCAAAAATTACTATTTCAAAATACATTTTCCCAAAACTTTATTAAAATGTGGCCCAAACTAGGATTTAATATACTAGCTACTTTGTGTGAAATCTGTGCCAGTTGTATTTTTTAGCAGACGGAAACTATGAAATCTTCTTTATCTTTTATAATACCACATGATGTTTACGAGTTACTAAAGTTCATCGGTGGTGTTACATTTCAGGAACTAATCGGATCGGTTCCAGAAGGATTTGATAGGTATTTTAAGACTCGGTACCCAAAACTATTGATCGAAGTATACAAAGTCATGTACACATACTGTAGGGAAGAAGAATGGTTTCTCAAGTACTTCAAAGGTACAACATTGTAGTTACTTGTATTAGAAGATTTATGGTCCCTTATATACTGGGTTTTATACATACAATAGATGTATACATACATATGTAATCCTAATGTAACGCACTCTATGAACACTGTTAATAATGTAAAATTTGTAAGTCAATTGTTGTTCCAATAATGTTCACAGATTCTCTTCTCCTATGCATCTGAATTTATACTGCTCTCTGCTGTGGTTAAATGTTAATAATTTGTAGTAGCAGAAAGGTGCTTTTGCAGCCTTTTCTTGAGTCGTCCCCGATCATGAACTTTTAACAAGAAGGCTCGGAGGAATAATGTTATATAATTTGTTTATGGCCGGTATGAAATATACAAGTAGACAGAGGAACATTAATTCACTTGTGAAAATCAGCCTACTTCCCAGTACAGAATACTAAAATTAAGGAATCTCTCCACTTCCTAATGATCCAGAATCTAGAATTTATTTGGTACACTCACAACGTGTTTTGTATGCAGTACTAGATCTTCAATAGAGCTGGGACTGCAGAAATAGACAAGAAGATCCTCAGATGTTGCTAACTCCATCTTCACATAATCAAAATGATAGTTTTCAGATATTACACAGGCAAAATTCCTTCAGCTGATATACTCCTCTTCTTCGAAGTTGGAATCTCATTCCAAGGCGGAGGATCCAAAGAGAAACAGATCTTGATTATTGTTATATTATCACACGTGTTGCGCTTAATGCCTTCCTGACAAGCTCCTTCGAGCACTTCTCGGGATATTTTTGCAGCATCATCTCCTTACAGCACACTGGCTGCTCATCACGTACCATAGGCCATTACAACCTATTATTTAGACTCGTCTTCCTCTATTAAGACAACCTCTTCCAACTCGGGTTCTGAGCTCAAGGGACAGTTTGAACCTTTACAACCCTTCATGTGCTAGTCACCTAATGCATGTGCGATTGAGTGCTGGCCATTGAGATAGCAGTCATAGATGACTCCCCCAAGCTTTTCTATCCTGATTCTTTCGAAGGTGCGATATTTTGATAGTTCGATCGCTCTTCCTCTTTTACCCAAAACAGCTAAAGAATTCCCAGCATTAGCAATTATCATATTCCTGCATGATCCAAGGCTTATAACCTCGTATAGTTACAAATAAGTTATAGCATGTTGTAACTTGAGAGCAACTCGATATCTTACCGTCCTAACACAAGAGCAGTCAAATAGGTGGTGCTAGATGAACGATCAAGAGATTTAGCAATTATAAGCCTAAATGTACTTTTGACACTATGTTTTGGACAGATAAACATTAACTTATGATTGCTTGATTTTTATGATTATTGCATTTAATATTTGAGCAAATAAATCATATGTTCCATGATCACGGATATTATAAATTGAGCATTAAGTTGTTAAGTACAATAGACTCAATTTATAAAGTTATCAGAAATAATTGACTGTGATCAGTAAATAAAGTCGAATACTTTATTTTGTTAAGGTTATATTATATTTATCAAAGTTTGTCTAGACTTTGATAAATGATGATGATGATGATTATTGGACATAACCAAGTAACGTTTAATAATGTGACAATCAAGTAGAATTAAAGATTATTGACAGTCAAACACACGTCTGAATCCTGAACAAATTATAAACATTAATTATTAATTTGAGTTCCTTGAGTTAATGAATAGTTAGATTAATTATATAATCAATATATCGTTATTTTTGGAATTAGAATGAACTAGTTAACAAACATATTTTCATAATATGGAACTCGTCACCCATTTTATAGGTGCATCATTAACACGAGTATTTTTCTAAACAGGCTCAGTAGCTTAACAATAAGATTGTTAAACTCATTATTGTGATGCGATCGCAAGAAATTGCATAATTAAAAATAGAACAGGTGACATTTTCTATAAATAATAAAACTGACAAATTATTGGTTAAAATAATCACTTATAATTATTTTAAAAATTCACGGGGACGAAAGGTTAACGACGTGTCAAGATGAATTAATTATTGAAAAGCTTTGACAATTTTAATTAATTTAAGGTTCAACCGTTAGTGAATATAGTTGTGACTAATTAGTTAATCTTGAAAGATTAAGAATTCATCAATGCAAGAATTAATTTATTGGAGTTAAAATACAAGAGTTATAATTTAACAAGGACTAGACAATTAAATATCTAGAATTAATATGGATAAAATACATGATATTGCAATTACCAAAATTAGTGTCCCCACGCTAGAAAAAAATGTGTAGTTTTCTTGAAATTCTTGAAGAACATTGAAGAAGGCATAGAGTTACGAAGTTGCGTTGATTGCAAGAAAATTAAAAACACACATCAAAGATAACATAATAAACACATATGCGTTTAAATGTAATATTAGAATTTTCGAAGCACTTTTTTTACCGTAGCTAAGAATTGGGAATCCTCGAGAATAAACTTGAGGATCTTCTTTCAAGTGAATAATGCAACATCAACGCCCCCATGACCATCAAACAACTGAAGGTGAATAAGAATCTCAATGAAGAAATCATATTGATTATATTATCAAGAATCTCTCAACAAATCAAAATGGTGAAAGGACTTCAACCTTAGGCTTTTAATTTAAATTTAATGTAAGAATTAGTGAATCTCATTAAAAGTATGATTAAAAAATGTAGTTTTGAATGAAATGAAATGTCTGATTATTTTCATGTGAAGCTCTCGCTAACTATTTCTTGTAACATTAGTGTCACAGTTGAGTAAGTAACGATATAAGGTAAAGATTTGTATAGCAAGTCCCAACAACTAAAGAGCTGCAAATTTGAATGATAACAAATGTACAAATGCACACACTCTATTTGTATCCATATATGAGTAAGGTAGTAGGCACACAAGTGTGGAGCCATTAGTGAGGACCGAAGGTAAAGAGCTCAAATTATCAAAGAGATTATATATGGTCTTTCTTAGTGCTTCCTTGCAATTGTACATGGCCGTTGACAAGTAATAATTGTAGGAGTAAGAGTATTGTTTCACGAGGAATAGGCCTTTAGTTGCATTATATTAATTCAATGTCATATTTGAATGTAATCAAACAAAAGAGATTTTTATGGTGTGTTTCTATTAACTACTAATATTTATCCTCATGATTATCTAAATATACGCGAAAAACTGTGATTGAGATAAGTGTGTAGAGATTTCTACTTCACCCGTTATTCTCTCGTATCAATTCTCGACCTATGTTATCTAGTATAATTTGTGTATAAATGATAATTGATAATTTAATTGTATTCAACTATTTCCCCGAGCTATGCTAGATATATTCCCAAGCACAACCCAAAATATCAATATTCCAAATGCATTCAATTACACAATTACCTATTTGATTGCACAAGTCATAAATTATTAATCTTAACGTTTATTGAACCTTGTGTTGATGATTGCAATGTTCTAGATCTATTTTGGACCTCCAGAAAAACAAAATAACCCACCTACGATCTAAATGTTGATCAAGTATTCAAATAATCAATAAGCATGCAATACCAATAAATAACACAAATCAACTAAAAAAGCAACATATTTTTGACCTCCTAGAAAACAAAATAAGAACCGTATTAACTAAATGGTGATCAAGCATTCAAATGATCAATAAGCATGCAATGCCAATAAATAACACAAAGCAACTAAAAACGCAACTTATTTCTGACCTCCCAAAAAATAAAATAAGAAACATATTATCTAAATAGTGATCAAACATTCAAATGATCAATAAGCATGCAATGCCAATAACTAACACAAATCAACTAAAAATGTCTTTGAATTAAAACAGGAAAACAATAGGTTTTATCTTCATTGCAACACTAAAATACTTAGCCAACACCTCTATGACGAAATTACAACAAAATAAATGGAAGTTCCATCACCCAGAACATACAAGTGCAGGAAAAAGAAGTAGGATCAATCTCAAGTTATAAATCTTAAATTGCAAGCTTTTAATATTAGCTTTCTTGATGTAATTTGCCTCGTTTATCTTCCTAGCCGTATTCTTCAAGTTGTAGCAATCATATGCAAATTGCTTTTTCAAAAGTTGGACAACATCATTTTCGCCCGTATTTATCATTATTAAGGGATATAATTTCACATCAAATAAAGATAAAAACATAGACCAACTTATAAGTTTTTGGACTACTTCTCTTAACAAGATTGCCATTTTAAGATGGAACCCAAAATCTTAACATGGTATCAGAGCCCATTAAACTCTAACGAGTAATTATATAATCTCACATTGAATAAGGATAAAAACATAGACCAACTTATAAGAACTTGGATTACTCCTATTAACAAGGTTGACCTTTTAAGATGGAACCCAAAGTTTTAACAATCATCATATGATACCTTAGTTCTTCTCCGCTAGTGCCAAACAAGCCCTTGAATTCACATGGGCTATTGACCCACGGTGTTATCTTTTGCTTCTTGTGCATTTTGGTCTCTGACTTCTATTCTTTGATCATTTCAAGTCCGTTATATTGCAGTTCAAGTCTTGATCTTCCAATTCTTATCCATTTGGTCTCCTATCTAAGAATTAAGCACATACTCCATCATTTTAGCTCGATTTTCGTTTTTTTCTTCAAAATCACTTTCAACATTGTGTTCTACTTAAACTATTTACACGAGATTAAGTGATAATTCCTTAAAAATACTCACATATATTCATATTTAAAGACTTTAATAAGTGTATAAAATATACTTATCACTTTCCTCAATAAATTTTTATTTCTCCACATGAAAACAAAATAAAATGAAAAGATTTCATGTAGCATTACACGTTTGATAGAACAATAATCCCCTTCTCTCATATAGAAAGGAAGATGCAAAACTTAATTTATCAAAAAATAAAATAAAAAATGAAAGGGTAAAGAGTCTGTTGAAAAAAAAAATTACTTTTCAAGTAAAATTTTAATTTTAATCAGCTATTTTGTACAACTAGAAATGTAAATTTGACTCGTGGACTCGAATGACCCGTAAAAAGTTCTAATCGGCTCAGCTCGTGACTCAGGTCGAGTCTCATTTTTGAACGACAGTCTGAACCTAAATCAGCGTTTGTGGCATGCCAAAATTTCCTGTGTCACGAGCTTGTAAGCAAGCAACAAGCAGCCTACAACAAGTAGGTGGCAGTTGTATAAAAATAAAATAAAAAATTGAGCAAGCTCTACTCAGCTAAACTTGATAAGGTTTGGGCTTGAAGCTTTAGCCGAAGTTTTGATATTTTGGTTGAGCTTTGGCTCAGTTCAACTCTGTCCAAAAAAGCCTAAGCTATATTTTGTCGGGACAGTGCCTGAGCTGCAAGTTTTGGCTCAATTCGACCCATTTACATCTTTATGTACAACCAATCAAGATTAGGCATGTTCGAGCTGACTCGTTCCCGTCCCTACATACAACCAATCAGGATTAGGCATTAATTGAACCATTGGATTAGGAAACATTAAACACATTGCGGCGAAATACCAGAGTCAACTCAACCGAGTTATCTATCAACTCATTTCCCTCTATCAACTAACCACTCTCAACTCAGTCGCTGATCCAGTCCCCAAATTCAAAAACCCTAAAGTCATCCAACCAAAATCGATTCAATAAAAATTAATGGAAGAATACCCGGAGGAGCTTCGCACACCGCCAGTAGCTTTAGCATGTTTGGTGGGTTGCCCAGATGTCCACGCACTAATCACAGGGAACCTGCACTCTCTGCAGCCTCCCATAAATACAATTGCATTGCCCGATTTCTCCAAGATTCCAGTGATTTCCAAGGCTGTGAAAGAGAATCCGGCTGCGGGTTCGGCCAAGCCCGTCGGTGGAATTGTGAAAAGGGATTGGCTTTCAAAGCACCGGACCCGGGTTCCGGCTGTTGTAGCAGCTCTTTTTAGCTCTGATCATGTCTCCGGTGATCCCGCTCAGTGGCTTCAGGTCTGCAACAATCTCGAAAACATCAAGTACGTGTCCCCTTTACTCTCTGTTAGTACATATATCACTGCAATTGTTTGGATTTAGTTTATATTGACACATATACATAGTTATGGGTTGTGGTTATATAAAATTTTTCCGGCAGGGCGACAATACTAGGGAGAAACATCAAATTGTTGGTGGTGGTGGTTACACAATCAGGTTCTAAAGGTGGGTCTTGCTTCCTTTCTCAATTAGATTTGGTCGCATATCGTGCATACATGTGTGAAATAGAATATTGAGGTTCATTAGAACTTGAGGTGTTTGATGAGCTCTGACTATGATTATGATCAAGTTTTTCTTTGCCTAGTTGTACTACCGAAGTATACACCTAATTTTACATATTCTTGTGTTTAGCTGCTTGTATTCATCTGATTGAGCCAAATCTTTTGAAGGGGCTTTCATGTATGGTTGTATTGAATCTTAAAATTTGATTTATGATTGTGACATAATATACATTGATAGTTGAAAATTATAGAAGTATGTCCAGATGTTTAATTTATGATATTTTTGTGTATTTGAACTAATTCAAACATTTGAAATATAAACTAAGTTGCTCAGGATTAAAAGTAGAGCATTCTTCCTCTTTATTCACATTTCACCATTCTAATAATAGCTCGTTATGTCACTAGGACGGGGATTTATATCACATACTTGTTATACATGCATGGAACTTAATGAAGTCAGTTATGAGAATATCAAATAAAAGAAAAACAAATCGATGAGTAGAAAGAACGGGGACATGCTTTGAGAAAATGACTAAAAACTATGCTTTTAAAGGTTTGAATAATTTTTTTATTCATTTATGAATTATGCACATGCCTCAGAAATAGGAAACAAATCTGTTTTCATCAATTCATGCATGTTAAATTTCATTCTGACAGAGCACCAAAGGTGGATTCTCTATATTTGGCATCATGTGCTTGAGTTGGTTTTTTTCTTCTCTTTCTTTCTTTAGTACATGTAACCAATATTATGACAATGTAGTAGGTCATTATGACTTTGCAGTAGGTCACTTAACCAAACTTTTTGACTCAGATGACACTAGTGAAGATCGCATGATATCCTTGAGGAAACGTGCAGAAGTAGATTCGAAAAATCTTATCATCTTTGTACCGGATGATCCATTGGAGCTTAAACAATCTCTTAACAGGTATAGTACTTTGATAATGTTCTCATTAGATTTTCTTGCTTTGACTTTTTATATATTGTCATAATGGCTCTGTTTTCTTGGAAGAAATGGAGGGTATTAAAAATTATATGGGTCAAAATTATCAATTTGTTTCCCTTTATCCTGTTTTAGTATATATAGTTAAATCTCTCTGTAAAGTGTTATTTATACTGTTATGGAAATAAAATCCAATTTTTTTTTTTTTTTTTTTAATGTTTTACATTGAGAACTCCTTTTTTTTAAAAGTTAAAACATATGAATACTAAGTAGCTACCCTGTTGCAGGCTAGGAACTGCATGTGCGGAACTTGCAAATACATATTATAGAGATGAAGGGCGAAGAGTTAAAGCACGTCTTGAAAGAAAAAATGTTGGCTCAATAGAGTTACATATTCGTTACTGTTTCAAAGTAAGGGCTATCTTTCATCGGGTTGTAGTTCTTCATATTACTTGCCTTCAGGTTGCATTTATGAGTTAACTAAGACAATTTGATGTGAATTTTTTGTTGAATGGTCCTCTTTTTATATAATGATACATTCACTGTTTTGATCTTTTCAAAATTAGTAGATTGGTGTTCTGTGGTAAACACTTTGGAATGCCACTGCCCGTGCTGTTTTTCTGTGTTCTTTTCAATTTATTATGTCCAAGTGAAAACTGTAGATTAGCAAGTAAATTAAACTGACAATCCTTTTGTATGAAGTAGTTGCATCATTACTTGTCAATTGATTTCTCCTAGGAGATATGTATAATCAATTACTACGTCCAAGTTTCAGAACTTTTGGTTTTTTTGGGGCATGGAATCTGAAATCGGATAAATTGCGAGTAGGTAACTTATTTAATTTTATAATGTAATTTTTTTTTTTTTTTATTTATGACCGTGGATGTCCGGGCTAGCTTATGAGCACCTCAACTAATTCACAGGGCGCTGAAGTTTACAGTCGAATACTCACCTCAGTGGCTTAAGATGACCTTGAGGGGACTCGAACTGGTGATCATTGGGAAACAAACCCAATGTCAACTAAGCTACCCCTCAGGGTTTGTAATTTTTTTTTTTGAGAAATAAATAAATGATAAAATTGTTGAATCAAATCATGTAAGAGAATATAGTTCCACATATAGAGCCACAGATGCCAATTCCTAGCTTAGAGGATTCAACTAAAGTAAAAGAGCAAAGCGTATATGGAATATGATCCATACTGAATGAGCATTACATAATTGAAATAGCAGAAAAAAAAAAATCATCGTCAAAGGGATTGAGCTATATTTTGTTTACTGACCAAGTGATTTTGTAAAAATTCACAATTTTCTTGTATAATGAAATAACAAACATTTCAAAAGGATTCTTCTATCCTTTTCCTGTTACTTCCTTATAACAAAAAAGAAAGAGATGCCCACCTCTTTATTTGGCTACATTTGTCAATTTTTAGTTTACTAATGCAGAGAGGAAATTGTTTCTTGATTACTGAGTCTGTGAATCCATCATCTAACAACTTTTGTCTCACTTGTTGAAGTAGATTAGTTGAACTCCTGAAGCATTGGTGATTGGGCTGAATGCTTTTAAAGCTCAACCAATTGATTCTGCAAACATACATAATGAAATAAAAATTTGGTCAGGATTCTGGGGTCCTACGGGCAATTTGACTCGTTTTTCTAAACTAATTTGTTTTGATCTAAATCATTTGCAATTCTACTACACTAGCCATGCCTTGAACCTTTTGGATTGCCTCTTGGACAACAAAAAAAAACTCTGCTATACAGACAACTATAAAGGTGTTATTTCTTTAATAGGTATAATTAAGATGGATCATTGTATTTCACAATCTTTGAGTGGTTATTCAATTTTTGAAAAATGTTGCCCGTGAATGAAATTTGTTGGTCGTTCAGTTCTTTAACATCATAGAAGTATTGAAAGGAATATATGTCATCCATTTTCTACTTTTATTATTAACTCTCTTCACTTATACATCTGATTCTGAACGTATCAACTTCTAGGTTGCTGTATATGCAGAGTTTCGCAGAGATTGGCTTGAAGCTCTGAAGATGTACGAGGAGGCCTATCATGCTCTGCGAGAGGTATTCTCTATTTATGTAAAAAATAATTGCTCTTAGTCTGGATTGGCTTGTTACTTTTAACGACCCTTTTTTATTCTCTCGTGGTTGTTCTATTTACGAAGTCGACCAAAAGCCCCAGGCTTCGTGAGGCTTGAGTGAAAGGCGCAAAGTGTACTGCATTATTCAAGTATTGCGCATATAATCAAGAAATAAACTATCTTCAAATATGTATAACCGTTAAGAAAATTTAAATATTGCAGTTCCTTTAGTATAAGCAAACATTGCTTAATTTTCCGTTGATCCAGGAAAAATCAGTCCGGAAGTAATTTTTGAATATTTTCATGTGTTCCATCAATTAGTTCAATGTCAACTGCTAACTAAAGAAGCAATAGCAGATAATAACAAAAAATGGAAACTAAAGTTTATTTCCAATAAAAATGGGTCTTTTTTACCTACCCCCCAAGTTTCATGACCTTTTCTTTGTATGCTTGGATTTTCAGAGATGGACTTCTTTTTGCCTTCTGTTCAGCTTTCTTCTTTTTCTTTGTTTCTTTTACTTTCCAGTTTTGCCCTACCTTCTCTTTCTGCAACAATTTTTATTCACTTTTTGTTTTTGGATTACACCCTTGGTCAAAGATGCCTTGTGTGCAAGAAAAAGATATGAATATATTTCATTACTGTGCCAACACTTGATGAAAATATCAGGGTACAAAGCTGCATAGAATCCATTTGCCTCTATATATAACCAGTGTTAACTTTCTCAAGGCCCAAAGACCATGCACCTATATCATTGATAGTTCAGAATTGCAGATTTTACTTATCCAATTGTATAAGGACCTTTGTATAACTTGAACAGTTATCTATCTTAAAATGAAGGCACGACTTACTTGCATGATTTTATATCTATCGATGACATCAGTGAGTTCAAGTAGTCACGATGCCACATTTCATTTAATTTCAGATTTTTACACTTTATTTTTCAAGACACAGCAATACGTGCTGGATCTTCTGGTTGCTTGAGTTCAGCACAAATTTGATACTTTCGAGTATCGATGTGAAGTAATTGGTTTTATTTTGATTATGTGGTCTGCTATGTTTCTTTTGGTTATTCTTACTCATTTTATTTGCATTCTTCTACACAGGTGGTTACTCTTATTTTATTTGCATTTTTATACACAGGTGGTTACTCTTATTTTATTTGCATTCTTATACACAGGTGGTCGGCATGTCAACAAGATTGCCTCCAATCCAATCCTTAGTTGAGATCAAGAGTATCGCAGAACAGTTTCATTTTAAGATATCAACGTTATTGCTGCATGGTGGAAAAGTTGTAGAAGCAATCACATGGTTTCGCAGGCACATTAGTTACTATAGGAGGCTTAATGGAGCTCCTGAAGTTATTTTTCTTCACTGGGAATGGTTAAGCAGGCAATATTTGGTGTTTGCTCAGCTATTGGAAACATGCTTCGGTGACTGTTCAAAATCTTACAACTACAGTTTCAGTACCTGCAGATAAACAAACCGAATGGGAATTTTATCCACCTTATTACTATCAGGCTAGTAGTTTTCCTTTCAAATTTCCTGCACAACTCCCACCAAAAGAATAAAAAATAGCAATAATGCTACAGTGAAAGGGAAATGATGAAAGAAAGCCCTCAAATCTGCACCAGTTTCAATTAGGGCTGCTAGTAAACTGAGCCATATGGAGCCAGGGGACGTTAAGCTCAGCTCATTTACTGAACAAACTTTGTGTTCATGTTCGTTAATTGTTTGTGAACAAACTAGCTTGTCACTAATGGCTTGGATCTGAAGTTAAAGAGTATAGATATATCAACTTTTAAAGTATTGAATTATAATTCACGATTTAATTTCTAAAACATCACTAGAAGCTGTAAACTATTGGAGATACATAATGAATTAGGGGAAATTAACAAAATCCAATAGTAGAAATTTGTTTTTCGATATCTTTCAAATCTGTTCTTGTGGACAACAAACACTTGAACGAGCTTCTTCTTCTTGTTCAACTTGTGAAATGATTCTAGATATACAAACATGAATGACTTAAATGAGACGAATGCTGAGCTGTTCATGAATGGATCAGTTCATTTGCATTAATAGTATTGTTCATATGGTTATCTGTTATTGTTGAGTCTGAGGCTATATTGCATGTGGAAGCCACTGATGGATTTTTTAACTCTATAATCTGTCACCACAGAAATCAAATTTGCTTGTCTCGTTTACCCTGGGTGCTACCCAACTTCATTTTTCCTTACCCATCCCAATGACAAAATGAAATCAATGAAGAAGTAAAACTAACAAGATAATAAGCAGGACCTTTTCACTAACTCAATGTACATGTATAATATTGTGTTTCTATCTCACTTTCCCAAGCACATTTTTTTTGGTTTCCTGTATTTGAGCTCATGTTTCAACTCCCCCATTTTTTATTTTGTTGTTATTTATGGATGAGCTCCTCTCTGGTATAATCTTTAGATGTACCATATTGCATAGTTGGTGTGCCTATATCGGGGCAGTCTCTAGGAAATTGTTGCCGTAGGGAAGGTCATAAGTGGTCACTTACGTTGCCTGGTGGCCTGTTGTGTATCTGACTCATACATGTTCATTAGGATCACCTGTCCAAATTAATGGTTTAGACCACCATATGCCACGTCACTTTTTTCTTTTGAATTCTTAAAGTCTTGAATGTTCATAATCATTTATGAGTGCCCACTTTGAAATAAACTTTAGCTTAATGTCTTTAAACAGTTGTCAGCTCACTACCTGAAGGAAAAGAATTCTTGTTTGGAATTCGCAATATCTATGTCGAAGATGTTGGTGGGATTGATGGGAGTGTGGAATCTGTGGTAGCTTCTGTTTATGTTGGTCAGTTTGCCAGATTACTTGAGCATGAGGGCACTTACACAATGCAAGTGTGAGTTTCACTAGGCCAAATTATCTCGCTTTCCATTTATTGCAGTGTTTTCTTACCTTAATATTTCCCAATAAAATTTGCCATTTTCTGTCATAGTATTTATTATTATTATTATTATTATTTTTTTTTAATATAAATTTTGTTTCAGCTTAACTGATGATGAATATGTCCATTATACTCTTGCTGAAGGGAAGAGGTTCCAGGATTCTTTTGAAATTATTGCTCTCCTTAAAAGATCTTTTGAAGCATACAATAACTTAAAGGCTACAAGGATGGCTTCCTATTGTGGAGTCCAGATGGCCAGAGAATACTTTGTAATGGGCGAATTTAGTAATGCGAAGCAGGTCTTTGAAAATGTTGCAAGTCTTTATCGTCAAGAGGGATGGGTTACTTTGTTGTGGGAGGTCTTAGGTTATCTACGAGAGTGCTCTGTGGGAATTAGTTCAGTGAAAGACTTCATAGAGTACTCACTTGAAATGGCTGCAATGCCAATAATAACTAATGATGCTGCTCCGTCTTTTAGAGACTGTTGTCCAGCTGGGCCTGCAAGTCTTTCACAGAGAGAAAAGATACAAAAGAAAGCATTTGGGGTCCTCACAGGAGAATCAGGAACTGCACTGAGTGAGAACAATGGCCTCAAAGTAAATGGTGATTGTCCTCTTTATCTTGAGATTGATCTTGTCAGTCCCCTAAGAGTGGTACTTCTTGCATCAGTTGCTTTTCATGAACAAATAGTTAAGCCGGGTGCTCGAACAATGATCACAATATCGCTTCGGTCACAATTGCCACTAAATGTTGAGATAGATCAGTTGGAGGTGCAATTCAATCAATCAGAGTGTAATTTTATTATCACAAGTGATCAGAAGCCAAACTTAGCTGCAATCTCTCATATGCATCCTGGTCGCCGAGTGGAGACAGCTCCTACTCTGGAACTTCCTACAAGCAAATGGCTGCGATTGACATATGACATTAAACCCGGTATGCTGGTAACACAATTTTTTTTAAATGGTTGTGTATATTAGAAAATGTAATGCTGGTTTGACACCATCACATGAAGCATAGTTACTAAACATGACCAATAAACCAGGTTAACCTGTACTGAACTGGGCTGGGTTTGAAGTTAGAATTTCTTCTTGTCACTTTGTCAGTTTGCCCTGTCAACTTAGGAGTTGAATAGTTGGACCCGAAACTAACTCATCCACCTGGTCTGAAGGCAGGCTGAGTCTAGCGGGATCTGATGACATGTTTGGCTAAGCATAAAAAGTTCACTTCTAACTAAGAATTAAGTTTGAAGATGAGTGATTTTGTATTGATCAAAATTGAATATAAGTTACTTAATTTGATATTAAGTTAACAGTTACTTTTGATAAAAACAACTTTTTTTAATAGGTAATCAGGTAATTTTATTAATAAAAAGAGAATACACTTCCAAGTGTATTATCAATTAAACAAGAAAGAAATGGTAAGAAATTAGGCAGTCGATTAGAAGCCACGACATTAATCCAAGCATACAAAATCAGATAAAACAGTTATCTGATTTGCTCCGTCGTTCGTGTTTGGTCTTCAAAATAGCGACTGTTCTTTTTTCTCCACACACACCATACAATGCTTCTCGGGATAAGATTTCATACAAGCTTGCTATTCTTATCACGGAATTTTCTTCTCCATGCTCGCAACACATCCTCTATATACCTAGACAACATCCAATTCATATATTGAGACGCTAGAATACTGTTTCACAGCCAACGAACACAAACACAATGAGTAAACAAGTGGTTAATCATCTCATCATCCCCCTTATACATATAGCACCACTCGGTTACAAAGAAACCTGTTTCTTCGAAGATTATCCACCGTTAACACATGTTCCTTCACAACCGTCCACGGTAAAATGTCACCTGTGGAGATAATTTACATTTTCACACCATCTTCCAGGGAAATGAACTCTCTACAGGTCCCAAAATGGATCTAAAATAAGTGCGAACTAAAAAAAATCATCTTGTGCCAACCTCCACTTGCTATGATCACTCTCCTACTCAAATTTGCACCTCATGCAAGGAGGCCAAGAACAACGCATAATTATCCAATTCTCAATTCTGTAAATCACTCTCAAAAGTAATATTCTAGCTGTAACTCCCATTATGAATGTCTAATACATCATTCACCGTAGCAGAAGGCACCATGGCAATGAGATGCAAGGAAATCCCACTTTTAGCGATTGATCTCCACACTAACAATCATCCCAAAATCTATATTATTACCATTATCCACTGCAAAAGTCGATCTATCTCGAAAGTCACTCCATCCTCGTCGGATATATCTCCACAAACTCACCCCATAAGAACTACAAATCTCAACCGAGCACCAACCCCCCTCCATCAAACCATACTTTAGCCTTATAATTTCTCTCCAAAAACTACATTTTCCATTCCAAATCGCCACAGCCACTTGCTGAATAAGGCTTTATTAAACAAAATAAGGCTCTTCAATCCAAAGTTCTTTATCCTTATAGGAGAGCATACAACACTTCAATTATCTGAATGAACTTTCCTCTCCTCCTCAACCCTGCCAAAAAAATTCCTTTTGAATCCTTTCTAATCTATTTGTCACTACAGCAAGAATAAGAAACAATGACAAAAAATAAGACGGAAGATTAGAAAGAGTGGATTTAATGAGAGTAAGCCGGCCTCATTTGATAGGTACATATGCTTTCACTCAGCTAACCTTCTCTTCACCCTTTCCACAATGCTATTCCAAATATGTAAACTTTTAAACCGTGCCCTAAAGGGAGTCCTAGAGATGATATAGACAGTTGCACAACCCTGCAACCCAATATATGAGCCAACTCCTCCACATTAGCAACCTCTCCCATTGGTATATTGTTCACACATTTTGAGATGGTTACTTCTTGGTCTTCTTGCATCCCGCTTTGGTGGGCCTGAGTAATTGTATCCCCATCCCATCCAATAGCAAATGAAACATTAGTTATTCACATTACGTCATTACCTTCTGTCTTCTTATGCCTGGAGTCTTGATATTTCCAGCTATAATAAGTTGCTTGATTTATTTCACCTTTCATTGTCTCTTCTTCTACAGTGGACAGATGGTGTTTTGTGAACAGTGCGAAATAATATAATCTGTAGGATAGGATAACTAGATCACGAAATTAGTTCCTGATTTCTAGGGATTAGTTTCTAATTTTATTATTATCTTATTTGTTGTTATCTTGTTTTCTCCTCTCTATTTTTTTTTTTTGAATAAAGAGATTAGAATTTATCCAAAATCTCCGTTATCTTATAGTTCATATTTATCCCTTAAATTAAGAGATTATCTGTTACTAGAATTATCGAATTCAAGATTTGTTGTCATGCTTCTCCGTATATTCTATCGTTTTCCATTAGTCAAATAATAAGAAGAATTGAGATTATTTCTTCTGAGCTTATATGATATCACAACTAGGCTCTCGATTTGTTGTCATGCTTCTCCGTATATTCTATCGTTTTCCATTAGTCAAATAATAAGAAGAATTGAGATTATTTCTTCTGAGCTTATATGATATCACAACTAGGCTCTTGATCCGAATTCTTAAATGGTCAAAATTGCCATGACTGGGCTAGAAGAACCATAGATTCTTCTGAAGTAACTAGAGTCCCACTTTAAGGACTGCATGACGAAAAGTGGAGCAGACCATTTTTCCCAGAATAGTTCATTCCAGTTAATCTCTCACAAGTTAAATGGAAAAAACTACCTGGAATGGGCTCAATATATGAAGTTGGTGATCGACAGCATGGGAAAACTCGGACATTTGACTGGCAAAGTAAAGAGACCAGCAAATACACATCCTAATCTATGCACATGGAGGTCAGAAAACTCATTCATTATTGCATTGCTTATCAACTCGATGGAGCAAACCATAGGTAAACCCTACCTCTTTCTACCCACTGCAAAAGATGTGTAGGAGGCAGTACAAGAACCTATTCCGATTTAGAAAATTCATCGTAAATATTTTATTTGAAAAGAAAACTATGGGGCAATCCAAACAAGAAAACGTGAAGTCACTGTATACTATAATGAGATGGTTTTACCGTGCAAGAATTGGATCAATGTTGTAATGATGAATGGGATTGTCCCACCAGTAGTGTGAAGATTATGAAGATAGAAGAGAATGCAATTGTGTATTTGTTTTTGGCGGGCCTCAATTGTGATTTGGATGAAATCAAGGCTCGAATTCTTGGAAAAAAAACCTCTGCCATCCCTTCATGAGGCATTTTCTGAGATTAGAAGAGAAGAATTGGGAGGAAGATTATGTTAAAAAAATCGAGCCAGTGACAGAAATCGAGAACTCGACCCCCGTTTCAAGAAGCATTGAATGCGAAGGTGAAAGCAGGAAGAAACCATGGTGTAATCACTCCACGAAGCCACAACACTCAAAGGAAACGTGCTAGAAGATTTATGGAAAACCTCCGAATTGGAAGAAGAAACCAACGAGTGAAAACCAAGCATTTCAAGCCTCGCTTGAAGAGAACCAAGACAATAAGTCTTTATTCAGAAAGGAACAACTAGCACACTTGTACAAACCTTTTCAATCTCCACAATTCTCAGTAAATCCCTCTTATTCTTTAGCTCAGAAACACAACTTTATTACTGCTTTCATTTTTGTTTATTCTGGTCAAACCGACTTTTGGATTATAGACTCTGGAGCAACTGATCATATGACAAGTTGCTCTAATCTTTTCTCAACTTACAATTCTTGTGCAAGGAACAAAAATAAATAAATAAATAAATAAAGATTGCCAATGGTTGTCTTAGCAATAGCTGGGATAGGACCCAGCGTTATATCTCCTTCCTTAATTGTGCATAATGTCCTTCATTGGCCTAAATTGTTTTGTAATTTTTGTCAATCAAAAAGTTAGCTAATGGTCTCTCGAGTGTCAAGCTCATTTCTAACCCTCTCTATAAGTTTCAGGAACTGGTCTTGGGGATGACGATTGATAGTGCTAGAAAAAGTGATGGTCTTTATTTATTTGAAGATGGAATTAGGGCATCCAAACTTTCATTATTTAAAATGCTTGGTTCCAGTTTGTTTAAAATTAAAAGTCCATCTTCATTTCCGAGTGAGATTTGGGAATTAGCTAAACACCAGAGTTCATTTTTCCCTTTAAAACCATACCAATCATCAAAACCATTTACATTAATCCAAGAAACATATGGGGAAAATCTAGGGTTTCAACAACTTTAGGTAAAAATGGTTTGTCAGCTTCATTGATAATCCCACGAGGGTAATTTAAGTATATTTGCTAAAAGAAAAATCCAAAGTAGAAGAGGTTTTCAATAAATTTTACCCCATGTTGGAAACATAGTTTCTAGAAAAATAAAAAAATTTAGGAGTGACAATGATAGAGAATATTTTAACAAAATCTTAGGTAATTTTTTCTTATAAAAGGTATGATGCATCCAAGTTCTTGCTATTACACACCTCTAAATAAAAAGAGATACAAATGTTATGATCTCATTTCCAAAAATATATATCACATTTTTTTAGTTTAAACCATTTTTTGAAGCTATCTTCACGGATAGACACATATTGAAGATTTGAGATACTTAGATGTCTTTAAACTAGAAAACACCACATCAACTTTTGATGAACCTATTTTATCATAAATACAACTATTATTTTAACTAATGTAAACCCCATGTCCAGATTCTAAAAAGCCATTTCGTAATCTTTATACAACCATTAACGGAAAAACATCGGGTTGTTTACTCGTGAAGGAAATAAATTCGAAGCAATGAGACCAATGCCCTTAGTAGCGTCAAGAGTCCATACCCATAGCTGATCAAAACACCACTGAATCTCCAGGTAACTTTCATACCGAACCTATCTAAGCCAATTTTCCTAATTCCATGTCTATTCAATCTGAATATAGGTTTGTAGAACTTAACGTCCCCATTGCTAACTGAAAGGGTGTTAGAACTTATACCAAACACACCAATGTCAAATTTTATTTCTTACAAAAGGGTTTTCACCTACCTTCTCTGTTTTTACTTCACAATTCTCTTACGGGATGCTCTTCCAAGTTCCTGATTGGAAGGAGGCTATTCATGAAGAGATGAAAGCCTTGAGAAAAATAAAACATGGGAGGTAATGCATCTGCTAAGAGAGAAAAAAACAGTTGGATGCAAATGCATATTCACTACCGAATAGAAGTCAGATGAATCACTTGAGCAATAAAAGCCACGCTTACTGGCTAAAGGTTTCACTAAAACATATGGTATCGACTATGTTGAAACCTTTGCGCCTGTGGTAAAACTAAATACAGTGAGAGTGCTTTTCTCAATTACAACTAATCTCTAGACTCTACAATAGCTGGACGTGAACAATGTGATTCTTAATGGAGGCTTGAAGGAAGAAGTTTACATGGATCTTCCACAGGCTTTGGTAAGGAGTTTGGATCGAAAGTATGCAAATCGAAAAAATCTCTATATGGATTAAAACAGTTGTCAAGAGCTTGGTTTGAGAGGTTCACTCAATTAGTAAAAATCAAGGATACATTCAAGGACAAATTGATCGCACCATGTTCACTAAGCACTGAACAAATGAGAAGATAGCGATTCTCCTAGTACAAAGTGGATGATATTATTATGACTGGGGATGACACAGCTTATATGGACCCATTAAAAAGGTATCTTGCATCTGAGTTTGAATTAATGACTTGGTATCATTGGAATATTTTTCTTGGTATGGAGGTAGCTCGATCAAAGAAAGGAATTGCAATTCCAGGAGGGAAATATGTCATTGACCTACTCAACGAAACGGGAACAAGTGGTTGTCGTCCTATAGAGACTCCAATTGATCCAAATCAGAAGCTTGAAGACAACAAAGGTGATCAAGGGGACCCATCACGGTACAAAAACTAGTTGGAAAGCTAATTTACTTTCACACACGCGACCTAATAATGCATTTGCATGGAGCCTTGCAAGTCAATTCATGCATTCTCCTCATGAAGAGCACCTTAAACCCGTTATCGAATTCTAAGTTTTTAAATAACTTGTCAGGGAAAGGCTTATTCTTCAAGAAGAATGAACAACGCAGCATTGATGCATGTACAGACGTAGATTGGATAGGCTCAGTCATTGATAGAAAAATCAGCATGTTATTGTACTTTTGCATGAGGGAACTTAGTGACTTGAATAAGCAAGAAATAAAGTCTGGTTGCTCGAAATAGTGCAAAAGCATAATACAGATCAATGGCTCATGGACTTTGCAAGATGATATGGCTGAAAAGAGATTTGGAAGAACTAAAGAGACTCGTGACCATGCCTATGAAGTTGTTTGCTACAACAAGGTAGTTATTAGCATTGCACACGATCCAGTTCAACATGACACAACATTTTGAAATTGATAGGCACTTTATAAAGGAGAAGCTTGAAGCTAGAGCTATATGTATGCCATTTGTTCCAAAATCACAATAGATAGTTGAAATTCTTACGAAGGGACCGTTCAAACCTAACTATGACTTTCTCGTCAGCAAGCTAGGCTTGATAGACATCTATGCACCAACTTGAGGGGGAGTGTTGGATAGTTAGAATAATTAGATCACGAAATTAGTTCCTGATTTCTAGGGATTAGTTTCTAGTTTTATTGTTATCTTGTTTTCTATATATTGAAAAAATATATGAGGAAGAACGTTTCGATCTTCATTATTATTCAGTTCATATTTATCCCTTAAATTATGGGATTATTTGCTACTAGAATTATTATTTCAGTTCATATTTATCCCTTAAGGGATTATTTGTTACTAGAATTTTGTTATTCAATGACAGAATTGTTGTCATGCTTCTCTATATATTCTAGCATTTTCCTTTAGTTAAATAATAAGAAGAGTTGAGATGACTTCTTCTAAACTCATATAATCATTAATGATGCAGATCAAAGTGGAAAGCTGGAATGTATATATGTGATTGCAAGAATTGGACCCAACTTTACCATATGTTGCAGAGCTGAAAGTCCTGCCTCGATGAATGATTTACCATTGTGGAATTTTGAAGACATGACTGATACTATTCCTACTAAGGATCCAGGTCTAGCATTTTTTGGTCAGAAGGCCATACAGGTTGAAGAATCGGAACCACAAGTGGATCTGAAACTGAATTCATCTGGCCCTGCTTTAGTTGGAGAGAGCTTTATTTTACCTGTGACAGTAGCCTCTAAAGGCCATGCAATCCACTCTGGTGAGTTAAAGATTAATCTGGTGGATACAAAAGGTGGTGGTTTGCTTAGTCCAAGAGAATTTGAGCCATTCTTGGCTGACAATTTACACGTTGAACTTGTTGGTATATCTGGGCAAGAACGTGGGGATCATTCTGAAGCTAATATTGATAACATTCAGAAAATCCAGCCATCTTTTGGACTGATTTCTGTCCCGTTTCTAAATGTGGAGGACTCCTGGTCCTGCAAACTGAAAATTAAATGGAATCGTCCCAAACCTATCATGGTTTATGTCTCGCTAGGTTACCATCACAGCAGCGAACCTAGTTCTCAGAAAGTTCATGTACATAAAAGTTTGCAGATTGAAGGTAAGACTGCTGTTACTATTAGCCATCATTATATGCTTCCATTTCGGCGGGATTCTCTTTTGCTGTCAAACATCAAAGCAAATCGTGATTCTGATCATACACCATCACTAGCTCTCAATGAAACAAGTATTCTTATAATTAGTGCAAAGAATTGTTCAGAAGTACCACTGCAGTTGTTGTCAATGTCTTTTGATGTGGAGGATGATGATTCATTAATCATACAACCTAAGGAGGAGAAATTTAGAGAACCCGTTCTTCATGTGCCTGGAGAGGATTTTAAAAAGGTTTTTGCTGTCATTCCAACGGGAAATTGTTCGACACTAAAGACTGGGGCAGTTAGTCTGCAATGGCAGAGGGATTCTGGTTTAAGAGAAGGTTCTTATTCTTGCTCTGCTTCATCTCAAGTTACAAAACACAGGCTTCCTGATGTCAATGTTGAGCTACCTCCATTGGTTGTCAGTTTAAAATGTCCGCCTCATGCCATTGTTGGGCATCCATTCACATATTCTGTTACCATTCAAAATCAAACAGAGTTGCTCCAGGAGATCAAGTATTCATTGGCCGATTCACAAAGTTTTGTGTCGTCTGGGCCTCACAATGACACGACTTTTGTCCTACCAAAATCAGAGCACGTTATCAGTTACATGCTTGTACCTTTGGGCTTAGGTTCTCAACAGCTTCCTAAAGTTACCGTGACTTCAGTGAGATACAATGCTGGTTTTCAACCCTCAACGACATCATCTACTGTCTTCATCTTCCCCTCAGAACGACCTTTTCAGGTCAGTGACATTGGAGAAACAAGATTTGAGTCTGTTACCGAGTAGTGTTTTTGGTAAGAAAAATGTGTTATGGTATAGTACATCTTAGCTTTTGACAAGCTAGAAATATTACTGATTGATCGGTTCAATATTCTATTCGAAAGTACAGTGAACACAGTGTTGAATGTGAATCTGAATTCCATTCTCGGTGCTTTTCAATCACAGCCTCTACTCGGAGAGAAGGCGTTGAAATTCTGACACTTGAGCATAATCATTGTATACGTGCCCAGGCGGAGACTGTTAGAAACTGAAGATATACAAGTGAAATTTTTTTGTAAGAAAATCTGTTTTGCATTAATTATGAAGTTCTAGTTGTTTCATATTCTTGGTTGAGAAGCCAAACTGCTAGATGATAATGCATATCCGTATATGCAATGTGATTATAAGGACCAAGCAGCATGGGTATCCTCTTCTTAATTCTCTTCATTGTGAAATTCTGCCAGTTTTGTTCTTTCGGAACTCGGTAAATTTTATTTTTGCAGATTATAAGAAGCTTGTCCTACTGAATGTATGCATAAATATGAGGATAAAATCATACGTACAGAAAAGTTTCACTTACAAACAACTCACATGGGGGTGGGCTCTATGTGAATAAAATAGTATAAAAAAATATTCACCCACCCTGCTACTGTGTCTGATTTGCAGCACTTTTATATGGATTTTTTCTGCAAGTGCAGCACGGTCCTAAATATGATAATTGAAAAAGAACTGTTGAACATGCACACTGTTTCTAAAAATTGCAATATTTTTCCTCCAATTGAGCTTGAGGTTAGTGGTTACAAAATCAATATTTATAATAAGATTTCTAGTTGTAATATGTTTTACAATCATACTTGGTGTACAATATTTTTTATAACATTGTTGACAATGTTTCCACATGGCCTATTGTCATTGGACGATTTAAAAAACAATTTCTCTTACCATCAAACATTTTTTTTTCCACCTACAAACATTGTCAACATTGTACAAATGGCACATCACTATAGTTGTATTAGCCTATATTGACACAACTCTAAACAGCTTTAGCTCCTTAGAGCATTTTGTTATTTTAAAAGTAATGCAACCAAGCCAACGCGTCTTTAAATAAAATATTTAAATAATTAACTAGTCTAGTGGAAGGTTGAATAATCGTTGATAAAGTAAAAAATATTGGAATAACAGTTTTTGCAAGTCACTAGATTACCAAGTATGGGCTTGCAATATAAGTTAAGTCAAATTTTTGTAAATCAATTTTTTATAGCAAAAATATTTACCAAAATTGTCTTGAACTTGAAAAACTTTTTTAATTTTTTTCGTAAAAATATCTTAATTCCGACGACCATGCTTTTGAAATTGAATTTGCATCACGTGTATTTGCTTTAAGTGATATCATGGTCATTGATTATAAATTGAAGTGTGACGCAACAAGTGGAACAAAAGATGATGTCAAATATTGAAATGTATCATCACCACTACTTATCCCCACGAGGGAAAAGGTAAAGGTCGCTTCATCATCTTCTTAGTAGTTAATTGCAAGTGAACATACAAATAATCTAATAAAGAAATGAGAAAGTATAGAAATAAGCAAACATTTCTTATACAAAATGACTCATTTTTAAGGCAGCTTATAATAAAATGGATTTATCTAGTGGTACATAATTTGAGTTACCTAAAGATATTCACACCTTCACATAGAGGGGTCCACTCGAATAAAATATTCTCACTTATTCGAGTGGGTTCCCTCACCCCATGTGAGGATGGGACACCTTGATGTAAACAAAATTATGTATCATTAGTATGATTGTAATAAGATTGGCATATTCCTTTTGAAAGAATGCCTCTAAAGAATGAGAAGCAAAGTTGATCGAGAGAATATCACGCCATATTTCATAATGATGATATTTATGATCTTAATCCTAAAATTAAAATCCTAAATTCCCACTTGATCTAATTGCAAAATTTAGAAGTCCCACACTTGGTGAATATGCAACTAGGAAATATACCTCCACCTTACATTCTTGAAAATGGCTATGGAATTTACAAGACCGAGTCTTTATTTTCATAGGGAACGTGATATTACTTTCTTTCTTCCATATGTGCTTTGACTTTCGTTGTGAGTGGATTTTATGACCAAGAAATCCACAAAATAAATTTCTTAATTTGTAAGAAAATGGAATGACCACCTTTCCTTGTTTATCTTCAGTTTAACATGTGGCCGACCACCAATTACATTCACAAATGTCTGGTAAATGTTATCTGCAGTCACTAAACTTCCAATGAGATTTCAATTAGGTCGGTGAACTTTAATTTAGTTTCACCATACTATCACAATCAGTAAATACACTGTCCTCTAAACTGAGGAAAATTACTTAGCTGACAATCATACCATAACTAATCTTCTATGTAGAGCACTAGAAATGTAAATTTTCAAAATGAAGGTTATGACAATAAATGAAGATTAAGTTCATAATCCAGTATCTTTCCGACGTGAAGTAGTGGTAGGTTGGCATGTCGTGCAACGATTACGTAAAAGATTTGTTGCTATGTGATGGCAAATCAAGCATGTTTCATGAATTTGGTAGATGACATGTGACAAAGTGGTAAAATTAAAGTTCAGTAACTCAGTTGCTATTTTGTTGAAAATTTAGTGTCCGCATATGAAACTGATGTACCTATGCGTGTACCCCCTGCACGTGTGTTATTCATAAGAATTTTTGAGTACATAAAGATTATCTTGCTTTAATACTGTGTAATCACGTGCATCATTCACTTGTTTTTTTTTTAGCTGGGCAAGATTAAAGAAATTAAAATCAAAAATTTATTTAGCCTATAAACGGTTTTCATTTCTTAAAATTTATTTTTTCTCAAAATTCATTTTCAATCATACATTTCACACGATTAGATAACTTTTTATTAAATTTTTAACCACACATTTTACCAATTTTATCAAGATTTATTAAAAATCTAATTTTATCCAAACCAAACAGTTGTATATTGCAATCTTTAATTTTGGTTAATTCTGCCTACCAATATGCATGATAATATGAATTAAACTATTTTGTCACCACGATCGACACCCCCAATGATCACGCCTTCACATGAGATGCGTGGGTCTCATGCGAATAAAATAATTCTGCTCTCATGTGTGTGTGTGTGGGGTGTCATTCTGACGGTCATCCGTACGAATCGTGTAATGCGGCTGATGATAATATATACTAGGGCATGTTGTGCTCCATGTCCTAGTGGTTCAATCTAGCTCCTAGCTAAGTTTGTATTCAATATAATTTTCGTTATTAGTATAATATGTCATTTAGAGTGGTTTAATAAATAAAAGTGAACTAATCATGAGGGATTGTTCGAGTAATATATATTTTCCTTTCCTTTTTTGAGTCAAATTTTAAGATCAAACGTGTTTTCTTTTTAAAATAATAAATTATTTTTGAAATGTGAAATCACCTTTGTGCAACGCGGGGAATAAAATTAGTGTTGTTTAAGCTCAATACAACGTTAGCGTCTTTATAAGTTGAAAACAAGAAAATCATCTTGAAAAATAAGAAATAAGAAATATTAGTTTTTTAACATCATTTAACCGATCCATTCTTTAAAAATTTATTTTTCTCCAAATTAATTTTCAATTACATATTCTCTCAATAAAATAATTTTACACGTAAATTCAAAAAAATTGTTACATTTTTTTTTTTTTTTTTTTTTTTTTGAAAACAACTCATATATCATTAATATAGCAAATTTCATATACAAGAAGGGATTTCCTCCAACACAATTCTCTCATCGGAGAGTTTGAGTGCTTCCTTTGCTAATGTATGAGCTACCACGTTCACCTTCCTAGGAACGTGATTAACAGACCAAGAATGAAAAAAATCAGACATGCTCTTTGTGCCCTGAATCAATAGACCTGGATAATTCCAAAACTCTAACTCACCGTTTAGACCCTTCACAACGTTCAGTGCATCTCCTTCTAATATGATCAACCTCAATTCGAGTTGTTTGCCCAGTGACACTGCTTTTAGTTCTCTGATTGATTTAGCAAAAAATGCATCCGGAAGGACATTGCTTTGGGACATCATCAATGCTATAACATTTCTGGTCTAGTCTCTCACGACAACACCAATTCCAACTTGAAAAAATTGTTACTTTTAACAACAAATTATTCAAAGAATTATTATTACGAAACTTATTTTTCCAAAAATTGAGCTCAAACAAAGCCTTAATAATAGTTCCCTGTAAATAAAAAGATAAATTGAAAAGTACGATGGATTAAAGAACATAAAATTAGTGAGTCAACCATTTAAATGAAATTGAGAGTATAAAAGATTTTGACGAGAAAAAGTAAAATTTTCTTTATACGTGAAAGACTGTGTTGAATATTAAATGATAGAGATGTTTTATTCAATTATTTAAATTTGTAAATCAAAATTTAATATGATTTCAGAACAAGTTTATATCATTTCCTTCCAATTGTACAATTTTTCTTCGAATAATTCCATTTGTACAGTAAAAATGTAAAGCTTTGTTGGCACTTGGCATTCATTGGGATGTAAAAATATGGAGCAGTGTTATTTATAGTCGTTCACTGCGATAGTTGTTTTATTCGACATCTTACAGGGTGATTTGTGATTTGATACATGAATGTATTAGTTTTTTTATTTTATCAAATTATTATATGTCATATAGGACGATTGCGATAGTAAATGACTGAAAATAGTACTATTCAAAAATATGTGCCATCGATTGTGTTTATTACTGTGATTAATAAAATTTTCCACTTAATGTGGGGTCCACTTAAAAGAAAAATGCGTATAAAATGGTCTGCAACATGCTGCACGAAATAAAAGCGTTAATGTAGTGGAATGTACGCTGCCACGTGCGCATTACTATATATGTAATATGAATGCAATTTAGGCAATAAGAATAATGCATATAATTTGAAAAGGATTTTTTTGAAGAATGTATAATTAAAAAATAAAAATAAAAATTATCAATTCATGTATCAAATAATTTTATTGAAAGAATGTGATTTTAAAAAATAAATTTTAAATAATTTGTACCAAACATTTGCTAAGAAACATTTTTTAATGATAAATCTATATTTCAAAGATAACATTAGAGAAAATTAAATGAGTTCAAATACCTTTTTAAGAGAAATAGACAAAGCATTTATCGTCAAACAATTATTATTTCGTTTTGTTTTAAAAATTTAAAACTCTGATCATCTCCAACCGTGTTGTAAAATTTGATATAATTTAGTATATTTAAAATCACTTTTGCATCCTAGCGGATTTAAATTCAAAATTTGTTTCAATGGAAAGATCTAAATTCGCTTTTTATTTCTCGTAGATGTAATTTTACATTTTTGTCGAAAAATGTAATTTGCATTTCTTTTACATCTCTCCACTGAAAAAAAGCAATTTGAAAATCTAAATCACAATTTGAATCTATTTTATACCACAACTTAATATGCTCTTATATATTGAAATTAAGGATTTGACTCTTGACTATCACTGTTCGTCTTTTAAATGCACAATTTCATTCGACCGTTGACTTCATTTCATCCCATTTACATACCGAAAGTAAAATAGAAAAAGAAACATAAGCAGTCAGAAAAAAGTAAAAACAGAGTCAGGAAAGAAAAAAAAACATAAAAGCTATGGAAACAACGTAGGAATTTCCAAGTAATAACGGTTGATGTATCCCAAATGTGTCCAATAAGAAAGAGATTACCACCCAATTTCTAACATATCATTTATTTTTTAAATTATTATATATGAAGCACATTTCTCTTTCAAGACTTTCTCTCCACCTTCATCTCTGCTGGAAAACAAGCCAGATTAGCTAGCTCTTTTATGATTGTCATTGAAATTTTAGCTTTACACAATTTTGACTGTAAATTTTAATGGGGAATTGCTTTGGATCTCAACCTTCAACTGATCCTAATCTCTCTGGCTCCACTAGAGCTTCCACTTCAACACCAGGTAGGGGGTAATTTTGTTACTTCACTTTTTGTTTCTATCAGAAATCAGAATATATGCTGTTTCCTTTTATGGGTCTTTGAGAATTCAAGTGCATCTTGAGGGTTTTCTTTAGATTGTTTGTTCACTTTGCATTTATGTAAGAATATATGCTGTTTCCTTTTACGGGTCTTTGAGAATTCAAATGCATCTTGAGGGTTTTCTTTTGAATGTATGTTCACTTTGCATTTTTATAAGAATATATGCTGTTTCCTTTTGTGGGTCTTTGGGAATTCATAAATATATTTACTTTTGCTTTAGAAAAGTGAAGAAACTTTATTACTAGCCTTGAGGGTTTTATTTCTTTGTTTGTCTCACTACTTTTTAGACTTTATCCATTTCGATTAGATGAATGAATTGCCATTTTTGTGAAAAAAATAAGGGAAGTATTTTTCTTGTTATTTTCTTGTTTGAGCAGAAAGAGCAAAATTCCCTGATTTAATATGGTTGTGCTATCCATATTTTAGTGACGTCGCGTAATTACAGCAATGGTGGAGGTCTTTCTGCAACGAGCAGCAGTGCGGGGCTTGGCCGGTTTTCTTCTGCAGCAAGTGATGATACGTGTGCTTCTGGAGAAATATTGCCGACATCAAATTTGAAGATTTTTACTTTTGCTGATTTGAAGATTGCCACGAAGAACTTCAAGTCTGATATGGTTTTGGGGGTTGGAGGCTTTGGAACTGTATTTAAAGGTTGGGTAGATTCAAAGACACTTTCACCGTCTAAAGTTGGTACTGGAATGACGGTTGCTATTAAGAAATTGAACCCTGAGAGCACACAAGGGTTTGAAGAATGGCAGGTAATATTACTGAAATTGCTTGGTTTGAATTATTTAAGTAATTTGATGGCTTAATCAAAATTTTCCCATTTTGGGACTTTGTAAAGGACAGGCCAAAAGGTTAATTTTGCATCTAATTTGAAGCATTTATAATGATGACAACAGTAAGGAAGTTTGTTTAGTTATATAATTTTGGGGGAATTAGATTAGTGAAGGACTATATCGATAGCTATATTAGTGGAACCTAGATTTATGTATTAATTTGACTACCCTGAAAATCCAAACATCATATTATTGCAATTAGTGAAGCAATATAATGAACTTAGGGCCTGTTTGATAGGCTGAATTTTCCATGGAAGATGGAAATTAAATTTCATTTTCTTCCTTTTTGGCTATTTGAAATTTTTCAGGCAATTGGTTTTTCACCCCCCCTCCCCCACGTGACCCATTTTTCCTTGGTTTTGAGGATTTCGTTTTTTATGGGTTTTGTGGTTTTTGGTTTTCTAGGCAATTTTATTTTTTTTGTCAATTGAAACAAATTTTATCCCTTTAATTAGCAATTTTTAAGAAAAGCAAAGCCAAACGAATACCAAAAGATAGAAAATTTCAACATTTTTCAGGTGGAAAATTATACCAATCAAACACAATTAATTAACAATTCCCAGTAAAATAAGTTCTAGGCAATTTAATTCCCTGAAATTTGTTTTCTTTCTACCCAAATTCCATTTTTGCAATCAAACGAACCCTTAAGGAATTATGGTTCACTGTTTTAGTAACAAGAACAAAAATGATTTAACTTATTTGTCAATATATGGCCAACTCCTTAACTGAATATTTACAATTACAATAGGATTTTTAGATTGATGAATTGATAGTGAAATGAGTTTGTTTCCTAAAGAGAAATGACACCTCAAACCAAAGCACATCCCTAAGCATATACATGGATGAGAATCAAACGTTAGATATGGCTTTATCTGATAAGGGGGTGGCACCATGGCAACTTTCATTGTAACAAGCTTGTTACCCCTGGTTTGTATAGAGATATGCATATCGACTGACCAAGATTATCCATTTTAGAAGAAACAAGATAATGAAGTAAATTTTTTTGTTGACTGCTTTGCTGCTACTCCTAAATCTCTACATGTCTAATTGACTATTTTCTAGTAATAATGTGGAAATGACTATATCAAAATCTTCTCCACAATGATTCTTTTACTTCAGAACGATAGAGATTTGAGTTCTTAAATTGTTTGTAGATGGATCAGTATCATTGTAACTTAAGGCTTTTATATCATTCTTGTTATATTGCAGAACGCAAGATTTGTCTTTTTATGTGATTGTATTTCATTTGGAAGAAGTTTTAAGCTGTGGCTGTGTGTATCTGTGCTTGGGAACATTGTTGACTGAAGTTCTCTTCATGTTTATTGTCAATTTGTCACTGTCTCTGAATCATATTTTCTACTTTCCATTTCGAAAGTCTTAATCGAGTGACTGTCTTATGATCTTTCTTTCCTATATCATATGCCTTTAATTAATACTTATAATGTTTTCACTTAATTTGGAAATGCAGTCGGAAGTCAACTTTTTAGGAAGGCTTTCACATCCCAACTTGGTCAAGCTCCTTGGATACTGTTGGGAAGATAAAGAACTTTTACTTGTATACGAGTTTATGCAGAGGGGAAGCCTGGAAAACCATCTTTTTAGAAGTAAGAACTTGAGCCTGAAAATGAGAGAAGCAAGGAGTGGGAAGAAAGATTTTCTTATGCTTATTCTTGGTTCGGTTGTTTATGCAGGAAGTGTTGCAACTGAACCCTTATCATGGGATATACGACTTAAAATAGCTATAGGAGCTGCTCGGGGCCTAGCTTTTTTGCACGCTTCAGATAAGCAAGTCATATACAGAGACTTTAAGGCGTCCAACATCCTGCTTGACGCGGTATGATTTCATTGAATAATTGGTAACTAGCTGAAGTTTTCCTTTTGAGTCCTTACTATCAGTTATAACCTGGATGAATAGTTCATTTGTTTAAGTTGGCAACTTAGTTAGTCAGGATAGTTCTATGACCCAAATTTTTTTTGACACTTGTACTATGTGATGTAGAATCAATGGATTGAAGCAACAAAGCTGTATTATAGCAGTGAATTTTGGAACATCGTAGCCTAGAAGTATTCAACAGGGAAGTAAACACAGCAAGAAGGGATTCCAGCAGAGAAAGGGAAGAAGAGAAGAAGAAAAAGGGGGGAGAACTGGAGAGAAGGAGGTAGAAAAGAAGAAGAGAAGTTAGGGGGAAAGGGGGAAGGAAAACTTGATGCACAAGCATTTTCATCAATTCATATTCATCATACATCAACTGTTTTCAGTGTTCAATACAATCTATATAAATAACAAAAAAAGACAACAGTAAAGAGTGAAAGGGGCTTGGGCTGGCCCATAATACAAACCCAATAACTAATAAAAGCAAAAATAGAAATAGTCCAAATAACATAACAAAATAGGATAGGATGTCCTCATCACTATGCCACTATTGCTTCTTGTCCTCGTATTCATTTGCTAAAGAGAACTTACAGAGAATTCAAATTTGAGCTTTATTGATTGAAAACTTGATCAAGGAAATTGAAGGATCAGATTATAAATCTTACATTTTTTTGCTGGCTGTGGTGCCAGTTATAAGATTCCCTTTTACTCAAATCTTTTCTTTTCGTCCTTACCATTTCTATTCAGGTACTGTGCAAACATCTAAAACTAGAGATATAAGTTTTTAAAGTCAGTGTTTCTAAGAAGCAGATCCTGCATCTTCAACTATGTGTTGTCGAGGTATAAGAAATTGAGAGTTGTGGATGGATATTATAACTCCCCGCCTGGAGTGATATAGAGGGGGGGCTTCGGGACATCAATATGCAGCTTACAGATTACTGAATGATTTGCATTTAATGGAGATTTTATGAAATAATGATTCTAATTATTGTCAAACGTTTATACCTCGAATTGAAGGGATTCGTGCTAACTCTTATGTTTTAACGTCTTGTCCATAAATGTCAAGATGATGTGCCAACTAGATCTTAGTATTTATTATCCTGTCCAGTTGTTTCGAGATTTTCCTTCTCTAATGTAGCTTTGTGCTGGTTGAAGTAAATTAGTGGAATGTTACATAAATGTTTTTGCTTTTAGTGTAGATCTCTAATGATGTTTTCTTGTATTGCAGAATTATAATGCAAAAATATCAGACTTTGGCTTGGCAAAAATAGGGCCCTCAGAGGGGAATTCACACGTAACAACCCGAGTTATGGGAACATATGGTTATGCGGCTCCTGAATATGTTGCAACAGGTAAGTGTCTATTTGATTGTATGATATACCTTTCTTAGCATCTTGAACTACTCCCGTTTCTTGTTAGCTCTGATCAAGTAATGGATAAGATTTGGCATTTTAAACTGAATTTGATATGCTGAAAAACTCAGCTTCGAACTTAAGCCTATGCCTATGGACTCGTGACGTCCATGCACTGAGAATTTATCTTTTCGAGCTACGGAAATATGATATTTCAAATATGAGTGGTATATCTGATATTCTTAGTGCTTTAAGTATTTTTTTTTTTTTTTTAACTTTAATTGAATTTAAAGTTTTGTTCCCTTTATCCTAGATTTCTTTTCCATATCATTTTGGAACAAAGGAGTTCTCCCCGGGCCTCTTAGAAACTCCATTAGAAAACAGGGGCTTAGCCAATGGTCTAAGAAGAAACTAGATTTTTCTCAGATGCTCCATTACGAAAGGGGCAATGAGTTTCTGTTGGAGGATGCAATGTTTTCCACACGTATTAGAGGAACTATTAGTTTGGCATTTGACCAGTACAAAAATAAATAGCCAGATAATACGAGGATCCCTGGCAGTGTTAGCTGAAAAAAATAAGAAGAAATGAAAACAAATTGTCTGAAAGGATCCCACAAGAGCATCATAAACGTTGCATAATTGCCACAGAACATCTAGAATTATGGTTGAATTTCTCCTTGGAAAAGGCTTCTGGCCTTCATGTCTTCTGTAGTTTCAATAGCTGTCTGATAATTGGACTGCAGTTTTTGCTTTCTTCAGTTCGAAGATGCTAATATGAGAGAAGCAACCATGCTGTATTGAAGGGTTTTTAGTCAGGATTACACCTAATACTAGTGTTGTACCAAGTTTGATCCATCACTCACTTTTACTAGACCTTTCGGCATACGAAGTGTTGGATCCAATTGAGTGATGGAAAAACGTATTATCATTTTCTTCAGTTCACTCCAACACTACATAGAGCTGGCACATTTACACCTCTACCGATAACTATATGTAAATCATGCTTTCCTCAATACATTCCCACGACACAAACACACCTTTCAAGCTGGACTCTGATTGGCTTACGGTTATGACATCCTTGTATATGATTGTTTACATACCGGGTTTCCATATTCAGACTAATTGATCACATATTAACCCTGATAAACATTGTCATTGCTTTAAGCTGGATTCCATTTGGTCTGGGCAAATAGTGCAGTCATAGAACCACCACATCCCAATTCCCAAGAAAGAAAAAGAAAAAGAACGATGGAAACCCGCTGACCAAATTATTATATGGAAAAAGAAAGGAAGAAATTAGTGAATAAAGAAAACTAGTTCAACATGTCGAAAGTTTAGCTCACAATGTGTTGAACATTTCCCTTCACGCTCCATTCCCCATGTTAAACATATTGTATTTTTGAAAATAGGTCATCTCTATGTAAAGAGTGATGTGTATGGCTTTGGCGTGGTGCTGCTTGAGATATTGACAGGCTTACGTGCACTTGATAACAAACGACCTAGTGGCCAGAAGAATTTGGTTGATTATGCTAAACCCTTTCTCTATCAGAAAAGGAAGCTAATGAGCATTATGGATGCACGGATGGAAGGCCAATATTCTTCAAAGGCAGCATTACAGGCCGCTCAACTGACTTTAAGATGCCTTGAATCAGAACCCAGAAAGCGGCCTTCAATGAAAGAAGTTGGGGAGACGTTGGAACAAATTGCAGCTATTGGAAAACCAAAACAATTCAAAAATAAGTCCATGCATTCTTCATCTCATCTCCATAACCATCACCATGGAGATAGAGTAGGATCTGGAAGATAAGACGAGCGATGCCAAACTAATATGTTTGATGCCGCAACTTGTAAGTTCCCACGTCATAATTTAGTGAACTTCAATTTTATTAAAATATATTTAGTTTTAAAAAATGCCAATTCCTTTATTAGGAAAATTTACATGAACTGAATGTGGTTTTATTTACAAAATTTGTAATGATTCTAAAATTGTTTGTAAACAAAAGAATTGTTCTGAATTCACAGTTTTTCGGTTTTGCAGTTACATTTTCTATGAGCCCCATATGAAATAATTTGTATGAAATGATTATTTTTATGCATAACGTAATTATATACTATGGCATATGTTGAGAATTTACTTAATCATGCACAACGAAAAATAAACAAAATTTCAATTCTCACCAATGATCTACTTTGTGCTTAGATAGAAACTGTGATAGAAATTATACCTTTGTTGAATTCTACAAACTCTTTTACTTTTTTTTGAACACGAACAATCACGATCTACAGTTTACAGCTGTTCAATTATTCAACCTCCAATAAAAAATCACACAGGGAACAAGAATGAAAGAACTATGATTTTTACTTTTCTTATGCTAACAAGAATAATTATGTTCTCTACAGATTTTTTCAAACCCTAGCAACCTATTAATATAAGGGTCCGTTTGATAGCAAGAGTGAAATTTGGGTGGAAATGAATTGAATTGTAGGGAATTGAATTGCTTGGAATTGTTTTACCGGGAATTGTAATTAAAGGTGTTTGATTGGTATAAGTTTCCACATTTCTATTATAATACGTTTGACTTTATTTTTTGTGCGAATTGTCAATTAAATGGATAAATTTTTTTACCATTGGGGACAAAATATGTTTAGATTGCCAAAATAAAATAAAAAAAAATATTTTTATTTTTACGTTTGACTTTGTTTTGCATGGAATTTGTCAATTAAATGGATAAATTTTTTTACACTTTATCTTAAAATTTGTTTCTATTGCTAAAAAAACAAAAATAAAAAAATGAATTCCACGAAATCACGCTTCAAGTGGTTGTACCTTGAAATTGGGTTCATGGAAAAACAAAAAAAGCTATCAAACAGCGAAAAAGTGGAAGTTGGAATTCCAACTTCCTAAGAAAATGTTGGCGTATCAAACGCACCCTAAGTCTAAGTGGACTTGGCCCGTCTGTTAACTTAATCCGGTTCAATATTTAATTAATTCAATTAATTAAATATGGTCCATGAATTAATTAATTCGATTAATTAATTCGAGCATATTAGCAAGCAATCTAATTAATTAATTGTCCAATACTTGTCAATTAACTAATGGTTAAATTTCATTTTTCTAGTTCTCCTTTTGTGTTTGACCTATTACGTTTCTCAATCATGATGCCTAATGGCATAAATTATTATTTTGATCTAATCAAAATAGATAAATTAAAACACATCCTTTAATTTATCACTAATTCACATCCGTCGTCCCAAATTAACATCTAACAATGTGTCAGAGCAATACATGTGACGAAAAATATCACGTGGTATGACAAAATCAAACTTGTTTGTTTATCGTGAAACTATAATTCTTTCGTCAATATGATCTAATCAATTACGAGATATGGATATGTGTCAATCTTAATTGTTGATCATATATTTTATCCTACTATTAAGTCAATGTATGTGGAAAACTCATTTTCGACTTTATGAGTACACATTGGTCAAGGATTTCATTATCAACTTAACTGAATGAAATGTAGATCATAATCTCTATGGTGACGAATTCTCTATTGATCATTTACAACATTCGTATGATTCTTGACATACCCGAATGATGTCGTATTAGCGATCCTTGGTAGAGCAATATCCAATATCACCAAAGTGTGGCTATCCTCATATAATGCACTAACGAACGTTAAACATTAACCACTGACACTCAGATAGTTATTCATGTGGAATTTCCCCAACGAGTCTCTAATATTTTGTTCCATAACAAAATATTCACTTGTTTATTTAAGTGTCATTGCACTTTAACTTGTGAGATCGGCTATTTACTTCACAAGTAAGAAATTCACACGTGATGATCTATTCATAATAACGATATCCGTATCACATGATTACTTACGATCATGGATGATTTAAGATTTAATCATATGTAATTTGTATCTCACAATCACAACTCTTCCGTGATTAACAAATTACTAAAATTTGAATTTACGGACTCTATTATTTAATTTAATTGATTATTAATTAAATAATAGACATATCATAAAATTACATCAATTATATATTAAAAGTATTTATATCCAATCTTAATTGAATCTACGGCATAACGCTTACATATCTATGGGAAATAATTTGTATAAATACAAGGAATGATATTTAGGCTTCAAGTCTTACTTGCCAACTTGGTATTGTGTCATAATGTTTTATATAAGGGATGAAAAATGTTTTATATTAAGAATTAGAAAACGTGCGTAATATGATTATGATCCAGAGTAATTTAACCTTATTTAGAGAGTTTTGGCATGAAAGTCGATTTTTTTTTTTTTAAAAGAGGGACACAAATAGAGAAAATAAAAGTTTTTCTTTTGAAGTGTGGCAACCATGTAATTGATGGAATTCGGTCCGGCTATTCTGTTGATAATAATGGATATGATACCGGTCTCAATTTTAAAGATTAATTAAGTCAACGAATATAGGTGAGGAGTAAGAAAAGAGAAATTTCAAGGAAATGAATATTAAAACTAAAAAATTAAGCTACAAATTTTATAGTAATTTACCTGTCTAAATTAAGCCCTCATTTGACAACCATTATTTAAAAATTATTTTTTATAAATACTCATTTTCAACCACATTAATTATAGTAAAACATTATACTCGTGAATCCAAAAATTATTTCCTATTTTTTAACTAGACATTCTCCAAAAATTCACTATTCAAAACTTTATTTTTGTGAAATAATAGTCATCAAAACATGGCCTAATATAGGTCTAATTCGTGGCGTGTAACGTCCCGAAATCTATGTCCCGAAAGTTACTCAAACGATTCATTTATCCATAACAAAAGTTGATTGACTCATATTGTAATACGAAATTTAAAGAATTATGTGGAGTTAATTAAGCTAGTTTATTGTCTCATACAATGTCAATTAATTCAATCCACTATTGAAATATAAATCCAGTACTTATTTTCAACATCGATTTGAAAATAAAATTCTGATTTGGAAAATAATCTTCTAATTAAATACTGAAAGAAAAATTAAAATTCTTGATCCATCAATACTGACTATGTTAGCTGTGTCAACCTCCAATTCTAATCAATCAAGCATCTGTAAAATAATTTAGAATATGAAACAAGCATGCAAATACACACCCATCACATATTTCATGCCAGTGTTTTCACAATTTAATATAATAAACAAGTAAATTACTCGCATAATATTATGTTTTAATGGAATAAAAATCAAACCGTCTCATTCTCAATCTTCACATAAGGTATTATCCATTAGATCATTCTTATCATTAATTTGGATCACATAAATAGTACGTAAAATATTAAAAACATAAAAATATAAAATAACTTGACATATAGAAAAATTCATATTTTGTTCGCTAAATTATTTATATATTCGAACTACTCAGGAATGAAAATTAATGCGAACAGATGTCGAACGTTCCACTTTCTGTCTTTCTTTTTCTCTCACTATTCCTATTCTCTTTTTCTCACTTGCTTTCCTGTGAATTGGCGTGTGAATTAGGATTATTAAATAGTTGTGATTAGAATGATTACCTACTTCTATGACACGTGGAATTCAAATTTAAGAAAAATCCTAACTACATAAGCATAAAATTCTAAATTAAACCAATGAACATCTTGACACTTTCACACCGTTCGAGAAGCGTGGGTCCCGCCTGAATTCAAAACCTTTGTAAAAAGTCTTCTATCGAAGTCTCTTTACATTTGGATATTTTGTGACGTGCATGGAATTCAAACTTAAGAAAAATCCTAACTACATAAACATAAAATTCTGAATTAACTTGCACCTTTAGAGACATAACCTGTAATTTATCTCTCTTTTAAGGCCTAAAACAGAACAAATAGGGACGTCAATAATGGAGCGTAATAAAAAATAAATAAAAAAATAAAAAATATCTGAATTAGGCCAAATGAACATCTTGACACCTTCACACCGTCCGAGACGCGCAAGTCCCGCCTGAATTCAAAACCCTTGCAAAAAGTCTTCTATCGAAGTCTCTTTATATTCGAAAATTTTGTGACGTGCAAAATGTCTTCTATCGAAGTCTCTTTAAATTGGAAGTGATAAAGTCTGCACACCGTAATTTGAACTTCTGCAAATATACATCATTTTGAGTTGAAGTTTCAATAATTCAACTGAGATTCTCTTGTTTGATCCTTCCAGATTTTTGTTAAAAGAGATAGATATACACAGGTAGATGTCTAATAATTATGACAACTGGGAAAGGCTTGTGGTTGCTGTGCTTCGGAGAGAAAAGGATCGGCAATTGGCTTTAGCTCACTCGAGGGAATCGAGTATAAGCTCCGCGACCTCTAGTTTCAACTTTGGACAGGATTCTCCAGTTCATGAGCAGAGTCTCCAACTTGAAGCTTCTTCCAGTAAAGTAAATGAAACGGATCGGGAGAGATTGTTTCCATCTGCAACGAGCAGCAATGCGGGGCTTAGCCGGTTTTCTGCTGCAGCAAGTGATGATACGTGTGCGTCTGGAGAAATATTGCCGACATCAAATTTGAAGATTTTTACTTTTGCTGAACTGAAAATGGCCACGAGGAACTTCAAGTCTGACACGGTTTTGGGATCTGGGAACTTTGGTTTAGTATTTAAGGGTTGGGTAGAGTCAAAGACGATTTCACCGTATAAAGTTGGTACTGGAATGACGGTTGCTATTAAGAAATTGAACCCTGAGAGCATGCAAGGGATTGAAGAATGGCAGGTAATATTACTGAAATTGCTTGGTTTGAATTATTTAAGTAATTTGATGGCTTAATCAAAATTTTCCCATTTTGGGACTTTGTAAAGGACAGGCTAAAAGGTTAATTTTGCATCTAATTTGAAGCATTTATAATGATGACAACAGTAAGGAAGTTTGTTTAGTTATATAATTATGTGGGAATTAGATTAGTGAAGGACTATATCGATAGCTATATTAGTGGAACCTAGATTTATGTATTAATTTTACTACCCTGAAAATCCAAACATCATATTATTGCAATTAGTGAAGCAATATAATGAACTTAGGCCTGTTTGATAGGCTGGATTTTCCATGAAAGATGGAAATTAAATTCCATTTTCTACCTTTTTGGTTGTTTGAAATTTTCCAGGCAATTGGTTTTCCACTCCCCCCCACGCGACCCCTTTTTCCTTGGTTTCGAGGAATTCGTTTTTCCATGGGTTTGGTGGTTTTTGGTTTTCTAGGCAAATTTTTTTTGTCAATTGAAACAAATTCTATTCTCAATTGTAACAAATTTTATCCCTTTATAATTGACAGTTTTCATGAAAAACAAAGTCAAAGGAACACCAAAAGACAGCAAATTTCAACATTTTTCAGGTTGAGAATTATATCAATCAAACACAATTAATTAACAATTTTCAGTAAAACAAGTTCTAAGCAATTCAATTCTCTGATATTCGTTTTCTTTATACCAAAATTTCATTTTTGCAATCAAACGGACCCTTAAGGAATTATGGTTCACCGTTTTAGTAACAAGAACAAAAATAATTTAAATTATTTGTCAATATATGGCCAACTCGTTAACTGAATAATTACAATTACAATAGGATTTTTAGATTGATGAATTGATAATGAGATGAGTTAGTTTCCTAAAGAGAAATGACACCTCAAACCAAAGCACATCCCTAAGCATATACATGGATGAGAATCAAACGTTAGATATGGCTTTATCTGATAAGGGGGTGGCACCATGGCAACTTTCATTGTGACAAGCTTGTTACCCCTGGTTTGTATAGAGATATGCATATCGACTGACCAAGATTATCCATTTTAGAAGAAACAAGATAATGAAGTAATTTTTTTTGTTGATTGCTTTGCTGCTACTCCTAAATCTCTACATGTCTAATTGACTATTTTCTAGTAATAATGTGGAAATGACTATATCAAAATCTTCTCCACAATGATTCTTTTTCTTCAGAACGATAGAGATTTGAGTTCTTAAATTGTTTGTAGATGGATCAGTATCATTGTAACTCAAGGCTTTTATATCATTCTTGTTATATTGCAGAATGCAAAATTTGTCTTTTTATGTGATTGTATTTCATTTGGAAGAAGTTTTAAGCTGTGGCTGTGTGTATCTGTGCTTGGGAACATTGTTGACTGAAGTTCTCTTCATGTTTATTGTCAATTTTTCACTGTTTCTGAATCATATTTCTACTTTCCATTTCTAAAGTCTTAATTGAGTGACTGTCTTTATGATCTTTCTTTCCTATATCATATGCCTTTAATTAATACTTATAATGTTTTCACTTAATTTGGAAATACAGTCGGAAGTCAACTTTTTAGGAAGCCTTTCACATCCCAACTTGGTCAAGTTCCTTGGATACTGTTGGGAAGATAAAGAACTTTTACTTGTATACGAGTTTATGCAAAGGAGAAGCCTGGAAAACCATCTTTTTATAAGTAAGAACTTGAGCCTGAAAATGAGAGAAGCAAGGAGTGGGAAGAAAGATTTTCTTATGCTTATTCTTGGTTCGGTTGTTTATGCAGGAAGTGTTGTAATTGAACCTTTATCATGGGATATACGACTTAAAATAGCTATAGGAGCTGCTCGGGGCCTAGCTTTTTTGCACGCTTCAGATAAGCAAGTCATATACGGAGACTTTAAGGCCTCCAACATCCTGCTTGACGAGGTATGATTTCATTGAATAATTGGTAACTACTGAAGTTTTCCTTTTGAGTCCTTACTATCAGTTATAACCTGGATGAATAGTTCATTTGTTTAAGTTGGCAACTTAGTTAGTCAGGATAGTTCTATGACCCAAAATTTTTTTGACACTTGTCCTATGTGATGTAGAATCAATGGATTGAAGCAACAAAGCTGTATTATAGCAGTGAATTTTGGAACTTCGTAGCCTAGAAGTATTCAACAGGGAATTAAACACAGCAAGAAGGGATTCCAGCAGAGAAAGGGAAGAAGAGAAGAAGAAAAAGGGGGGAGAACTGGAGAGAAGGAGGGAGAAAACCCGGAGAAGAAGAGAAGTTAGGGGGAAAGGGGGAAGGAAAACTTGATAGTTGATGCACAAGCATTTTCATCAATTCATATTCATCATACGTCAACTGTTTTCAGTGTTCAATACAATCTATATAAATAACAAAAAAAACAACAGTAAAGAGTGAAAGGGGCTTGGGCTGGCCCATAATACAAACCCAATAACTAATAAAAGCAAAAATAGAAATAGTCCAAATAACATAACAAAATAGGATAGGATGTCCTCATCACTATGCCCCTGTAGCTTCTTGTCCTCGTATTCATTTGCTAAAGAGAACTTACAGAGAATTCAAATTTGAGCTTTATTGATTGAAAACTTGATCAAGGAAATTGAAGGATCAGATTATAAATCTTTCATTTTTTTGCGGGCTGTGGTGCCAGTTGTAAGATTCCCTTTTACTCAAATCTTTTCTTTTCGTCCTTACCATTTCTATTCAGGTACTGTGCAAACATCTAAAACTAGAGACATAAGTTTTTAAAGTCAGTGTTTCTAAGAAGCAGATCCTGCATCTTCAACTATGTGTTGTCGAGGTATATGGAATTTAGAGTTGTGGATGGATATTATAACGGATGGTTATTATAACTCCCCGCCTGGAGTGATATGGAGGGGGGGCTTCGGGACATCAATATGCAGCTTACAGATTACTGAATGATTTGCATTTAATGGAGATTATATGAAATAATGATTCTAATTATTGTCAAACGTTTATACCTCGAATTGAAGGGATTCATGCAAACTCTTATGTTTTAACGTCTTGTCCATAAATGCCAAGAGGATGTGCCAACTAGATCTTAGTATTTATTATCCTGTCCAGTTGTTTCGAGATTTTCCTTTTATCTCTAATGTAGCTTTGTGCTGGCTGAAGTAAATTAGTGGGATGTTACATAAATGTTTTTGCTTATAGTTTAGATCTCTAGTGATGTTTTCTTGTATTGCAGAATTATAATGCAAAAATATCATACTTTGGCTTGGTAGAATTCGGGCCCCGAGTTATGGGAATATATGGTTATGCGGCTCCTGAATATGTTGCAACAGGTAAGTGTCTATTTGATTGTTTGATATACCTTTCTTAGCATCATAAACTACTCCCGTTTCTTGTTAGCTCTGGTCAGTAATGGATAAGATTTGGCATTTTAAACCGAATTTGATATGCTGAAAAACTCAGCTTCGAACTTTAGCCTATGCTTATGGACTCGTGACATCCATGCACTGAGAATTTATCTTTTCGAGGTACGGAAATATGATATTTCAAATATGAGTGGTATATCTGATATTCTTAGTGCTTTAAGTATTTTTTCTAACTTTAATTGAATTTAAAGTTTTGTTCCCTTTATCCTGGATTTCTTTTCCATATCATTTTGGAACAAAGGAGTTCTCCCCGGGCCTCTTAGAAAACTCCATTAGAAAACAGGGGCTTAGTCAATGGTCTAAGAAGAAACTGGATTTTTCTCAGATGCTCCATTACGAAAGGGGCAATGAGTTTCTGTTGTAGGATGCAATGTTTTCCACACGTATTAGAGGAACTATTAGTTTGGCATTTGACCGGTACAAAAATAAATAGCCAGATAATACGAGGATCCCTAGCAGTGTTAGCTGAAAAAAATAAGAAGAAAAAGAAAACAAATTGTCTGAAAGGATCCCACAAGAGCATCATAAACGTTGCATAATTGCCACAGAACATCTAGAATTATGGTTGAATTTCTCCTTAGAAAAGGCTTCTGGTCTTCATGTCTTCTGTAGTTTCAATATCTGTCTGATAATTGGACTGCAGTTTTTGCTTTCTTCAGTTAGAAGATGCTAATATGAGAGAAGCAACCATGCTGTATTGATGGGTTTTTAGTCAGGATTACACCTAATACTAGTGTTGTACCAAGTTTGATCCATCACTCACTTTTACTAGACCTTTCGGCATACGAAGTGTTGGATCCAATTGAGTGATGGAAAAACATATTATCGTTTTCTTCAGTTCACTCCAACGCTACATAGAGCTGGCACATTTACTCCTCTACCGATAACCATATGTAAATCATGCTTTCCTCAATACATTCCCACGACACAAACACACCTTTCAAGCTGGACTCTGATTGGCTTACGGTTATGACATCCTTGTATATGATTGTTTACATACCGGGTTTCCATATTCAGACTAATTGATCACATATTAACCCTGATAAACATTGTCATTGCTTTAAGCTGGATTCCATTTGGTCTGGGCAAATAGTGCAGTCATAGAACCACCACATCCCAATTCCCAAGAAAGAAAAAGAAAAAGAACGATGGAAACACGCCGACCAAATTATTATATGGAAAAAGAAAGGAAGAAATTAGTGAATAAAGAAAACTAGTTCAACATGTCGAAAGTTTAGCTCACAATGTGTTGAACATTTCCTTCACGCTCCATTCCCCATGTTAAACATATTGTACTTTTGAAAACAGGTCATCTCTATGTAAAGAGTGATGTGTATGGCTTTGGCGTGGTGCTGCTGGAGATATTGACAGGCTTTCGTGCACTTGATAGCAAACGACCTAGTGGCCAGAAGTATTTGGTTAATTATGCTAAACCCTTTCTCTATCAGAAAAGGAAGGTAATGAGCATTATGGATGCACGGATGAAAGGCCAATATTCTTCAAAGGCGGCATTACAGGCCGCTCAACTGACTTTAAGATGCCTTGAATCAGAACCCAGAAAGCGGCCTTCAATGAAAGAAGTTGTGGAAGTGTTGGAAAAAATTGCAGCTATTGGAAAACCCAAAGAATCCAAAACTGAGTCCATGCATTCTTCGTCGCGTTTAGATAACTATCGCGACAGAGTCGGAAGTTGTGAGGGGTGACACTGAAGATGGTAGGGCAAATATGGACGTGGGAGAAAATGTGGAGGTATTGATAACGTCGCCCTATCCACCAGAAAAGGATTCGGATGCTGAAATCCCACAACCTTGCACATCTGAAGACGATTGCCATGAAGAGTTAGAAGATGAACTTGGGGATTTTTAGATAGATGATAGAAATGTCTTTTCATATTTTGGTTGCACATTTGCAGGACGTCGAAATTTCGATTGCACAACCATGAAGCATATCTATGATATTATTGTGTACAAAAATAATTTTAGTTTTGAACTAATCTACTTTTTTGGGAAAACGATATCGAACTTTTCAATTTGCTATTTTTATATTGCATCCAACACAAATGGCCCCATATTTTATTTTTACTTTATAAATAAATAAATAAATAAAAACCACTATACTATTGATTTATTTTATCATTTAGTGTTAGCACATATTATAAAGTATAAATTAAGAGTAAATAAGAGCGAGATACAAGTCAGGAAAATATTTAATTGGATTTTTCCTGAACTTAACTATTTAATAATAGCTAGTACTTAAATCCAACGAATACATTTTAATGATTGATGAACCCTCGACTCAATGTCTGCCAAATATTGTGATTTTATTTGGGATGCAGTATTTTGAAGGAAAATGTAAAACTAAAATTCAACATTTGTTAGACTAGGTGTGGTTAGAGAGAAGTAGGTTCAAATTCAAAAACATTGGAAGAAAAAGGATACTCGATCGAGTTTTGTTACATGTACAGAATAAATGTAATAATAGCATTTATTGGACTTTGGACAAAAAAATAGTTTTATCCCAATTAATATAGTGTTGCCACTATCACATGTTTATTTGTAATGCTTTCTGTACAATTACAAAACTTAATTGTACTCAATCAAGCTTATAGGGAGAAAATAATCCATTTTCCTATTACTGCACAACTCCTATTGTAAATTTGACATTTTTCAAAGTTCAATAATTAGTGAATTACGTAAAATATTTTTCGAAGTTGAGTAACTAAAATTTAACATTTTAAATTTTAATGAACAATCGAAAACATGATCTAAGTTGAAACAATTAATTCCTCTTTCTCATTGGAAGTCCTAAAAAGCACACTGTAATTTGTTTTCTTTTGTTTCAAGTTCTGCAATTATATCATTTTTAGTTGAAGTTTCAATAATTCAACTGGGATTCTCTTGTTTGATCTTTCCAGTATCTTTTGTTAAAAGAGATGTCTAATAATTATGACAACTGGGAAAGGCTTGTGGTAGCTGTGCATCGGAGAGAAAAGGATCGGCAATTGGCTTTAGCTCACTCGAGGGAATCGAGTATAAACTCCGCGTCCTCTAGTTTCAACTTTCGACTGGATTCTCCAGTTCATGAGCAGAGTCTCCAACTTGAAGCTTCTTCCATTATAGTAAAAAAAGCGAATTGGGAGAGATTTTTGCCATCTTTGGTGAGCAGCAGTCCGGGGCTTAGCCAGTTTTCTACTGAAGCAATCGATGAGTCTGGAGAGATATTGCCAACATCAAATTTGAAGATTTATACCTTTGCTGATCTGAAAAGGGCCACGAAGAACTTCAATTCTGATATGGTGTTGGAGTCAGTGGGTTCTGGTCCTTCTGGAACTGTATGTATGGGTTTGGTAGACTCCAAGACACTTGCACCGTCTAGCGATGGAGCCACAATGACTGTTGCCATAATGAAATTGGACCCTTTGTGTAACGGCCCGGGTTCCGCGAATTCTGAGTGTCACGTCATCGTTTTTTGCCTTAATTTAACTGAAAAGTTTGACGAAAATAATTAACTTTTAAAACATCACATTTAAAATTTGTGAACTTTAACAGCAATAAAACGCATTTGAATTAACTTAAGAAAAATTGATTTAACTTTAAACTCGAGTTTAAAATAACTGGAAAGACAGAGTAAGTTCATAAGGATTAAATCTCAACAATTAACTACATTTATTCACTCATGCCACCACTGTCCATCATACTCGACCGTCTCCAAAATTTGCAAATATTGTTAAAATAATGGAATGAGTATTTCGAAGAAATATTCAGTAGACTCATCGCCAGTAATTAATTTACAGAATAATTGAACACATAACTATGCAATTTATACAGTGACATCATCATAAGCTTATTTTTTTTGAAAAATCGCAGGCTCTTTAAAATTATAGGGTGTGGGTAGTCTCGTCTCATGCATTTAAGCAAGTAAGTTATGCATAACATCATCTTATCTCATAAAAGATTCTTTTTCTTCTCATGCAATTAAACATATAAGTTATGACAAGCATAACAACATAATCTATCTCATAAGAGATTCTCGTCTTATACATTAAAACATATAAATCACATAAAGTCACATAATACATGCAATTATAATTTAAACTAATTAATGGGGGCGAGTCTACCTCAATCTATCTCGATTCACGTGAAAAGTGGAGCGGGGAGAAATCTCAAACTCTATCGTCCGTACGTTTCGTCTAAGCCAAAATAGAAAATAAGTTTTGAATTAGTATTTCGAAATTTTAAAGTTTTAAAATGATAAAAATAAAGTTTAAGGACTAAATTGAAAATTTATTAAAACTGAAAATAAAAGTTTAAGAGCTGAAATTAAACATTTCTAAAATAGGGACTTAATTGAAAATTTATTAAAACTGAAAATAAAAGTTTAAGGGCTGAAATTAAACTTTTCTAAAATAGGGACTTAATTGAAAATTTATTAAAATAGAAAATAAAAGTTTAAGGGCTAAAATTAAACTTTTCTAAAATAGGGGGGCTGACTGTGGGGAATAAGAACCACAGGGGCTGATTTATTTAAAACATAAACTTTGGGACTGTTTTCTTTAAAATCGAAACTTTGGGATTGAAATAAATAACTTTAAAACTTAAGGGACTAAAATAAACGAGTTTCTAAACTAGAGGCTTAAAGGAAAAATTTCAAAAATCAAATTTCTTAAAATCTCTCTCTCTCTTTCTCTCGTTCGAACGAGAGCAGAGAGAGAAGGCGACGGGATTCTGGTTGACGACGCCAGCACCGTCGTCGCGTGATGGCACCGGTGTGTAGAGGTGATGGGGTGGTTTTGACGTTCGGTCTAGGGGTTATCCGAGGCTTGGAGTTCAGATTTTCTTGGGTTTTCCGGTGGCAACTGGCTGGAAGATGGGTCGAGGTATGAGGTAAGTGCGTGGGTCTTCTTATTTCTTGGTTTTGGTGGCTTTTTGGTATTGATTTAGGGTGAAATGGAGGCTGTCGATTTGGTGGTGTGTGTGGTGTTCGAAATCGGGAATGGCAGGTGGATTTTGGGTGTTATTGTGGTGGCGTTTTGGGGACTAAAGTGGTGGAGTTGGTGTGGTGGAGTCTGTGGTGTTGGGCAGTGGTTTGGGGCTGTCTGTGAAGGGGTTGCAGGTGGTGTTGTTGAGCTAAGGAGGTGGTTCGTTTGGCCTTGCAGGTGATGGCTGTAGTAAAAATGGACGGTTGCAGTTGGTGTTGGTGGTTCTGGGTTGCAACTGAGTTTGGTGTCTGGTTTGATTTGTGTGAAATCTTCATGTGGCTGGTGCTAGAAACTGGTTCTAGCATCAACGTGATTTTCCAGTTGATGCTAGAAATTGATTTTCTAGCATCAATTGCGAGTTTCCAATTTAGGAAGGTGACTGGGAACTCACTGCATTGAGAAAGTAAATTGGGGAAGATGACATTTTCTTACCCCAGCTTGCTTGGAGGCTGCGTGAAATTGAATGGGGGAAATGTGGGTATATGAACAGTGAATTTCTAGGGCACAAAAATCTAGGTGCTAAGTGGGCCAAAATCTTTGACTTAAAGAATTTTTCCTGATTGGACTTAAAGTGAATTGGGCTAAAATAAACATATTTGGACTAATGAAATTTTGGATCCGAAATAATAATATATCGCATTTAATATTATTAAATTTCGAATTTAAAACGATAAGAAATTTGATACATTAAAATATTCGAAATTGGACTCGATTCTAATAAATTTAAATTTGTTTAATAATGGCTAGACGAACACGCTTTTATTTTTAAAACTCGGGGTTAGGACTTAGCAACACGTTTTTCAAGAAAAATAAATTTGAAATTCTCGATCGCTACAACCTTACCCCCTTAAATTAATTTCGTCCTCGAAATTTAAACTTACTTGATCTATAATATCTGGATACTTAGCTAAAATCTCATCCTCCTTTTCCAGGTAATTTCACCGCTATCCTGTCTACCTCATTGGACTTTAACTAAATGAACTTCTTTGTTTTTGAAGAGATGAACTTTTCTCTCCACAATGCACATAGGTGTCTCCTCATAAGATAGATTCCTCTGAATCGAAATAGTCTGAAAATTTACCACATGGCTCGGGTCGTGGATATATTTCCTCAATAAAGAAACGTGAAAAATATTGTGTACGGTCGAGAGCTCGGGTGGTAATGCTAAACGATAAGCCACGTTACCTACTTTTTTATAAGATTTCAAATGGTCCGATAAAACGAGGTCTTAACTTTCCTCTCTTACCGAAACGAATAGTACCTTTCATAGGAGCTACTTTCAAAATTACTTTCTCTCCAATCTCAAACTCCAAGTCCTTTATCCTTTGATCGGCATAGCTTTTCTGTCTATCTTGGGCGACTTTAATCCGTAGTCTGATCTTCTCAATAGACTGGTGATCGACAACGTTGCCCATATAGTGCCTCATATGGTGTCATACCAATAGTAGCCTGAAAAATGTTATTGTAGGCAAACTCCACTAATGAAAGATGAGTCTCCCAATTACCACTCAAGTCTAGCACACAAGCTCTAAGCATATCTTCCAGTGTCTGAATAGTGCGTTCAGACTGTCCATCTGTTTGGGGATGGTAAGCTGTACTAAAATTTAATTTAGTACCCATTGCGACATGTAAACTCTTCCAAAATCTCGAAGTAAATCTCGAATCTCTATTGGAGACAATGGAAGCTGGTACTCCATGGAGTCGAACGATCTATCTAACATACAATTGAGCTAATTGATCCATATTGAGAGTCATTCTGATTGGTAGGAAATGAGCTGACTTCGTAAGTCGGTCTACAATAACCCAAATAGCGTCATGATCTCTTACTGATTTTGGTAACCTTGTCACAAAATCCATGAAAATTTTCTCCCATTTCCATTCTGGTATATCCAAGGGATTTAACAACCCTGATGGTCTTTGATGTTCAGCCTTGACCTGCTGACACGTCATGCATCGAGAGACAAATTTTGCAATGCAACCCTTTATGTTTCTCCACCAAAAGGTATTGCACAAATCACGATACATCTTTGTCCTTCCTGGGTGGCATGCATATGGTGCTGAATGAGCTTCTGTCAAAATCTCATTCTGGATATGTTCATCCTTCGGCACACAAAGACGTCCTCTGAATATAAGCGCTTTATCAGCGGCAATCTCTAAACCTATTCTCTTGTCAGTCCCAACTTCGGATCTGATATTTTTCAAGAATTTATCTCCGACTTGAGCTGTTACAATCCGACCTCTCAAGTCTGATTTAACGATTAGATTTGTCAATCTATTAGATCCTTGGACTGATGGGACTCGCACTTCGATTCTTAAATTCTGAAAATCTCGAATCAATTGATTTTGTATTATTTCCAAAGCTGATAACTGTCCGGCGTTCTTTCTGCTCAAAGCGTCTGCAACCTTATTTGCTTTACCCGGGTGGTAAAGAATGGTGCAGTCATAATTTTTTACTAGCTCTAGCCATCGTTGTTGTCTCATGTTCAATTCCTTCTGAGTGAAGAAATACTTGAGACTCTTGTGATCGGTGTAGATTTCACATTTACTCCCATACAGATAGTGTCGCCAAATTTTAAGAGCATGCACAACAGCTGCGAGCTCTAAATCATGCGTCGGGCAATTCTTTTCATGTGGCTTCAACTGTCTTGAAGCATATGCTATCACTTTGCCATTTGCATCAAAACACAACCTAAATCATGTTTGGATGCATCGCTGTAAATAACGAAACCATCAGACCCGTCTGGTATAGTCAACACTGGTGCTGAGACAAGTATGTTCTTAAGTTTCTGAAAGCTTTGTTCACATGGTTCTGTCCACTGAAACTTAACTCCCTTCCTGGTCAACTGAGTCATAGACCTGCTATTTTAGAGAAACCTTTTATGAATCGCCGATAATATCCAGCTAATCCAAGAAAGCTTCTCACATCTCCAACATTTGCAGGTGTTGGCCAATTCGTTACAGTTTCAACTTTAGAAAGATCAATCTCGATGCCTTTAGCTGTAAAAATGTGACCTAAGAAACCTATTCGCTCAAGCCAAAATTAACATTTTTTGAATTTGGCATACAACCTTTCTGCTCTCAGTGTTTCCAACACAATCCTCAAATGTTCTTCATGTTGTGCAGAATTTCTGGAGTAGATCAGTATGTTATCGATAAAAACAATAACGAATTTATCGAGATACTGATGGAAAACTCTATTCATCAAGTCCATAAATATTGCAGGTGTGTTCGTGAGACCGAAAGGCATTACTGTGAACTCATAATGCTCATATCGTGTCCTGAACGCTGTCTTTGGTACGTCAGTTGGCGAAACATTTAGCTGATGGTAACCAGATCTCAAATCAATCTTGGAGAAGATAGTTGTACCTTTCAACTGATCGAATAAGTCTTTGATCCTGGGAAGGGGATACTTATTCTTTATCGTCAACTTGTTAAGTTCTCCATGAATTGAATTGCTTGGAATTGTTTTACCGGGAATTGTAATTAAAGGTGCTTGATTGGTATAAGTTTCCACATTTCTATTATAATACGTTTGACTTTATTTTTTGTGCAAATTGTCAATTAAATGGATAAATTTTTTTACCATTGGAGACAAAATATGTTTAGATTGCCAAAACAAAATAAAAAAAAATTTATTTTTATTTTTACGTTTGACTCTGTTTTGTATAGAATTTGTCAATTAAATGAATAATTTTTTTTACACTTTATCGTGTAAAAAAAAATTTCTATTGCTAAAAAAATAAAAAAATAAAAAAAAGTGGAAACCAATTCCCACCATATAGCAAGTCATTGAATTTCACGAAATCACGCTTCAAGTGCTTGTACCTTGAAATTGGGTGAAAACCAATTCCATGGGAAAAAAAAACGCTATCAAACAGCGAAAAAGTGAAAGTTGAAATTCGATTCCAACTTCCTAAGAAAATATTGGCGTATCAAACGCACCCTAAGTCTAAGTGGACTTGGCCCGTCTGTTAACTTAATTCGGTTCAATATTTAATTAATTCAATTAATTAAATATGGTCCATGAATTAATTAATTCGATTAATTAATTCGGGCATATTAGCAAACAATCTAATTAATTAATAGTCCAATACTTGTCCATTAATTAATGGTTAAATTTCATTTTTCTAGTTCTCATTTTGTGTTTGACCTATTTCGTTTCTCAATCATGATGCCTAATGGCATAAATTATTATTTTGATCTAATTAAAATAGATAAATTAAAACACATCCTTTAATTTATCACTAATTCACATCCGTCGTCCCAAATTGATATCTAACATTGTGTCAGAGCAATACATGTGACGAAAAATGTCACGTGGTATGACAAAATCAAACTTGTTTGTTTATCGTGAAACTATAATTCTTTCGTCAATATGATCTGATCAATTACGAGATATGGATATGTATCAATCTTAATTGTTGATCATATATTTTATCCTACTATTAAGTCAATGTATGTGGAAAACTCATTTTCGACTTTATGAGTACACATTGGTCAATGATTTCATTATCAACTTAATAGAATAAAATGTAGATCATAATCTCTATGGTGACGAATCCTCTATTGATAATTTACAACATTCGTATGATTCTTGACATACCCGAATGATGTCTTATTAGTGATCCTTGGTAGAGCAACATCCAACATCACCAAAGTGTGACTGTCCTCATATAATGCACTACCCAACGTTAAAAATTAACCACTGACACTCAAATACTTATTCATGTGGAATTTCCCCAACGAGTCTCTAATATTTTGTTTCACAACAAAATATCCAAGTGTTCATTTAAGTGTCACTACACTTTAACTTGCGAGATCGGCTATTTACTTCATAAGTAAGAAATTCACACGTGATGGTCTATTCGTAATAACGATATCCGTATCATATTATTACTTACGATCATGGATGATTTAAGATTTAGTCATATGCAATTTTTATCTCACAATCACAACTCTTCCGTGGTTAACAAATTACTAGAATTTGAATCAACGGACTCTATTATTTAATTTAATTGATTATTAATTAAATAATAGACATGCCATAAAATTACATCAATTATATATTAAAAGTATTTATATCCAATGTTAATTGAATCTACGGCATAATGCTTACATATCTATGGGAAATAATTTGTATAAATACAAGGAAGGATATTTAGGCTTCAAGTCTTACTTGCCAACTTGGTATTGTGTCATAATGTCTTACATAAGGGATAAAAAATGTTTTATATTAAGAATTAGAAAACGTGCGTAATATGATTATGATCCAGAGTAATTTAACCTTATTTAGAGAGTTTTGGCATGAAAGTCATTTTTTTTAAAAGAGGGACGCAAATAGAGAAAATAAAAGTAAATGATAGATATCTTAAAAATTACAAGAAATCTTCACATGTAATTTTTTTGATTAAAATCCAGGGTAAGTTCCATTAGGGATATTCATTCTTTTTCTTCTGAAGTGTGGCAACCATGTAATTGATGGAATTCGGTCCGGCTATTCTGTTGATAATAATGGATATGATCAGAGGCGGCTCTGAGGGTGTTCCAGTTGAGCGACCGCACAGGACCTCAAAATTATAGAGGCACCAATTTTTTTTTTTTTTTTTTTTTATAGTTGTATATTTATAGGAGCACCAAAAATGATAATGTTGATGATAAATTTCCTACGGAAAATGATATTAATAAAGATGTTGATGATGAATCTCTTAAAGAAAATCTTACAAGACACTCATTTTAAAGAAATTTATGGGGGCTCCATTTTAAAATCTCGAACAGAGCACCCAAAATCACAGGGCCGCCTCTAGATATGATACCGGTCTAAATTTTAAAGATTAGAAGAAGAAGACTAATTAAGTCAACGAATGAGTAAGAAAAGAGAAATTTCAAGGAAATAAATATTAAAACTAAAAAAATTAAGCTACAAATTTTATAGTAAATACCTGTCTAAATTAAGCCCTCATTTGACAACCATTATTTAAAAATTATTTTTTCTAAATACTCATTTTCAACCACATTAATTATAGTAAAACATTATACACGTCAATCCAAAAATTATTTCCTGTTTTTTAACTAGACATTCTTCAAAAATTCACTTTTCAAAACTTTATTTTTGTGAAATAATAGTCATCAAACAGGACCTAATATAGGTATAATTTGCGACGGGTACGTCCCAAAATATATATCCCGAAAGTTACTGAAGCGATTCATTTATCCATAACAAAAGTTGATTGACTCATATTGTAATACAAAATTTAAAGAATTATGTGGAGTTAATTAAGCTAGTTTATTGTCTCATACAATGTCAATTAATTCAATTCACTATTGAAATATAAATCCAGTACTTATTTTCAACATCGATTTGAAAATAAAATTTTGATTTGGAAAAGAATCTTCTAATTAAATACTGAAAGAAAAATTAAAATTCTTGATCCAGCAATACTGACTATGTTAGCTGTGTCAACCTCCAATTCTAATCAATCAAGCATCAGTAAAACACTTTAGAATATGAAACGAGCATGCAAATACACACCCAATACATAGTTCATGCCAGTGTTTTCACAATTTAATATAAAAAGCAAGTAAATTACTCGCATAACATTATGTTTTAATGGAATAGAAATCAAAACGTCTCATTCTCAATCTTCACATAAGGTATTATCCATTAGATCATTCCTATCATTAATTTGGATCACATAAATAGTACATAAAATATTAACTTAAAACATTAAAAAATAAAAACATAAAATCACTTGGCATATAGAAAAATTCATATTTTGTTCGCTAAATTACTTATATAATCGAACTATTCAGCAATGAAAATTAATGCGAACAGATGTCGAACGTTCCACTTTTTTTTTTTTTCCTCACCATTCCTATTCTCTTTTTCTCACTTACTTTCCAGTGAATTGGCGTGTGATTTAGGATTATTAAATAGTTGTGATTAGAATGATTACCTACTTCTATGACTCATGGAATTCAAACTTAAGAAAAATTCTAACTACATAAGCGTAAAATTCTAAATTAACCTGTACCATTGGATGCATAACCTGCGATTTATCTCTTATCTAAGGTCAAAGTAGGACAGGTAAGGGCACCAATAATGGAGCGTAATCCCAAAAAAAAAAATTCTGAAGTAAGCCAAATGAACAACTTGACACCTTCACACCGTCCGAGACGCGTGGGCCCCACTTGAATTCAAAACCCTTGCAAAAAGTCTTCTCTTTAAGCCCTTGTTTGGTATACATTCTTATTCTCATTTTCATTCTTCTACTCATTTTCAATCACACATTTTTTAATAAAATAATATTTTCCTTCACATCAATAATTTTTCCTTCTTTTTCAACCACATATTCACCATCAAATCAACCAAAAAAATACATTTTTTTCCAAAATAATGTGCATCAAACATGTTCTAAATTGGAAGTGTTAAAGTCTACACACCGTAATTTGAACTTCTGCAAATATACATCATTTTGAGTTGAAGTTTCAATAATTCAACTGAGATTCTCTTGTTTGATCCTTCCAGATTTGTTAAAAGAGATAGATATACACAGGTAGATGTCTAATAATTATGACAACTGGGAAAGGCTTGTGGTTGCTGTGCTTCGGAGAGAAAAGGATCGGCAATTGGCTTTAGCTCACTCGAGGGAATCGAGTATAAGCTCCACGTCCTCTAGTTTCAACTTTCGACTGGATTCTCCAGTTCATGAGCAGAGTCTCCAACTTGAAGCTTCTTCCAGTAAAGTAAATGAAACGGATCGGGAGAGATTGTTTCCATCTGCAACGAGCAGCAGTGCGGGGCTTAGCCGCTTTTCTGCTGCAGCAAGTGATGATACGTGTGCGTCTGGAGAAATATTGCCGACACCAAATTTGAAGATTTCTACTTTTGCTGGACTGAAAATTGCCCCGAGGAACTTCAGGTCTGATCAGGGCCGGACCTGTGTTTTCCGGCGCCTGAGACGAACTTTAGATTTTGAACCCATAGCAAAAAGGCATTAGGCAATCACAAAAAGGCAGGGAGGTTAGGTTTTATTTTGTTCTCCCAACAAGTTTTCTTCTATTGTCCTTTTAGCTGGAGATTAGATCAAGTCTCCTCCTAAGTTTGTATCTATCTTCAATATTAATAAAAATGGCACCTAGTGTGGTATAACTAAAGAAAAAGTATGCTCTTAGCCTATATTGAATTTTCCTATAGGGAATAGGGATATCCTATTTGTAGTTCTTACTTCAAATCCCACTTAACCTAAATTTGGCCTAAACCTATTTACCTATTTCATCCAAGATAAGCACAGATAAAGGGGATAGAAAAATCCTGTTAAAATTTAAATCATTGCCCACATCATAAATCTCATACATTGTTTTAATCATAATCAGTAATTCATTCCTTGGTTTACCAGAACATTATCCATTACCTCCCAAAACAAAACATTGAAAATTCAGAAATCAATTAGTGCCTAGAAAAAGCATTTCCAGGCGAATAGTGATTTGTTTGCATAAAATTAAATTGGCTTAATTAGGCAAGAATTTTGAGAAGTAAAAGCAATCACAATGTCAAGCAACAGCAGACAAAAAAAAAAAAGAAAAAAAATGCAAGAAACTCAAACCCAAAAAATTGAAGATTAAATAATCAAGAGACAAGAAAAACCTAGTAAACGGGAAGAAAGAAAAGAGAAAACCCACCTCACAGTCTAATTCATTCCTTGGTTTACCAGAACATTATCCATTACCTCCCAAAAAAAAACCTTGAAAATTCAGAAATCAATTAGTGCTTAGAAAAAGCATTTCCAGGCGAATAGTAATTTGTTCAATTGTTTGCATAAAATTAAATTGGCTTAATTAGTCAAGAATTTCGAGAAGTAAAAGCAATCACAATGTCAAGCAACAGGAGACCCAAAAAAAAATGCATGAAACTCAAACCCAAAAAATTGAAGATTAAATAATCAAGAAAAACCCAGTAAACGGGAAGAAAGAAAAGAGAAAACCTGGAGCGGACTACAGAGCTGGACCGGACGAAGCGTCAAGCGTGAGATTCTGTCATTCTGGTAGTCTCTGGAGAACGGAGTTACGGAGGAGGGAGATGATTAATTGATTATGAAATTGAATTTTGGGGTTAAAAAAAAAGGGTTATAACATATTTCGGCCCCCCAATATGCTGGGCCTGAGGCTAAGGCCTCTCCTCAGGTCCGGCTCCGGGTCTGATGTGGTTTTGGGGGTTGGAGGCTTTGGAAGTCACTATATTTAAAGGTTGGGTAGATTCAAAGACACTTTCACGCATTTTTAATTGAGCAATACACGGCGTGCACTGAAAGTACGCCATAAATAATAGCCTAATACGGCATGCAAAAGATGTATGCCGTAAATGCTTTAAGTCAGTAATTTTTAACGACGTACATATATCGCACGCATAATAAGTGTTTATTTACGGCATGCCATAGATGCACGCCGTAAATGGAAGCTGTAAAAGGCTACTTTTGTTGTAGTGTGGAATGGCGGTTGCTATTAATGGTTGTGTATGGCTAATTCTTTCTACCTCGATAACTTAGGCTCCGTTAATCTAAATTAATTTTTTCTCGCGTCTAGTATGCATGATTAATTACGATCTATCCAACGAGCCTAATATTCATATACTTATCATTACTCGATCAAAATCTAAAAATATGACCCAAATAAAAATTGAAATTCGCTATATATTATTTTAATCCCTAATTTTTCAAAACATAAAAATATAGCATACAAGTTAGTTAACTTATGTATGTACATTTTGGTGTGGGATGAGACATGAGCCACAAAAAGTGTACGAGCACTGAGAGTGTATAGAAAGAAACAAGAGTGAGCAATAATACTATGAGCGTGTAAAATTGCATTACCTTTAAAATGCCCTAAATGTGAGCATTTATAGTGGAAGGAGTGAAGTGGTTACTGTTGGGTGAAATAACACGTGTCCTCATCTGAACGGGGTCGAAACGCCTCAGCATAGGCGTCATTTTATCAGTCCTAAGCTCAAGGACATTTAATGATTCTAAAAAGTAGACACCCTATAGCCTAAATCTGACATCTAAAAAAATAAACTGACAAGTTGACTGATAGGACACTTGCGGTAGAGATGTTACGTCAATTAGTCATAGACGATATTTTACGGAGGATCTTCCAGGAGAGGTAAGAGAATATGATGTCTTCGTGTGTTTGAAGCCTCTTCGCTTCGAATTAGTGTCGCAATAGATCATATCACGTCGCCTTGGTCATGAAGATCATGTCACGTTGCCTTGGTCATGAAGGGTTCGACCTTTAATTTTATTCACTAAGAGCAATCAATTCGTAGAAAGAAAAAATAAACACTCAAGAACACACAAGATTTATAAAGGTCACCTAAATGTGAGACTACTTCCCCTCTCATCGCTGTAGTTTACTATGATGAAAAGAAGGTTTACAAGAGAAAATCACACCCTTATCTTTTCTAACCTCTCTCTCTTTTATAGTGATGATCAAAAAGTTTAAAGACGGCTCCTATTTATAAGATAAATTAGGGCAAAACTGAATTTTACAAGGACCCGTAAAGTGGCAATAAGTAGGTTCCACAAGACCACAACTTAACATTGACAGCCTTCGAATGCTTTAGGTTTTTACTTAATTTGGAAATGCAGACAAAAGTGAACTTTTTAGAAAGGCTTTCGCATCCCAACTTGGTGAAGGTCCTTGGATACTGTCGGGAAGATGAAGAGCTTTTACTTGTATATGAGTTTGTTCTGAGGGGAAACCTGGCAAACCATCTTTATCAGGGCCGTGCCTGAGAAATAGAGGCCCAAGGCGACGCATTCCAATTATCACTTCTGAGAAGACAAGAACCAGAAAATCCAAAAAATGGCTCATACTGCTAGTCTACTACTAGTATCTATTTTTGTTTTTTTTTATTTGGGCCCCAAAATTTGAGGCCCCTTAGAAGCAGAGGCCCAAGGCAGCGGCCTTGGTCGCCTTGGGCCAGGGCCGGCTCTGATCTTTATGAAAGTAAGAACTTGATCCAGAAATTAAGAGAAGCAAGTAATGAGAAACAAGATTTGCTAATGCTGATTTTTGCTTTGGATGTATATGCAGGAAGTTTTGTAATTCCTTTATCATGGAACATACGGCTCAAAATAGCTATAGGAGCTGCTCAAGGCCTAGCTTTTTTGCACACTTGAGATGAGCAAGTCATCTACAGAGACTTTTAAGTCCTCCATCATATTGCTTGATGGGGTATGATTCCAATAAAATAATCCCTTAATATCTGTCATTTTTTCTTTTTCAGTTCTTTGACTATTAGCTATTGACTGGATGAATAATTTAGTTGTTTAAGTTGAAAACTTAGCTAAGACAGTTCTCTGTCCCAAAATTTTATGATACTTATACTATATGTTGTCCTCATATTCATTTTATACTTAGTGGATAATATTTTGTGTTGTATGCCGAATTTCATTTGATGAAAAATCCAGCTTTAAAGCGTGTAGTTATCCAAGTGAACTTGAGTTGAATTTAAAATTTTGTTGTCTAACTGGTTTTGGACTTAGCCACACCATTTTCGTAGTGCAAGGGGCAATAAGTTCTGTTGTGGGATGCAATATTTTGTACACGTATTAGAGACGCTTCTCTTAAGTTGTGAAGTTTAATTATTATCAAGCCTAATTAAGGACCATTTAAAATTTTGTATTCTTGTAAAATTCTACAAAGGAATAGGAGTCCTTATAAAATCCTATTTTGCCCTAATATATCTTATAAATAGAGAGAAGTCCTTCGGCTTCGAGTATTATCATCAAATATAGAGAAATAAAAGTTAGAGGTGATAGGATTAATAGTTTCTCTTGTAAACACTTTTTCATCATAGTAAATTATTGCAGGAATGAGAGAGGATGTAGTCTCACATTAATGTCAACATTTATAAATCATGCGTGTTCATGATTGTTTATTTTCTTTCTTTAAATTGATTGTTGTTGGTGGGTTATAATTAGGGTTTATAATGTTAGAATAATTCTAAATATGGGCTTCTTATTTGACTGCAAATTTTACAGGTTAGAAGTATGACTCATAATGATATTGTTATTAGGCCCAAAATATGTTAAGTAATCTATTGAGCCGATTTACACCTTATGGATTACATTTCATATAATGTGGAACTTTAAGTATGTGTGCCGAAAATATGTAAACCCTAATTAGAGTTTAAGTCGTTAATGAAACGGCTCCATAAATTCCTATATAAAGACTAGGTCCTCTTTCCTGTCTAAGTTGGTTTTATCGACTTGCCCCATCGACGGCTAATATTTTGTGAAGAGCAAGGAGTGAAAGATCTAGCTGCTAAAATTCATATCAATAATGGCTTCCGCAGGTATGAATTTGAACTATCAACTTATTATTTTGTGATTCTTATTTTTTTAGCATGATTATTATTAAGATTCAACAATTGGTATTGGAGGCAGCTTGCTAAGATAAGAATCCATAAAATAAAATAATAATAATAAATAAATAAATTTCTGATTTCTTGTCACAGCCTTCTTCCATTCAATTTTCAACCGGCTTCTGCGTGTAATTGGTTGTCACTTTTCAGCGGCAGCCCAATGTTTTTCCTTTCGTCTGCCTGTGTGTGCGTGTTTATAGTCCTCAATTTCTGCCTTACTTTCCCTGCTTGTGCGTGTGCTGTATGTATATATAAATCAGCCACCGGCTTTTAATGTATGTTCTGCCTTTGTTTCGTCTCGGTTTTTCCATTTAAAATCTAAATAATCATCCACAGACATTACTTATCGAGTGGAATACATCCTTCATTTTATCAAAAGCAAGGTCCTAGAGACAATGTGTCAGGCATTCTACAGGAAGTTCTTCCATAACTTGTTCTAGGAATTGCAATCAATTATTTACTAATGTCATGAATGTTTCCTATTTCATTTACCTTTCTTTTTTTTACTGAATGAGTGCCTCTTCTTGTTTCCTTCCCCGCCGTCGGCAGCCAAGAATAAAAGGGATTTTTGAGTTTTCAGAGAAGTCGGCAGAATTGATTGGAGACTGGGGTTTTCAATATAAATAAAGGAAAATTACATAAAGCTAGGGGTTTAAAGATGTCAATTCAAAATTCAGGGACCAAGTTTAATTTTTTCACGAATAAGGTATTCATATATACAAACTCTAACCTAAATCATTTTATTCTCCTTCTCTCCCTTCTCTCTCTTCGTTTCTCCTCTGATGGAGGCGTCACCTCAGAGGTGCAGCGTCGTCTCTTGCACTTGAGGCATGGCATCAAGGTCTCTCTCGCTGGACGGTGATGATATCAGCAGCAATCAATCCTCAGATGGGTTATCTGATTTTGTGATCTCCAAAGTTGGAGATTGATTTGTAATGTATGCAGATGGTGGCGGCGGCAAGTTTAGGGATTTTGTTGGTGGGGGTGGTGGTTGTGGTATGGAGTGGTGAGTTTAGAGATTTTGTTGGTGTGGCTGTGGTGGGGGATTTTGCAGGCGGTGGTGGTGGTTGCTAGTGCAGGCGGTGGTTGTTGCTGCTTTAGGCGGTGGGGGATATGGTCGTGCGATGCGGTGCAATGGTGGTACAAGAGGTGGTTGTTCGGGGCAGTGTTGGCAGGCGTGCTGTGGAGGTGGAGGTGGATGTGTGCTGTTTGGTGGGTGTGACGGTAGTGTGCTGCTAGCGGTGTGAGTGGTGTTTACCGAATATCTTGATGTGATAGAGGTGACTCTGGTAGTGGTGGTGCGATGGTGGTGGTGATGATGGATTGGTGGTGGTGCGGTGGCGAGGGTAGTGGTGTTGTTTTGGTTGTTGGAGCGGTGGTGGTCGTTGTGTTTTGTGTAGTGGTGTAGGTGGAGGTGTTGACGGTGGCGACGATGATGGTAGTGGTGGTGGTGGCGGTTAATGATGGTGATGGCAGGTGCGGTGGTGGTGGTGTTGGGTGACGATGGTATATGACTTAATATTTGGTTATATGTGATCAAGTATTAAACTGTGACCTCAAATTTAATAACATGTGACCAACAAATTTTAAAATTTATATTATTACCATTGTATCCCTGATTCTTACCTATAAATATAGGGCTCTGGTCATTAATAAAATACACACAAGTCTATTGACTTAATTCTCTCTTCTTCTTCTTCTCTATTTTATAACACGTTATCAGCACGAAAACTTAATTCTTCAAAGTTTAGTGAAGGTAGTAATTCTTTTATAAACATATTCATCTATTACATGTACCAAAATCAATTTGGTGACATGTGATTATATATATATATATATGCTGAAATCAATTTATTTATGTCTATTCGCACGCTTTCATCTCAAGTCATTTTTATAGATTTTTTAATGATTCCCACGTAATAACTAATGGCTAATGATTTCTTCAAAAATCAATCAGAAATTGATTCTCACGCTACAGCCTTTTATTTCTTCAGAAAACAATTCATGGTTAATCACTTCATAATTGCATAATGATTGCTTTTTAATTCTTCACGTCTGCTTTATTGTGTCACATAATTGATTCCTCAATTTTATATTTTTCCGTCTGCATAATGATTTCTTTTTCCTAATGTATATTTGGTAATTAATTTTTAGATATAAATTCATATCCCATTTGTAGGGTAATTAATACTCTTTAACCTGATTAAATATTTGTAGATGTTCTATTATAAATTTTAAATTGATATTCTATCATGTTGTTGCTCCCCTGAAGTAGCACAACTTTACAATTAATATTCCAGAAGAATATTATTTGCTCCTGAAGAGCATAAATTATAATTTTTAATATTCCTGAAGAATATTAATATACCGCTCTTGAAGAAGCAATAGTAAAATACAATGTGCTCCCGAAGTAGCACATGTTTCGAAGAACATATTATTTTAAATTAGTGTTTATTCCCTGAAGGAAAACACGTAACTTATGTTGATATTACTTAATTAACTATTATGCATTCTTCGAAACTAATTGTACTTTTACTTATTTTATTGTGTAGTTAATCAAATGGCAAATATCACAAAACTTGAGTTTGCTGCACTTGACATATCTGGCAAAAACTATCTATCATGGGTACTCGATGCCGATATCCACCTTGTCTCAAAGGGTCTGGGAGAGACAATAAAAGAAGGAAACAAAGAATCCCTGCAGGATCGTGCAAAAGCACTCATCTTCCTTCGCCATCATCTTCACGATGGATTGAAAATTGAATATCTCACTGAGAAAGATCCACATGCTCTTTGGAAAAAATTAACTAAAAGATTTGATCATCAGAGGACTATAGTCCTCCCAAAAGCCCGCTATGAGTGGATGCACCTTCGTTTGCAAGATTTCAAAACTGTAAGTGAGTACAATTCTGAACTCTTTAGAATATCTTCAAAATTGATCTTGTGTGGAGAAAAAATCACTGATGGAGATATGTTGGAGAAAACTTTCTCCACCTTTCACGCCTCAAATGTGCTCCTGCAGCAGCAATATCGTGAGCGTGGTTTCAAAAAGTACTCAGAACTTATATCTTGTTTGCTTATTGCTGAACAAAATAATGAACTTCTAATGAAAAATCATGGGTTACGTCCAACTGGTTCTATACCATTGCCTGAAGAAAATGGCACTGCATTTCCTGAAGCAAATGCAATATCAAGACGTGGACGTGGACGTGGACACGGATTTGGACGTGGACGCGGACGTGCACGTGGAATAAATCATGGACGAAATAATCAACAAAGTTATCATCAGCAAGGCAACAATTTCAAAAGACACAAAGCAAACGAAAGTAGCACGCCCAAAAAGGTGCATGAAGAAAATTGTTTTAGATGTGGAATGAAAGGGCATTGGACACGTACCTGTCGTACGGCAAAACACCTTGTGGATCTTTATCAAAAATCAATCAAGGGAAAAGGAAAAGTTGAGACAAATTTCGCTAATTATGATGGTCCGATTGATGTGACTCATTTGGATGTCTCTGACTTCTTTGCCGATCCAAATGGAAATATTGACCACTTGATTGGGGGTGGTGTGATGGAAGATATAGATTAATTTATTTTCTATGCTTCTAGTATTTCACTTTATTTTAGAAATTTAGTTAGAAATATGTTTTTATTTTTCACAAAACAAAAAAAAAAAAACTTTATTGTGTATCGTCAATTTCATATTATTGAATTATATTTCTTTAAATTTAAATTCAAGTTTTTATTAAAGCATATGTACTTTGTTGTATTATTTATAGATTGATGATGGATTATCAAGATACCTGTTTGATAGATAGTGCAACTACACATACAATTCTTCAAGACAAAAAATATTTTTTGGACTTAACATTAGCAAAAAATAATGTTAATACAATATCTGGTGCATCGAATATCGTTGAAGGCTCTGGAAGAGCTTGTATTATTTTACCAAATAATACTAAATTATATATTGACGATGCACTTTACTCTAGCAAATCCAGAAGAAATTTGCTTAGTTTTAAAGATATCCGCTGCAATGGATATCACATTGAGACGATGCAAGAAAATAGTGTTGAATATCTTTGCATAATTTTCTTTATATCTGGCAAGAAGCAGATAAAAGAAAAATTTCATGCACTCCCATCTGGCATGTATTATACATTTATAAAAATGGTTGAATCAAATAATGTCACGAACCAGAAGTTTGTTGACCCAAAAAGTTTTATACTTTGGCATGATAGACTTGGACATCCAGGAGCTATAATGATGCGTCGAATAATAAACAACTCACATGGACATCCTTTAAAGAACCAGAAGATTCTTTTACCTAATGATTATCCATGTGTAGCTTGTTCACAAGGCAAGTTAGTCATTAGACCTTCAACTACAAAGGTCAATGTTGAATCTCCAACTTTCTTGAAAAGAATTCATGGAGACATATGTGGGCCAATACACCCACCATGTGGACCATTTCGTTATTTTATGGTATTAATTGATTCTTCTACTAGATGGTCACATGTTTGCCTACTTTCCACTAGGAATGTAGCATTTGCTAGACTACTTGCTCAAATCATAAAATTACGAGCACAATTTCCCGATTACTCAATCAAGACTATTCGTCTTGACAATGCTGGTGAATTCAGATCACAAGCATTTGATGATTATTGTATGTCAATTGGGATTACTATTGAACATTCGGTTGCGCATGTCCATACACAAAATGGTTTAGCAGAGTCGTTTATTAAACGTCTACAACTTATAGCTAGACCATTACTTATGAAAACAAAGCTACCAACTTCTGTTTGGGGACATGCCATATTACATGCTGCATCATTGGTTCGTGTTAGACCAACTGCCTATTATCAATATTCACCCTTACAACTTGCATTTGGTCATGAACCTGATATTTCTCACCTAAGGATTTTTGGTTGTGCTGTCCAAGTCCCTATTTCACCCCCACAACGTACTAAAATGGGTCCCCAACGAAAACTTGGGATTTATGTGGGTTTTGATTCACCATCCATTATTAGGTATCTGGAACATTTAACGGGTGATCTATTTACTGCACGTTTTGCAGACTGTCATTTTGATGAAATGACTTTCCCAATTTTGGGAGGGGAAAAACTACATTCTAAAAGACAAGGTACAATTTCTTGGAATGAAATAACTCTATCTCACTTTGATCATCGCAGTAATCAATGTGAGCAAGAGATTGAAAAAATCATTCATTTGCAAAGAGTTGCAAATCAATTACCTGATATATTTGTTGACACGAAAAGAGTGACAAAGTCATATATACCAGCAGAAAATATTCCAGCAAAAATTGATGTCCCTGCAGGACAATCTGCTGTAGCAAACGAATCTAACATACGCCAGGAGCGTGGTCGACCAGTTGGTTCAAAAGACTCTGTACCTCGAAAAAGAAAAGTACAAGAGAAAAACCAACCAAAAACTTCGGAAGAAGTAACATTAGAAAAGATTGATCAATCAAATATTGAAAATATGGTTCCTGAAGAATCACAAGTGTCCGAAAATAATGAGATTTCAATAAATTATATGTTATCTCATAAATTATGGGAACGGAATAATGTTGTTATAGACAATATTTTCGCCTTTAATGTGGCTCTTGATATTATGCAAAATGAGGATCCTGAACCACAGTCAGTTAAAGACTGTCAAAATAGAAATGATTGGCCAAAATGGAAAGAAGCCATACAGGCGGAATTGAATTCCTTAGAGAAACGAAAAGTGTTTGGACCTGTAGTTCGAACACCTGAAAATGTAATCCCTGTAGGATACAAATGAGTTTTTGTACGAAAGAGAAATGAAAATAATGAAATTACAAGATACAAAGCCCGACTGGTAGCTCAAGGTTTCTCACAAAGACCAGGAATTGACTACGAGGAAACATATTCTCCCGTAATGGACACCATCACTTTTTAGATTTTTGATTAGTTTGACTGTGTCACAAAAACTTGACATGCGCCTTATGGATGTAGTAACTGCATATTTATATGGTTCACTTGATAGTGACATATATATGAAAGTCCCTGAAGGACTTAAAGTGCCAGAAACAAACAATACATGCCCGAGAACCATGTTCTCAATTAAATTGCAAAGATCATTATATGGATTGAAACAATCCGGACGCATGTGGTATAATCGTCTTAGCGAATATTTGTTGAAGGAGGGTTATAAAAATAACGATGTCTGCCCATGTGTTTTCATAAAGAAAACAAATATTGGATTTGCAATTGTCGCAGTTTATGTTGATGATCTAAAACTTAATTGGAACTCCTGAAGAGCTCAACAAAACTGCTAATTATTTGAAAAATGAATTTGAGATGAAGGATTTAGGAAAAATCAAATTTTGTCTCGGGTTGCAAATCGAACACTTCCCAGAAGGATTGTTTGTTCATCAATCTACATATACAGAAAAAGTTTTAAAACGATTTTATATGGATAATGCACATCCATTGGCATCACCTATGATTGTTCGATCACTTGATGTGAAAAAGGACCCATTTCGTCCACTTGAAGATGGAGAAAAGGTTCTTGGTCCTGAAGTACCATATCTTAGTGCAATTGGAGCATTAACATATCTTGCAAATTGCACTCGACCCGATATAGCTTTTTCTGTAAATCTCCTTGCAAGATATAGCTCTACACCAAGTCAAAGACATTGGAATGGTGTTAAACACATTTTTCGTTACCTAAAGGGTACGATTGATTTGGGATTATTTTACTCCCAAAAGTCGGGATCTACTTTAGTGGGATATGCAGATGCAGGTTATTTATCTGACCCACATAAAGCTAAATCACAAACAGGATATGTGTTTACACGTGGAGGAACAGCTATATCATGGAAATCTGTGAAGCAATCCTTGACAGCAACATCCTCAAATCATTCTGAAATTATTGCAATCCATGAAGCAGGGCGAGAATGTGTATGGTTGAGGAACATGACCCATCATATCCAAGCATCATGTGGGTTAACTTCAACAAAAGATAGTCCAACAATTTTGTATGAAGACAATGCAGCTTGTATTGCACAACTCAAAGGAGGCTATATCAAAGGCGACAGGACGAAGCATATTTCTCCAAAATTCTTTCATACACACGAGTTTCAGAAGAATGGCGACATCGATGTTCAACAAATTCGCTCAAATGACAATTTGGCCGATTTATTCACAAAAGCACTGCCAACATCTACATTCAAGAAGTTAGCCCATGGGATTGGAATGCGTCGACTCAAAGATTTTTAGTGATCAACATCAGGGGGAGTAGCTGTACTCTTTTTCCTTCGCATAGGTTTTATCCCACTGGGTTTTCCTAGCAAGGTTTTAATGAGGCAGCATTTATTTTTAATACTCCAAAATAACTGTACTCTTTTTCCTTCGTTTGATTTTTTTTTGTCCTATTAGGTTTTTATCAAACAAGGTTTTAACGAGGCAGATATTTTGTAATGTGTCATTCAAGGGGGAGTGTTGTAAAAGGAAAGTTTATTAGGGTTTGTAGTGAATGACAATTATACCCCTGTAGCCCTAGAAATTATTACCATTGTATCCCTGATTCTTACCTATAAATATAGGGCTCTAGTCATTAATAAAATACACACAAGTCTATTGACTTAATTCTCTCTTCTTCTTCTTCTCTATTTTATAACAGATTCATAAATAAACTGTGACCTGTATTTTTGGATTTGTGACCAGTAAAATAAATTGTGACCTATAAAAAATTTAATTATGACTTCGAGATAATTTGTGACCTATAAAAAAAATTTAATTGTGACATCGAAATAATTTGTGACTAATTAATTTTATAATATGTGATCAATGAATTAGTTGTGATATTTAATTATGTAACTGTGACAATAAATCGCATAACTGTGACCTTAATATAATTAATTAATTAATTGAAACCTGATTTTTTCATTTTAAAACCTTTGGGCTTGAAATGTGAAATGATCATACTTAAAGCCTGATTTATTAATTCTTCCCTATAAATAATTAAGTTTCAAGCCCCGGTTGCAGTTATCATTCAAGGGTCAAAAGTAATTTCAAAGTTAGGCCTGTTTTGCAATTTTAAAAGGGAAGGACCTATTCTGTAATTTTATAAATTGTAAGGTTCCTTTAATAATTTTAAATTCAGGGTAAATTTGCAATTTTCAAAAGATTTTGAATTTAAATTTTAAATGATTTTGAATCTGATTTTTAAATGGATTTGACCCATATTTAATTTTAACCCAATTAAAATTATATTTCAAATTGACGACTTTTATATTCGTTAAAAATTTCTATATATTTAAATGTCATTATTATTTGTCCATTTAAATTTTCACCTCCAATATATTGACACCATGTTACCAATTTTGTTTCTCAATCACATGAATTTTGCGTTCTATCGATTGATAATTATGATTTGTTGCGTAATTATTATTTTTGTGATTGAATTCTTAATGGACTTTGAGACCATTTTTATTTTCCCACTAAGAGAAATATTTTGAAATAAAAATGGGTGGTAGCTGCCAAAGTGGCACACTCATTGTTATTTATTCGATTTTCTCTATCAAAAAAATTTAAATTAAATTATATTAAAAGGCATCAGCGTTGCATTTTAAATTATTGCATGTAGTATCTTGCCCAAAAGTGTTATTATATGTGATATTTTGAAAATTGGTATAAGGTAGTTAACGAGTTTACATTGGTCTAGAAATCTCCTTCTGTCCAAAGGTGTTGGTATTTCGAAAACCAATGTGATTTTGTTAACTAGTTTCATGATGTGTTTTAAGAGTATCTTACAACATGTATTGTCAGCCCAAAGGTGATTTTATAATGATGCATATAAGCTTTTACCGTAATAAGATTCATATGGTTTTGACTTTAATTACGGATTATCTAATTAATAACACATGTTAATTAGATGAATATGTTGCCATCCATTGATTTCATGCATTATGTTTGGATGATATTAAATATGATATTTTATGTTTCCACAGTTTTAAATGTCTCATCTCTTTTGAATCAACTGTCTACTATTGAAACCTCGATTGGAAATAATTATATGAAAAATAAAGGAGATGTAGAAATAGTACTTGGTGTTTTAGGTTTGGACTTTGCAATGAAGAAATAACTTTCAAAACCCACGGATAAGAGCACTCCTGAATATGTGGCTAAGTATGAAAAGTGGGAAAGGGATAACAAACTTTGTTTGAAAATTATTAAGCGCTCTATATCCGATTCAATTATGGGTGTTATCATAGACAATGAAAATGTCAAAGATTTTATGGATGCCATAGGAGAGATATTTGTTGAGTCTGATAAAGCTAAAACTGGAGATCTGATGGATAAATTGATGAATATGAGGTATGATGGTACAAGTGGAGTTACGGAGCACTATCATCTAAGTTGAAAGCTCTTGGCATTCCCATTGCGGAACCTTTCTTGGTCTATCATATTTTAAATAGCCTTCTTACCCAGTTCAATAAGCTTAAGGTTGTTTACGATGCTCAGTAGGATAAATGAGACATCAATGACCTTATTGCAGTATGTACCCAGGAAGAGTATAGGATGCGACGTGAGATTGTTGAAACCATGCAATTAGCCTTCCAGCCATTACAGAACAATGAGTCTTCTCATAACCATAAGCCTAAGTTTGGTAAGGGCAATAAGTTAAATCGAAATCAACAAAATAAAATTTTTGGAGGTCAGACTTCTAGTGGTCCCAAGGGAGCTATTCAGAAAAAATGATCAATGAAAGTTGAAGAAAAGAAGGGTCAATGACAGAAAGATTGTTTTAAGTTTAAGACTTGGTTAGAAAAGAAGAAGAGTTCTGCAGGTATCTCATAGGCCTTAGTTTATTTTGAGTCTTCTTTTGTGGGTGTGCCTTTGAATTCTTTGTGGTTAGACTCTGGAGCTAGTATTCATATTGGAAATTTCTTGCTGGGGTTCACAAGCAAATCGAGGCCAAGTGAGAATGAAGTGAGCTTGTGCGTTGGAAATGGAGTTCAAGTGAATGTTGAGTTTGTAAGATTAGTGAAATTAACTTTAGAGTCTAGTTTCTCTCTTGTTTTGGAGAATACAGTTTTTGTATCGACGATGAGACAGAATTTAATTTCTATATCGAAACTTGATACTTGTGGTTTTTCTTTTAATTTTGGTAATGGAATGGTTGAGTTGTTTTACGATTCTCATTTAATTGGAAATGATGTTTTGTGTGATGGTTTATATAAATTGTCTTTGGCTCCTTTTGGTGAAGTTTCATGTGTTACCAATGTGTCAAAGAAAAGGGCTCTAATTCGTGAATCATCCTCTATGTTGTGGCATAAGCGGTTGGGTCACATTTCAAGGGAAAGGATGGAGAGATTGGTAAAAGTTGAGATACTTCCCTTTCTAGACTTCTGTGATTTTGATACTTGTGTAGATTGTATAAGAGGAAAGCTGACTAGGTCTAAAAGGAAAGGTTCCACCAGGAGCAGTGATATTTTGGACTTGATACATACTGATATTAGTAGACCTTTACCTTCTATCTTATTGGGAAGAAATATTTTATAACTTTTATTGATGATATCACGATATGGGTATGTTGACCTGATTAATGATAAATCTCATGCACTTGAGAAATTCAAGATTTTCAAAATGGAAGTAAAGAAACAATGTGAAAAAAGTATCAAAATTGTAAGATCGGACCGTGATGGTGAGTACTATGGCAAGTATGACGAGTCTGGTCAAAACATGAGTGGTTTTACAAAGTTGTGGGATAGTGCCTCAATATACCATGCCAGGGACACCTGAGTAGAATGACATTTCTGAAAGACGTAATCGAACTCTGAAAGAAATGGCCAGGAGCATGATGAGTAGAACAAATTTGTCAGAATATCTATGGGGTGAAGTCTTGAAAACTGCAATGTATATTTTGAACAAAGTTCCAAGTAAAGCTGTTGTAAAGACACCTTTTGAATTATGGATAAGACGTAAGCCTAGTTTGGCTCATTTTAAAGTTTGGGGATGTCCAGCTAAGGTTAGGATTTATAATCCTTTTGAAAAAAAAAAATTGGACTCGAAATTCACTCCAAGGTATTTTATTGGGTACCCAGACAAATCAAAAGGATATAAGTTCTACTGTCCAAATCGAGGCACTAGAATTGTTGAGTCCATTACTGCTAAATTTCTGGAGAATGATTTTGGTGATAGTAGGAGTTCCGCATTGAAAGAACCTTTTATTGAACCAAATCGGGTTGTTATTCCAATTCCTGTTATACAGGAGAGAGTTGGTTCTCAACCAGTTGAAGTTGTTAATGAAGAATTGAGGAACGAAGAGGAACTTCCAATTCCTCATCCAACAACGATTGAGTCAGTTGTTAAGCCACAAGTTAGAAGATCACAAAAGGAAATGAGGTCTGCATTGCCCAGTGATTACATTACATATTTATTGGAGAGTGATTTTAACATTGGGCATATTGATGATCATGTTACTTATAATCAAGTATTGACAAGTCCTGAGTTAGATAAATGGATAAATGCTATGGAAGATGAAATGAATTCTATGGAACAGAATAAAGTTTAAGAACTTATTGAACTTCCTTCAGATGCTAAAGCTATAGATAACAAGTGGATTTTCAAAAGCAAACTAGATTCAAAAGTGAATGTTGAACGAAAAAAGGCAAGATTGGTTGCAAAATATAGTTCACTCAGCGAGAGGGCATTGACTATAATGAAACATTCTCACATATTTCGTCCAAAGATTCTTTTCGAATTATCATGGCACTTGTGGCACACTATAATTTGGAGCTTCATCAGATGAATGTTAAGACACCTTTTCTAAATGTAGATCTTTCTGAAAGGGTTTACATGAGACAACCTGAAGATTTTGTTGTAAAGGGAAAAGAAAACTTGGTATGCAAGTTAAACAAATCCTTATATGGTCTCTAGCAAGCATCACGACAGTGGTATTTGAAGTTTGACGAAGTTGTGACTTCTCTTGATTTTATTCAAAATACAGTTGATCAACGCATTTATCTCAAAATCAGTGGGAGAAAATTTATTTTTCTCGTCCTGTATGTTTAGAGGTGTCAAAATGGGTGGGCCGGGTCGAATCGGCCCGCACTAACTTAAGCCCGGACCGGCCCGTTTTTAAAAAAAAGCCCGTCCATAGCGGGCTTCCGGGCCGGGTAGGCCCGGACCGTAAAAAAATTCGTGCAACCCGGCCCGTTCGGAAAAAAGCCCGTATGGACCGGTTAACCGCAGCCCGCTCGCTAAAAATCGGCTCGGCCCGTTTAATTTTTTTAAAAAAACCTTAATAACATTAAAAAAATTTTATTTTTTATTTTTTTTTTTTAAAAAAGGGCCGGCCCGCGGTTAACCGCGGCCCGCTTGGTTTGAACCGGCCCGGCCCGGTTCCCAAAAAAATAGGCATGTGATTCGGCCCGTGCGGTTCACGGGCCAGGCTTTCTCCGTGCGGGCTTGACAGTCCACCCGTCTTGACACCACTATGTATGTTGATGACATTTTGTTTGCTAACAGTACCTTGGGATTGCTTCATGAAACAAAGAAAATGTTATCTGCTAATTTTGAGATGAAAGATGTTGGAGAGGCTTCTTATGTGCTTGGCATTGAAATATATCGTGATAGAAATCATGGTTTGTTGGGACTTTCTCAGAAGGTTTATATACGACGTGTTCTAGAAAGGTTCAATATGCAGAACTGTGCATATGGTGATGTACCTATCATAAAAAGGGATAAGTTTAACAAAACTCAATGTCCAATAAATGAGCCAGAAGGGGAATCTATGAAGACAATACCATATGCTAGTGCTGTGGGGAGTTTGATGTATGCTCAAGTTTGTACTAGACTGGATATAGTCTTTGCAATTAATGTTCTTAGTTGGTTTCAATCAAATCCAGGACAAGAGCATTGGAAAGCAGCTAAGAAAGTTATGAGATACATGAAGAAAACTGAAAGTTACATGCTTACTTTCCAGCGTTCAAATCATCTTGAGGTGGTAGGCTACTCAGATTCTGATTTTGCTGGATGTCAAGATGATTTGAAATCAACTTTAGGTTATATTTTCATGTTAGCTAGTGGTGTTATCTCTTGGAAAAGTGTTGAACAGACTTTAGTGGCATCCTCTACTATGCAGGCTGAATTTGTGGCATGTTATGGGGCTAGAGTCCAAGCCGTTTGGTTTAGAAACTTCATTCTGGGTTGAAGTTATTGATTTCATCTCGAGATTAATCATTATTTATTGTAACGATAGTGCAACAATGTTCTTTTCAAGGAATAATAAAAATTTTGGTAGGTTAAAATACATTGACATCAAATATTTGGTGGTTAGAGACAGGGTCAAGGAAGGATAAACAAAAATAGAGCATATCAATATAGAGGCGATGATTGCAGATCCTTTGACTAAGGGGATCGCTCCAAAAAAATTTAAAACACATGTTACTAATATGGGTATTGTAGAAACTTTTGATATTTTTGGTTAGTGGGAGTTATTTATGTAAAAGAACTACGTTTTGGTTTGATCTCTATACGGGGTACGTAGGCAACCCATATGTTTTTCGGGTATTGCCTCTTCCAATAATAAAATATATTTTTTTCCTATCTATAAATTATTTTGAGCATGCATTTGACTTATGTCTTTTATTATGATATTAATATGATCTCGAAATATACTGGATAAAGACATAAGATGAGTCTCTTTTAGAGACATATGACTTCGTTTTGATTAGAAGTATTATGAGGACCGATAAGATTTAGCACAGTTTTTTGATCACATTTGATGTTTAGTTCATACCACATACTATCACATTGGTCGGAGGATGGAGATCCATGTCAATAAGGATGTTGGCATTTGTGGCTGTGGAATGGTCTTACATCGTTTAATTGGTGTAATGACTTTCATGTTCGGTGTTAATATTCTTGTTGGACCGGATCATGTTGCGTAAGGTGTCATCATTGGAGCTATACTTTTGTGGCCACCTATGTAGTCTAACCCGGATGTGAAAATTTTATTATGGTAATCAAATGTTTGTCCAAGTGGGAGACTGTTAGAATAATTCTAAATATGGGCTTCTCATTTGGTTGCAAATTTTACTAGTTAGATATATGGCTCATAATGATACTGTGGTTATGCCCAAAATTTGTTAAGTGATCTATTAGGCCGGTTTACACCTTACGGATTATATTTCATATAATGTGGTAATTTAAGTATGTGGACTGAAAATATGTATACTCTAATTAGGATTTAAGTCGTTACTGGGACGACTCCATAAATTCCTATATAAAGGCTAGGTCCCCTCTCCTCTCCAAGTTAGTTTTATTGGCTTGCCACATTGACAGCTAATATTTTGTGAGGAGCAAGGAGGGGAAAATCTAGCTGCTAATATTCATATTAATAATATCTTCCGCGGGTATGAATTCGAACTATCAACTTATTATTTTGTGATTCTTGTTTCTATGCATGATTATTATTAAGATTCAACATATAATTCTCAACGGCTTCTTGTTTGGCATTGTGAACACTACAAAAATCAATATTTAGGTAATTTGAGGATCCCCAACAATGTTGAGAGCAGTGTCGAGAAAAAAATTAAAAAAAAAAAAAAAAAAAAATTGTTTGAAAGGGTCTACAATGGCATGAAAAACATGAGTATGAACAAGTCATGAGATACCTGCATTACATACTGTTCGGCCTGGACCTTACTTAATAGACATAAAACATAATAAATTATGGTTTGAATTCCTCGAGTGAAGGACTTCTGCCCTCATGCTTCCATGTTAAACTAATTGTATTTGAAAAACAGGGCATCTCTATGTAAAGAGTGATGTGTATGGGTTTGGCGTGGTGCTGCTTGAGATGCTGACGGACTTATGAGTGCGTGATCAAAATCGATTCGCCAGATGCATTTGATTCATTATGCTAAACCCCTTCTCTCTAAGAAAAGGAAGCTAATGACCATTATGGATGCACGCAGGGGCGGATCTAGCCTTAGGCGAGTCCGAGCGGTCGCTTGTGCTGGATCCGTCGGAGAGAATTTTTTTTGTTGATAACAGATAAAATATTTATATTATATAACTGGTAATACATTTTATTTATAAATACCCTTGAAAGCTCAATTGGCAAGTGCTTCCACTTTTTAAATTTGAGGTTCTGAGTTCGAAACTCTACACAAGCACCACCCATATCTTTTTACTTGTCTTTTAAAATGTCACTGTCATTATTAGAGGTTTCTTTTTTTCTTTTCTTTATAAATGTCATTGTCATTCTTAAAGGATGTGACATTTGACTTTGAACAAATCCTCTTCACAACCGCCTGCCAACATAATTTCAGGCTATTCATTTATTATTATTTTTTACTTTATAGTGTGCCAATTAACCATATACAAGCCCCGTTTGATTCTCATTTTTGTTAAATTACATTTTTTCCCTCTCTTTTTTTCAATTATATTATTCATTAAAATAATATTTCACGTAAATAAATTTTTTTCTTATTTTTCACTCACAAATTCTCGATCAATATATTATTCTAAAATATATTTTTCATAAAAATGGAAATCAAATGGGCCACAATATGTTGTGTAATTTTTGTATTCCAACAATTTTTCTTTACCAAAATAAGTGCAAAGAGGATTCGGACCTGTCACCATTTCTAAAGCATATTGACAGTTTTACCATCATAGCAAACATTGATTTCCAACATTCAACGAAACAAAATAATATATGTTTATTTTATCAATTTTTCTAATAAATTGATTTGAGAGTTTGGTTAATTAATAATGAATGATTTTGTAGGAAAATTGGTCTTAGTGTCATAAGGAGTCTTTCAACAAAATTTATTTAATTAATAGAATGTTCACTTTTCATTCACATAAATAAATCGATTCTGGAAAAGTAAGATCACACGAGCACATAAAATTGATATAAGCACATAAATGATTTCAATTTTGTTAATATAATAATGTGTTTAATTAACATTAATTATAAACTGAATATTGATATTTTGTTAATATATTGCATGTTTGATTGAAAAATAGATTAGGACATTTTGAAAATCATAGAACGATTTTTTTATCCGAAATGAAAGTCGGTACCTAATTCTAGTTCTAGTGGTGTATCTAGTTCTTTTAGTTCTAATCTGTACGTTTTTTTGAATATTATTTAATTAAATATTAATAAACAACGTCGTTATCATGAAAGTTGACCGTTGACCGTAAGCGTTTAACGTTCGCAATCCGCTCTAGCTGAACTCAAACTCTGGATTCGTCCCTGGATGCACAGATGAAAGGCCAATATTCTTCGAAGGCTGCATTACAGGCTGCTCAGCTCATTTTAAGATGCTTTGAACGAGAACCTAGAACGCGGCCTTCAATGAAAGAAGTTGTGGAGGTGTTGGAACAGATTGCAGGTGAAACCAAAATAATCTAAAAGTATGTCCATGTGTCGAGTTTCTAACTAGGCAAATTAAATAATGATATATTAGTGAAGGAACAAAATAAAATATTATAAATTAAAAAATAGGACTATATAATTGGGACAAGAAAAAAAAGAAAATTAAGCCTATATAAATAGGACGGAGAGAATAATATGTTTGGCTGAACCATAGGAAAGCTATATATTTATACCGGCAGTTTTATCCATTGATCTTTAATTCGATGGCACAGTCGTCATTTCACAATGTTCTTTGCAAAAAAAAAAATAAATAAAATAACAGAATTAATTGGAAGAGTTAATGCTAAGGTACAATCATTTTATCGTTCAATTTAACTTCTTTAATAATGTCCCGTGCCCTCCTCTTAATGGGTGTCCCCGTGTCCAGCCAAACTCAAAATCAAAGAAAAGTAATAAAAAAAATATATCCAATGCAAGGGTAATTTTGTTTTGTACTTTCTTTATGTTTTTTCAGATAAAGATTTTCACGAATATATTTGTTGTTATGTTTTCCTTCTCGACCCTTCATTTATGTTAGAGGAAGCGCACTTGACTTATCGAATTGAGTACTGTTGAGTTTTACACACTAAGTAATGATTATTAAATTGTTAATATGCTCATCCATTTCATGTTCATTTTTATTACAAGATTGAGATTTTATACTTAAGCAGGAATATTGGTTCAGAGGAAGTATAGTTAGATCTACGACAAACGAAATTGTTTAAAATCTCATCGCTAAGTTTAATGATATTCAAAATGATTTGTCTGTATCAGACATTGTTAATGGAAAGAGACACGGTGAGGCACTTTTCAACTTGAAATCCATAATTGCAACTGAATTGATAATCTCAACTTATAATCCAAATGACAAAAACAGCTCCCTGTATCTTTTAGTAATAATGGATGAACCCTATTTCATCCAAATCGCCGGGTGGTCGACTATGAATGAAAATCAACCAGGGTGTCAACTTGAATTAAACGAGTTGAGTCCTTGTATCAAGCCGTTTCACATTTTGACATGACCAACTCGACTTCTTCAACTTAAAACAAACTTGTAAAATCAAAAATCAACTCCAACTTCATCTCCATTTCTCACCTATTGCAGAAACAAGACTTATCTGTTCATATTTGATCCCACTTCCAGATATACAATCTAACTTTTGTATGAATATGGCACTCGGCGATTTCTGTGCTCTTTCCCATTAAGGAAATAAGGGGAAGAAGATAGGGTGTCTCAACAATCAGAGTCGTTTTTATTCCCTTCAAAAATATTTATTTGCCTAATATCCACAGTGCCAGATGCAATCCCAACAGAGCATACGTAGTGATATAAACAAGACAATATCAACATCCAACTTCTATTGATCAGGATTTCCCAATAGTCGTTCCACCGCAGCATGAACATTGCCAGCAGAGGCAATTAGTGCCCTGATGTTTTCTTGAGTATCAAAGAAACCCATTTCCTGTAACTGAGATAGTTGAGTGGCGTATAGTTCCTCAGGGGGCACTGCAATAAAACATGATGAAACATACGAAACAACACGTTAGATAGACGTCCGAGGGCGCGCGCGCACACACCCCTAGAGGGAGGGATCTCAGTTAAGTAATATATAGTTCTTCAGGGGGCACTACAATAAAACATGACAAAACGACACATCAGATAGATGCGTGAGCACACAAACATACACACATGGCGGGCGGGCGGGCGGGCGGGGGGGGGGGAAGAGAGAGAGAGAGAGAGAGAGAGAGCAGTAACCATTAGATCTGTTGGAAGCAGGCAAGCCACCAGTTCCAAGTCCACCAAACATGTTCATCAACATATCCAAGCTTAAGTTGCCAGGAGCTCCTGCTATTATTCAGTATAGAAAGACAATATGTGAGGTAACAAAGAAAAATTACAAGGAAAATTAATCTGACTATTCTTTCAAATTTATATGTATACAGTAGCATCTGGGGATTTTTGGAAAGTACGAAGAACTAAGAACTTACAAGAATTTGTGTATATAATTATATTTTAGTCAAAAACTTCAACAAGACAGCCATTTATTATGAAACACTTACATAGACAGACTTAGCTCATCTATGTGTCCCATAGACCATGCCACTTCACAAACATCTGACTTAAGCAAAAACTTATGGTTCACCATTCACCTTCCTAGTGAAGGGCCGAGCAGATTCACTAGTTGTTTTGCCGAGATTCAACAGGAAATACACTAGAAAATTGATGTGATAGGTACTTTTCAACTTCAATTAAATAACTTATATTTATTTTTATTATCTATGCCCCATTTTTATATTCATCAAAATATATTTGTAGTAAATATACATTACAAAATTCTATGATAGGTTAGTAATAATTTGGGAGCAGTTTCAGATAGCCAGTTCCAAAAGATGACTTCCTGTAAATTTCCTAATTTTCATGCCGTGCATTTATTAACCATTTAATTGTAAGAAGTATTTTTTAACATTAAGATTTTCAAAACATGGGATCTCTTTCAAGCTTACACTGTTCAACTAATTGGGTTCAGATTCTTACTGGAACCGCTAAAAAAGACATTTGCTCAGGTGAGTGTCCCAAAGTAGATGGCGACTGCGATCAGGACAGTCCACCAGCTTGTTTTATCGTCATCTACTGCATTTGCCCAAAATCAAGTGAAGCAGCTACATGTCGTTGGTGAGATGGTGTTCAGTTCTCGATTCAAAATTGAGGCGAAGAAGTTCGTTGGGTCTATCAACTATTCAGGCATTATTAACCTATCAAAAATAATGGGGATCAAAGATTTCAACCGCAATTTGCATGGGGAGATATGAAGCCGTGGATGGTAAATATGGTGGATAAGATGATGGCGGTCAATAAGTAGGAGGAATTCGTCGCGAAGTTTAATGAGTCCTTTCGAGCTTTCTTGGCACAATGCTGTGTTAACAGCCGTGGTAGGTACCTAATGATAGCATGGTATGGGGAGAGGCACCGTAAAGGAGTGGTGATGGTTCCTGAAGGGGTGAATAGAGAGGGCTGGGCATCGGTTTCACATGTGTTTCAGGCAGTTATTGACTCCTTTGTTACCGGAGATGAGGTTAAGCTTCGAACAATGGAAGCAGGGAGCCGACAAAAGATGAATTATACCGGAGGCACGGTAAACATACAAGCTTTGCAGAACACTGATCATCGAGGACTGTGGCATAAGGAAAGGATGGCTAATAAGAGTGATACACACGAGCATATCTCAGGACCTAATGAGGAAAGACATCTAACAGTTCATAAGTCTAAAGAGACAACAACAAAAGGTATATGCGATAGTTTTTTGAATAGCAGTGGAATAAGAGATCACATCAAAGCTTTGAAAGGAAAATTGGATGAATTAATCTGGTTAATGGATAGTGGAAATGTAGCGAGTGCCATGAAATATTATTGTCATAAATGTGGGGTGGATTTCGATGAGTGTCCAGTCAATGGCATAAATGTAGCAAACTTGGACTCCAAGATGTTGACATTGAACCGGACCTATGGTAAAGAGGTGCTAGTCGAACCAAGTAGGGAGTCTCAAGTGGGGACTAAAGCAGTAGAGGTGGGACCTTCGGCTAAGGTAGGAGAGCTGACTATGTTAAATCTGGAGTCGGAGATTCTCGATACGACCAAAGACAATTGTCCTACGATTGAGGGTGCATTGGACAAAAATCCAGTAGAGGGGTTGGTGTTCGAAATGGAGCAAGAGACCAGAATTGTATTGGCGGAAAGTCCAGCTTCGGTAATTGAAAAAAGCAAGGGGTGACGGGCTCTGCAACTATGGTAATGAACACCTACACAAGGAGATATTCGAAATCTACAAAAGAGAGGGATTCAAGGAATGATAATGGTTTGGTGGTGTGGGTTGATGACGCCAATAAGAGGGGGTATATACGGTGATGCAATACAGATTAAGGAAGAGAAGGGACACTACTATGACCATACGATGAGATAGCAAATGGCAAGGTGCGTGACATTAGATCCCCACCGTCGAATTGGGTTCTCCAAAAAATTCTAGAATTCAGTAAAATGGTGCGTGTGTCTTGTGATAGGTACGAAAATAGGCTACTGCAATTATTTGAGGACCTGGAGGCTAGTAGAGGACGGGATGGGTACACCAGAAGGTAAGACACGAAGAAAGGATGACCGTGAACTTAAGCGGCTCGAATGCTCGGTTAATTATGATGTCAAAGGAGGCGAGTCAAGGAGAGGATTGATGGGGAGGAATGATGTAGTGTTAAGATGATCCCAAAATAATTAGTTGGAATGTGAGGAGGCTTTACGAAGCCAGGAAAAGGTTAGGCGTTAGAAATCTGATAAGGAGTTGGAGGGCTAACCTTGTATACTTACAAGAAACAAAGTTGGAGGTCGTTTTGAGGGCTATTGTGACTAGCCTCTGAGGGGACACCATGTTGGGTATTAGTTTTTGGGGTCATCTGTGGAACACTAGAATTTTTTATATGGAGGAGGTTAGTGAAGGGCTATTTTCTCTTGCTCTTTTGTTTAAAAATATTGGGGATGGATTTCGATGGATGTTTATAGGAGTTTCATAGCCTAATGATGACGAGAGTAGAGGTAGATTGTGGGATGAGTTAGCTAGTATGATGGTTTGGTGGAATCTTCCAACGTGTATTGGAGGAGATTTTAATGTAGTTCAATTTCCTACTGAGAAGTCTACTTGGTGGGAGATTAACAGGGGTTATGGAGGGCTTCTCAAATTTTATCAGGGAGAACATGGTGGTGGACCTGCTTATGATTGAAGGAGATTTTACTTAGTCATCTAATCGGGATCAACCTATCTTGTCTCGAATATATCGGTTTCTAGTATGTGGGGAGTAGGAGGCTAAGTACCCAGAGATCACTCAAACGAGATTGGGAAGGGTGAATTCAGATCATTTTCCTATTTCGTTATCTGGGAATGTGAGGTGCATTGGAAGTAAGTCTTTTAGATTTGAGAAGATGTGGCTAAAAGTAGAAGGTTTTGGGGAGCGAGTACAGACGTGATGGATATCGTATAACTTCAGGGGGTCTCCCAGTTACGTGCTGGATCAAAAATTAAAGGCCTTGAAAAGGAATCTAGAGAGGTAGAATGAGGAGGTGGTGGGAGATATTAAATGTCGAAAAAATCAATGTCTTTCAGATATAGAAGAGCTGGATAGAAGGGAGGAGAGTCAGGGGATAAGAGGGAGAGACGTGGAGAATTAAGGGGAGAGTTAGAGAGGTTGGTGGAGATGGAGGTGATTGTTTGGCGTAAAAAATCTAGGGTCAAGTGGTTGAAAGGTGGGGGACAAACGCACTCAGATTTTCCACAAGGTCGCTAATTCGAACAGACAAAACAATTTTATCACTTTGTTGGAGGTAGATGGGGTTACTTATGAGGAATCACAGGATATTGGGTCCTAAATAGTAAGTTTCTATCAAACTCTTTATCGAGAGCAATTTGAATGGAGGCCAGAGTTAGAAATGTTAGATTTTTCTACTATTAATGAAGATGATGCCAGTTGGTTAGAGAGACAATTCGAAAAGGATGAAATTAAGGAGGTGGTGTTCAGCAAGAATGACAACAATGCTCCAGGACAGGACGGATTCTCATTCTCATTTTATAAGGCTTACTAGGAAGTGGTGCGATCGGATATTGTAGACGTCCTTACTTATTTCTTCCAGTGCGGTAGGTTCTTGGGAAGCTCTAATGCTACATTTATTGTACCGAATCCTAAAAAATCAAGAGAGACGGATATCAAGGACTTTCGACCTATTAGTTTAGTGAGTGGGGTGTACAAGATTATTGCGAAGATTCTGACGAACAGATTAAAGGAGGTGTTGGGGAAAGTGATGTCTAAGTTTTAGAATTCTTTTGTCAAAGGGCGCCAGATTCTGGCTTCCGTACTTATGTTAGCTTGACATTCAAAAAGCTTATGATCACGTCAATTGGGAATTTCTTTTATATATACTCAAGCAATGTGGCTTCGGGGATAAGTGGTGACAGTGGATTCGGTTTTGTATTTCTACAGTTTCTTTCTTAGTTATGGTGAACGGTACTCTTGAGAGTTATTTTCGGAGTAGTAGAGGACTAAGACAAGGAAATCCTTTGTCTCCATTGCTTTTTGTTATTGTGATGAAGGCTTTTAGTAGGATGCTTGAGAAAGCTGTGAAGGAGAGATTATTAAGGGGCTTTATGATTGATCAGTTGCAGGTACTCACTTGTTTACAAATGATACGCTGAGCTTTTGTGATGCAGATGTTGAGCAATTTAGGAACCTACGTCGTTTGCTTTTGTGCTTCGATGTTGAATCTAGATTGAAGATAAATCTAGGGAAATCTGAGGCTATAACAGTGGGAGAGGTAGATAATGTGGAAAAGTTGGCTGCTATATTGGGTTGTAGGGTTGCGCAGTTGCCTATGTCATATCTTGGACTTCATTTAGGAGCACGGTTTAAAAGTATAGATATTTGTAACAGTATTGGGGAACGGTTGGAGAGAAGACTAGCGGGGTGAAAGCACATGTACCTCTCAAAGGGTGACTATCTTACTCTCATTAAGTCTACTTTGTCGAATGTCCCTACTTATTATTTGTTATTGTTTCATATTCCTGTGGCAGGGGCAAAAAGATTAGAGAGGATTCAAAAGGAGCTCCTCTGGGGAGTATTGGGGGAGGGGAGGAAATTACATTTGGTTAACTGGGATGCAGTTTGTTCTCCCCTAAGGATGGGGGTCTCAGAGTGAGGAGCCTTGTATTGTTTAATAAGGCTTTGTTGGGTAAAAGGTTGTGTTTTTGGAGAGAAATTATAGGACAAAATATGATGTTATGGAGGGGGAGGGGGATGGTGCTCAATCGATGGCCGTGACTCTTATGGGGTGAATTTGTGGCGGTATATCCGGCAAGGGTGGAGCGCTTTTCGGGATAGATCGACTTTTGTGGTGGAGAATGGTAATACTATTAGTTTTTGGGATGATTGTTGGTGTGGAGAGCCATCACTCATGGATTTTCCTCTTTTTATCGTATTGCTTTGGAGCCGTCTACTATGGTTAATGAGGTCTTAGATATACATAATGGAAGTCTCAGTTGGAACATTGTTTCGACGGGGTTTGCAGGACTAGAAAGTGGATTATTATGCTTGACATCTTTGTATGATGTGCACATCAGGGTAGGAGAGGATGATTGTAGTAGGTAGAGGTTGACACGAGATGGTATCTTCTCAGTCGGCACGTATTTTAAATCCTTATTGGGACCTGTAAAGAGTTCATTCCCTTGGAAGATACTGTATGAAAATATAAATTGCCTCCAAGGGTGTCATTTTTAATATGAATGGTTGTCATAGGACAAGTGTTAACTGCGGATAATCTTCGAACAAGGGGTTTTTATATTACAAGGTGTGCTTATGTGTAGGAGGGATGGAGAGACAATTAACCATTTGTTCCTTTATTATGACGTTGCTCATTTGCTGTGGAAAAATATTTTGGCGTCTCAACACATGTATTGGATGTTGCCGAGGCGTATGGAAGACGTGTTAAAGGCATGGAAGAGAAAGTTTCACGATAAGGATAGCAAGCTTGTATGGGACCCTATTCCGAGTTGCATCATATGATGTGTGGAGAGAGAAAAACAACCGTTGTTTTGATGATAAAATATGGATAACAGAGCAGATTGGAGAATTGTTTTATTTGACATTGTATACTTGATTTAATTCTGCGACTACTAAGCATATAGACGGGTTGCCCAATTTCATGTTCATTTCTGGTGTAAATTGATAATACACTATCTGTGTATTTTCCATTGATTAATAAAATATTTTATTACCTTTCAGGAAAAAAAAAACATAGTAGCAAAAGAACTTTATGTGGCAGATCTCATCCTAACTCTAGACCCCTTTTTTCAGATATTCAATTCATATGCCCTTAAAACTTAAGGACAAGTTGGCCAAAGTGAAGGACAATATAGCGTGTCAGTTCATCACAAATATTGATACCCGGCCCAAGATGTCTGCTGGCGACCAAGTTGAGACAAAACTGTTTTTCAAATACTGTTATCTCCAAGCCCATCAAAATTTCAAGATCATGTTCTGAATAATTAATAATGTAAAAATGAGTCCAGATACGAGATTAGAAACAAATGCGATGAACCATAAATGTGCCAAAACAAATTCTGAATAAAGCGGGAACTTGGAATCCAAAAAAAAATAAAAAAAGGAGGAAGGATTCTTCATATTAAAATAAGAAAGCAAGAGAGAAGTTCCAGAACGTCAAAAAATGTACCTGCCCCACCATCAGTTTGACCTGTTTCTCTGCAAATACAGAGAAATTAAGTCGGCTAAATAATATAAACAGGATGTGAACAACCAGATGTGAATATGTGATTACAGTACTTATATTATGCATTATTCCACAAATATCGAGTACTATGGCCACCTACTTGGACATTGGAGGAACAAACTCACCGAGATGTCTGCTGGCGACCAAGTTGAGACAAAAGAGCTTGCTGAAAAGTCAGGAGTCGCTAAGACGAGAAAAGGCAATAGAATTCACTGGATTAGTGAAAATGGGGAAAGTAATAATAAAGGAAATAAATATAATTAACATAGATCTGATAATGAAAACAAATATAATTAACATAGATCTCGGAATGTCCCTTTTTACACAAAAGTTCCCGCCCCCAAAAATATTAAAATGAAAGAACAATGGACATAAATACAAAATAGAAAATAGAACCAAATAAGCAGCCCCTATGTAAGCTTTTTGCGGTCATATACCATTTATTGATTGAAGAGTGCGTACGCTAAAGTGGAGGATAGAATTTATTTCAATCTCTAAAAGGTAGTTACAAATTTATAATGCGTAAATTCTATTTTCACTTCCCCTTGTTCAAGAAAGTATATTTTACAGACTTTTCAATCACAAACAACTTTTTTTGGGGCAAAATAGGTAATAAGATTTTCAGCCCCTCTCCAAGACCAAAATGTATTTTTAAAAAAAAAGAAGTTTTCCCTTTTTTTCTCCAAAATGAAAAATACAAGGAAAATCTCCATGGGGAAAATGGATGGAAGTTGCAACCTACCAGTCAAGAGTAAGGTGACAATAGTTCAGAAGAGAAATTACAAACAAGAGTAGCAGAGAGAACATGGAGAAGTTTTGTGCACGAGATTGTTGACAATAACGACGCCAGCCAAGAAACAAGATTTCTTTTGGGGAACGACTGAGATCGACGAAGATTTCTCGATCCCACACCACGGGTAAAAAATAATTTTACAGTTATATTCAGCACTTCTAAATTGGGTAGAGAAGCCATTTTATAACAGCATGTGATAAACCCCACCCCACCCCAAAAATTAAAAATAAAAAATCCCAGCCTCAGCCCCTTATCTTTTGTGCCAGCTTCTTTTCTCAGGAAACTAAACACTTAACAATCCTCTAAAATTTTCAGGAAAATATCCTTGTGATTTTCAAGTTTACCAAATTGACCAAGAAAGGATGTCCCACGTACAGGAAGTGTATTAGGGGTTGTTTACCTGCATCCCAGGAGAAAATAATTGACGAATAAATTCAGGATTTTGCATCATATCCCTAAACTGAGGATTGGAATCGAACATATTCCGCAGCTCTGGATTGAAGTCAATAATCTATAGACCAAATTGGTGGAGAGTAATGACAGGAATTTTTAAGGGATATAGAAAAAGATAATTACTGGGAAAGAGAGAATAAAAATGACCTTTTAGTCGAAAGAAAGTCAGTAGATACCTGATTAGTGTATTGAGAATTGGATAAAAGACTCTGCATCAACTGGGATATGGCCGGATTTTGCATCAACTGAGTCAGGGAATTAGGATCTGGCATAGAACCTAGCAATTGTGAAAAATACGGGAAACCAAGTCCACCAGAGATACCAGAAGGTGGAGTCGTCACATCCCCGCTAGGATTTGACTGTGCAGTTGAGTTTGTTTGCACGCCTTCAGCTGCAAAATTTCAGTTCAAGAATGCCAATCAGTAACAATGCACTAATTATTACACTCGTCAATCAACCGTAAATAACAGAGCCAGTACTACTAGCAGACAAATTACTACAAGGTCTCTAATCGGTTTCAATAGTTTGTGCCTGAATATAGGCAATAAATAATAGCAAAAAGTCCTATATGACAATATTTTAACAGCCTCTTAAGCTGTCTAGCGTGTCCATCAAATCTACATACCGAGGGCTCATCTTTCTTTGGCTGAGCGGTATGTATTTCCAAGGTGCTCATTTTTCCAATTATGAAGCATGGCCAAGTGATCCAACTCACATTGGGCCTAGTATGTAACATCCAAAAAATTTTTACTACTAGTTGTTAGATTTCAATTTAGGACTTCAATGTGCTATTATTAAAGTCTAATGACCTTATTGGTTATTGACCTAGTCTAATGACCTTATTCAATAGTTTGAGGACCTAGGTGGAGAGTTATTTTCGAAGTTAGATGAAATCATGCGTAAAACACACGTAAATATGCCAATTAGTCTTGATTAAAGATGATTTATTGACCACATTCATTATTCACACCAATGTAATTGATTTGACCACGTAAATAAAGGAAATTGACTTGACCACGTGCATTATTTACACCAAATTTTAAACCAAGTGAATTGATTTGACCCCGTGATTAAAGGTATTGATTTGACCATTTCCATGACAATACACCATTTATGCATTGACCATGCCTAACATCTAGCCATTCCTTTCACTTTTCTACAAGTCCTCACAAATTTACACTATAAATAGGAAACAAATCAAACACTAGACTATCTCTTACCAACTATTTACACTCTCCCTCTCTACCTTTATCATTGTCTCTCCACATTTACTCTTTCTCTTGTCCTTTCTATATTAAATATAGTCGTACACTTACACAATCACATGTGAATAATCAACACCACACGCAGCTCAAATATCTCTTTCCAACAATCTTTCCTTTTATCATTTTGAATTGTCCAATGAAAAGTAAGTTGTGCTTTATGTTTATGGTGACTAATGTTTATGTAATATTCCTACAATCATGTTATGTTTTGATCCATGTTACGTATATTTTATTCAGAATATACCGGATTTTAGTAGCGCTACACATGAAAATTTAGCACCATATAAGTTCGGTCTAATTTTCGTCTCCCTATGCAAGTTATGTATTTTCCGTAAAAATACATATATGAATTCATTATCCACGCACGCTTATTGAGAATTATTCTCACTCCATTACGTCTCTACTTTCATATATATGATGATTCAAGGCGGTTGGCATGAAAATGGTTTATGGTAGCAAAAGTTTCAATAATAAAATTATTACGTTGTCAAACTATTATTATTTCATTTTATTTTAAATATTTTAAGATATTTCTCGTTTTAAGTTAATTTATTAAGCCCGTTACATTATTTGAATTTTGATAAGTGCTCTAATAATTTATATAATTGTGTTGAATACTCTTTAAATTAGTGGCACTCGAATCATTAAGGATTCGGGTCGTCACACAGTACCCAGGTGGTTTGGCCAATAGTGGATCAAGAAATATTGAATTGTGATTGTGGGCAGGATTTTTTTAAATTTCTATTTAAATATGTTATATATAATGTCATTTTTTACCCTATACTGACATAGGAATCAATAGAACTTAAGAACCATGGAAAGAGAGGAACAAGAGACTGAAGAAGAAAGGGAGGAGAAAACGGAGAGAAGATAGGAGAGTGGAAACATGGGCAACAATTCATTTCACTAATCAACCGCCTTCTAAGTTCAATTAAAAACCATATAAATAAATAAAAAACAACATACCAGCCCATTAATACAAGCCCAATTACTCAAACATAAATTAAAGTCCATAATAACTAGAAGATATAGATGTCCTCATCATATACTCTATTCGATCTATTTCTTTATTTTCCCAAAATACGAAACCAAAGATATTGATATCTTGGCAGTATTCCAAGTAACTCCTCAACCTGGAGTTTCGCCTAAAGGAGCAAGGGCTGCGGTAGCTGCCGAATCGTCTACTGGTACATGGACAACTGTGTTGGTTTCAATAGTTTGTGCCTGAATATAGTGCAATAAATAATAGCATAAAGTCCTATATGGCAATATTTTAACAGCCTCTTAAGAAGTCTAGCATGTCCATTAAATCTACATACCGAGGCTTTCACAGTTTTTAAACCCTTTCCTGTCTAAGATTTATATTTAGTCCGACATAGTCCAACTATGGACGTTACCACTGGTGAATTTTTAAGGATATTGATAATTTTCACTAAAAAATATGCAATAGAAAGCACAAGTATCCGATTGAAATGGAAACAGACAGCAAAACCATGTCAGGAGAAATAGAAGAAAAATAATATTTACGCCAATTTTGAGCGTGCACTAGTTGAAATCTCTAATGGATATATAGAATCTTGCAGAGAAGAACAACTTTTCCATCAATATAAACCCTAGGATTTAGTGCTACCATATACAAAACATGGACACCGAAACAGAAATAAAGACAAACAGAATGAACGTTTTAATTAAAATGGGGGCTACAGATGATTTCTAACTCTGGAAAGGCAGCAAGGAACTGGTAATTACTATCTAAAGAACCAAAATAAGAAATTATTAGAGCAAAATAAAAGCTTACTGCCAGTAGATGCCCAAGGATTGGGAAGCGGGTTTGTATTCGGAGCAGGAGAATCGGTCATAGTTTCAGAACCGGTTGTTCTAGTATTAGTTACCTGTTCTCTGGCTACCACCCCACCTTGAGCTCCCAAAAGAGCAGCAAATGGGTTTGACCCCAAATCAGTTCTCATGCCACCTTCCAAAGTCGTAGCATTAAGTAATGGTTCTTGCACATTCTCATACAAGCGCCTGAGCATGTTAAAACCCTCTGGAGAAGATTCTATATTGCTCATTGCCCTGTCTGTATTTCGCATCATCTCACGCATGAGTTCAGGGTTTCGTGCAGCCTCCATTGTCTGACGAAGAGTTGCAGGATCATTAAGTACATGAGCAAGCTCTGGGTTGCGATCCATGATCTCACGCATCTGAGGATTGTTCATGATTAAGTTGCGGATGATTTCAGGATTACTCATTATATTCTGAGCAAGAGGCATATTCAAGATATCTCTCATCATGTTGGAGTTTTGAGTTAACTGTGTCTGCACATTTTCCATATCTGGAAGTCCAGCTCCAAATAATCCACCACCGCTTCCCAATCCATTCAAGTCAAGCCCGGGAAACAATGAAGCTCCAAAACCAGACCCTTCGAGTGCTCCACCTTCATTGGAACCAGCATCTGCTGTCACAGCGGGATTAGTATGTGGACTTCCAGCATTAGTTGCAGCAGTACTGTTGGTAGAGGCATTTGTTGAAAAACTACGGACCAAGTGCACAGTGTGATCTGCGTCCAGACCTGTACACCACCAATACAAAATGACTTGATCATATGTAGTTTCAACAGCTTGCATAAATTTTTAGAATTGGTCTGACTTTTAATCACACGTGCATATAAAAAAGCAACCACAGAAATTGATGATTAATGGCAACCCACAGTAGAAAAATAAATAGCATAAGTAGTATATCATTAAATATTTATAAGGTCATGCGATAAAAAAAAAATCCCAAAGAAGACCCCATATATCAATTCTTCCATACATTCAATGTCATACTACGAGATAAATATATAGTTGCCCCTGCAGAAAAAAAATTCCAAGGTTGCAATATCTACCAATGATTCTATAGGAAAAAAAATAAGGTGGTTGATCAGATCAAGAAAAAGGGCAGCCAATGCAAAATAAATCTAACAATGAGAGACCAGTTAGCTCTTTTGGGAAACCCAACTTTCTTGGAAGGGTATGAGAGAGCAAGACATCTTCAATGGGGTTTTGTTGACTACTTGATAGTTCTTTTAAGTTCACAACTATCTTCCATTAAAAATTAAAACTCCACTGGACCATGGACTTCCATTTCAGCCAGAAAAACAATGGAAAACATTACAGAAGCTTTTCTCGAGTTTGGTTCAAATAGAGATACAACGCAATAAACCTTAAAATTCAACTATTTTTTCAATTCTAAATAGGTAGGAGAACAGATTTCTTAATGTTCTCCTTTTCTGCTTCTTCTCTATTATCCAATTTCCGTTAAAATGCAATACTAGCTTTGAAACCTAGTGGTTATTTGGACAGCTTTGCCTTATGAAACCACGAATCTTATTCTATCTGCAAAGCAGAGCACTAATAATTTCGTATTCCTCAAATCTCAAGTCTACCAACAACTCTCTGACACCCTTACTTGCTAAAAAGATTGCATTTCCAAGACTTCAACATGAATTACGCACATATAACATCTCTCAATTAATACTTTCACTTTATTATTCGTTTTTCAATATCATCAAATAACCCCGTAATAACCTAATCTCTTCCCCCCACCCACAAAATAAAAAAAACCTTCCAACATGTTCAGGTCCAAAAATTAACCCCTGAAAATAAAGAATCCTATTAAATTCCTCTAAAACAATTGCAATAGATTGAACAATTGTTACATACCGTAGCTCTGAAGCGTTTGATCGTCCTTCAAGATGCGACCTTTGTAGATGAGACGCTGCTGCTGCGGTGGAATTTCGCAGTTCTGAGCGAGAATTGACTTGAAGGACTCGACTGTGGAGTCCAAATTCACATGCACCGAGAATTCCGATCCGTTGGAGCATCGAATGTTCACCATGACTTCTCCTCCTTTGCTGCCAGCATTTTCATTTGAATCGCTTCCATCGTTGGCATCGCCGCCACCCATTCGACTCCGATTAAGAAATTCAATATAAGAAACACCACAATAAAAGTAAATATTGATGGACTGACGGAGAAATCCCAAACCCTATCTTGTCGCTGTTCGATTTTCCTCTCTGGGTGGCTATACTATTAATTGATAAATGAATATAGGAAGCAAATATATACTGGTTATAAGGTGAAATATCAACAAAAATACGAGGAAATTACATTGGGTGTCAATTTGCTTCTATGAAATTACAAAAATGTCATTTTTTTTGGGCCATATCAAGAATGTCTTTTTTTGACATTTTTACTCTTATAAAGAAATTAATTCTCCAACAGGTACACTATTAAATGAGATTGATATGGACTTGAAAATTGTACAAAAGTACTGTACGGATCAGACAAACTGCTGTATGACTGTCAGAAAATGTTCGTTGCTACAGTAATTCTCGACAGATGGATAAATCTCGACAGATAAAATATCGTTCCCCGACAGTTTACCTCAATAATTCTCGACAGATGAGTGTATAAAATTAGATAAAATTTGACTTGTCAATCAGATGGGTGCATAAAATCAATCAACATTACAATTAAATAATAATTTTAATTGTTTATGTATATTATTTGTTTAATTGTTTATTTAAAAAGTAAAGAGACAATTAAATTAAATATGAAATAAGTAATGAAAATAATTCATTAAAATAAATAAATTAAATATTAAGTATACATAAACAATTAAAATAATTGATGGCATATTTAAATAAAAACGAAATTAAATATTAGATAAATAATTAAAATAAGTAATTTAAGCAAATAATTAAATAAAATAATGAAATATTAAGAAAATAATATACGTAAACAATTAAAATAATTAATGAAATATTTAAAAAAATTCAATTAAATATTGAATACACAATTAAAATAAGTAATTATTAATATAAATAACTAATTAAATATTAAGTAAATAATATACGTAAATAATTAAAATAATTAATGAAATTAAATATTACATAAGCAATTTAAATAAATTATTAATTAAACATTAAATAAATAATATACGTAAACAATTAAAATAATTAATGAAATATTTAAATAAATGGTGAATTAAATAATAAATAAACAATTAAAATAAGTAATTAGTGGAGTTAACATGTCAATTTATTTTATTTTATTTTTATTAACAAAATTCATATTAGACAATATAATATATATATATCTAATGTTTATAATATAAAAATTAAATCATCACATCAATACATTAATGATAATGAAAGGTAGCATTAATGTGCATTAAATGCTCTTAGAATTGTGTGTAAGGATAATATGGACCATTCACATCCAAAAAATGACATTTTTGATAAAATCAAGTGTCAATGAAAATTTTTGGTGCATTTTCAAAAAAAGTGACATTTTTGAAAATTCCCCCAAAAATATTAGCCAAGAGTCATTGACCTTGTAATCTATCATACTTTGACTCCAAAAAGTCGCGTCTTAAGCCTTCCATCCTCATTATCTAGTTGTTTAAAAATATATATATATTCATAATTTATTTAAAAATACTTTGATCTAACTTTTTTAAGCCCAAGCACAGTAACTAAATTCTCAAATTATTCTAAAAAGAAAAAAATTATATATAATTGGGATAGTAAACAGGGCGGGGATTACTTCGATCCGTCCCATTACCAAAGCACTTATAATAAATGAGATATTAAATATAAAGAAGTGATCAATTACTACTTGATACGAAATTTTTTTTTTTTTTTATATAAAGTCGAGCTCGAGCTGAGTAGGCCTATCGATTAGGTGAGTTACCCAGGTTAAAGAATTTGAGCATTGGCTATGGTAGAATTCATAGTTGTTCGCCAACTGACATTAGCTTAATTGTTGGAGTAATAGCTTTTATTTTTTTCAAAACAAGTCCAAGATATTATATTTTGCTAGTTATATTTATAAAGTTTTACTTAAATTATCCTACTCAAATTCAATTTAGTTTTGATCTACATATTGTGATAATGATCATCAAAAACTCGAGTATATTGGTAAAATTCACAATGACTTCACTTAAAATTAGAGGTAATTGGATAAGTGGAATGTGTGTGTGGATATGTATATATGACTTCACCTTAATTTGTATCACACTCAATACTTATTTTTTGTTCTTATTAGTTGGCATGGGAGGGGTGTTAGGTTAATCTGAGCTACCATTGTCTTTATCGAAATCCTTGATTGGTTGCTAATCTCGATTGTTTCCATTACAATTGCAATGAGTATTTTAGCACAGCCTTTCCTTTCAAGGAAGTAATCTCAATGATTATTTTAGAAAGAATATATATTTTAATAAATTAAACGCTTTCAATGTTAATTTATAATCTCCAATAGACATAAGAACGTCAATTCATTTATAATCCTCCACTAGTTATATTAATAGTAAGTTACGAATTAATCGAGCATCTCTTCTTTTCAACGATAACTAGTATGATAGTATATCATTCTTTACAATTTTGTGATATCAACTCAAATTGAACAATTTGAGCCTGTCCAAACCAGTAAGGATTGTGTCTAGATCTTTTCTTTTAAACTTGCTGTTCCAATTATTGCCCTAGCAATATATGTTGATCTAAGCATATCATATTGTAATAAATAGAAAGATATCGATACATTTTTTAAAAAGTCGATACATTATATCTTGATTTTTTTCCCTCTATTTTTTCATCTAGCTATGATTGAACATGCCAGAGCGAAAATTGGGCCAAATGATCTAGCAATTTTGTGATATCAACTCAAATTAAACAGTTTGATCATGTTCAAACCAGTAAAAGTCGAGTTTAAATATATTGTCTAGAACTTTCAGTCCTATTTATTATTATCGCAGTATATTTTTGATAATTGGATACATATCTTTTCTTACCAAATAAGAAGACCTTCACATCTTTCCATTTTGTAACCCGACGAGACGGGTTGGTGGAAATGAGTAAAGCCGATGGTAGGCTAGAGCGCGCGTGTAAGCCCAAAAAAAGTGCAAATGCCAAGAATAATAGCTTTAATTAATTAATTAATAGTTGTTTGAAAGCGAAATCACATGGGTTGGGTACAAGATACTCTGTGTGACCGTTGTAAAAGTTATTACGATTGCCATGTTTGTACTAGCCGTTGTATTTCAAAAACAATGAACAAATACTCTAGCTTTCACTAGAAAAATACCCACTTCTGTAGATGCTCAACTGCATTACAGGGTTCATTTGAGAAGGGTTTTTTCTTCTTTTTTTTTTTCAAAAAAAAAAATTACTCAATCAGTGCTTCTGATTTGTTCTTCTATTAAAAACAAATTGAAAATGGTTTTATCTAACCAGAACACTTCTGCTCAGATTAAACCCACAAATGCACAAGGTGACTATTAGTTTTGTCTTTGTGGTTTCTGAGTTCAAAATGCAATTTCTAATATGGTTTGGTTGGTTGTATGGGCAGAAATGATGGGTGCAAGAAAATTCAGAATGGAGTTGAGACCTAATAGAAGAGCTTTAAGTGTGCTGAATCAGAATTTAGTGGGAGCTAATCCATTTCCTTGTGTTGTTAACAAGAGAGTTTCATCAGAGTAAGCCCATTTAAACATTTTTCGTGTATATTTTCGAATCTTTTTGAATAAGAATTTGATGGGTAATCACTATTTGAAACTCAGAACAATTGGAATTTCTGATACAAATGATGGCCCTCGACTTTTCATTTTCTTTAGAAAGTTACTGCTTTTAAATTCCTATCTTCAACTTTTGCTAATGTCCATTTCTTGATCTATAAAGGAAAAATGCATCACAAATGGCACTCTCCCAGAAAACCTGTCCGGAGGTACCTGTTCTCTTTCTCAAGAAAAATAAATGTATTATTATCTACAAGGTGGAAGAGTTAATTGGTATTGTTCGGTCGATTTTGAACAGGACACGAAGAAACCAAAGACATCGGTCATAGAATTCACCATATGGGAGGACATCCCTCTATCAGATGTAGAGGATCAATCTGTGTCCATGTCTTTGGAACAAACAGAAACTGAAATTACCGAAGAAGATCAAATGGTATATATTGGTTTCTGCTTTTTTTCAATAGGTTTATTCGAAAATAATGGTGATGAAATTGATAATACAATGTGTAGGAGGAAGTTGAAATGGAGGACATATTTGAAGAGACCATTATGGATATTGACAGTTGTGATGCAAAAAATCCCCTTGCAGTTGTTGACTATGTTGAAGATCTATATGCCTACTACAAGAAAATGGAGGTAAGAACTCATATGCATTTAGATTCAACAAAAACACATATTAATTTTTGATTTTAGGTAAGGTTATGCTGACATTTGATGTTTAATTTTTAATATAAACATTAACAAGAATATAAATTTTATCCATTTTCAAAATTTGATGTTTAATTGGACTAAATTCGAAATTTCATCCTCCTTTTAATGATGAAAGTTATTCATTCTGCAGAATTGTAGCTGTGTTTCACCGTGCTATATGGCACAACAACTTGACATAAATGAGAGGATGAGGGCCATTCTAATTGACTGGCTTATTGAGGTATTATGTGCAATACACAATGTTCTTTATAATTTGTTGTGTTTAGCGGGACTAAAATCGAGTCATAATCAACAGGTACACCACAAATTCGACTTTAGGGACGAGACATTGTTTCTAACTGTAAACCTGATAGACAGATTTTTAGCAAAGCAAACTGTAGAGAGAAAGAAGCTGCAGCTTGTTGGTTTGGTTGCTATGCTCTTGGCTTCGAAATATGAGGAAGTTTTAGTTCCAGTCATCGAAGATTTGATATTTATTTCAGACAAAGGTTACACAAGAAAAGAAGTCCTTCAAATGGAGTGGTTGATGCTCCACACATTGCAGTTTACAATGTCTCTTCCGACTGCACACGTTTTTATGAGAAGATTTCTGAAGGCTGCTCAGTCGGATAAGAAGGTTGGTTGTAGAAGTCCCCACGTTTCATCATATAGTACTTTGTACCAAACATGTCATTAATGTGTTTGTTTTTCTGTCAGCTTGAGCTACTCTCTTTCTACTTGATTGAGCTTTGCTTGGTAGAGTATGAAATGCTCAAATATTCACCTTCATTTTTGGCTGCTGCTGCAATATATACAGCTCAATGTACGCTTTTTGGCGTTGGACAATGGTGTAAGACGTGCGAATGGCATACAAGCCACTCCGAAGATGAACTGTTGTGAGTTATTCTTACCACGTCGAAATGCATACATACTGATTAAACTCGAAAGATTTTTGAAGCTAACTGTTTGTAATAAAACCAGGGAATGTTCAAGACTGATCGTCGGGTTCCACCAGAAGGCAGCAACTGGGAAACTTACCGGGGTTTACAGAAAATACAACACTTCTAAGTTGGGGTATGCAACAAAATGTGAACCGGCACATTTTCTTGTACAAAGTGTCCCATAGTAAGCAGAGGGAGGGAGGGGAGGATGTACGGTTACTAGTACAGTAATTGTGCTGACTCTTGATTCGAAATTAGTGATTTAAAGTTAAGGAATTAAAGCATATCTTGGCTTTTAATGTGCAAAAAGCCATGGCCTTTAAAACATAGATTACAACATTTTTAATTGTACTTTAGCTTCATTCAATGGCTAATAAAATTGAACAAATTTTTCATTTTCTCTTATATTTTTTAGAGTAATACATGACATACAATTTGTTATTTGATATATGAGTTGAAGTACGTATGACAACTATCGGTCGTCCTTGCTATGAATATCATTATTCATTTTTTATAATGGGTTGAAATATCCTTGTGGGGCCAATTGAATGCTTTTCTGACGGCAAAATTATTTTGGAAGTTTTTCTAACTAGTTCATTTTTGCCTAAAGTAAATTTTCTCTCCCAAAAATTATAATATATATGGTATTTCATACCGTAAAATGACTGGCACATTTTATTAAAATGTCATCTAGGTAATCTAAATAGTGTTGACAAGAAAATGAACTAAAAATTCTCGTCTTTCACAAGAATGTTTAGATAATTCAAATTGCGTAAAAAAGAAGTGTGTTTAAATGGACTAGAGGCCTATTTGATACGGATTAAAATTTGATTTAATTTAAGTCAAAGTCAAACAATCAATATTAATCACATTTTTCATGGGTTCCACAACTTTTCAACCACATATTTCAAAAACTTCTATCACAATTTACTAAAAAATCTAATTTTGATCCCTACTAAACACCATCTTTATTTACAAACTCGAAAGTAGTGAGCAAAATTCATTTTCGAGTCGTGAGAGGGAAATGACCACAAATTATTTAGATGGACATTTTGGTGCTGTTGACTATTTTAAAATCCAATTGTGACTTCTTGGACAAGCTCTGCTTCTTCTAGACCTTTCTTCATGCACAGCACAGATAACCACCAAACGAGCTTTGTTTTCCTACTAATAAACTTTCCCCGACTCTCACATTTGGGGGTCCACCCCTTTTTTTTTGTATTTTTTATTCACACGAGTCCCACTACATGTGAGTGAATGTCAATCAAGTGGTAATGAATAGTTCTGTACAAGTAGAATAATTCTAAACTTTTATACAACTGCAAAAACTGAAATTTAGTCCAAACTCCAAAGTATTCTTCTTACTTCACAAGTTGACTGAATCGTCATATTCTACAATTTCATCATCCATTTCTTCCAGAACTCACACATATATCAATTTCTTCATATAATTTCTACTTTTTAAACCCTCCAGTTTTAGTATAATTTCATCAACAGTTTTTCACACATTTTCTGCCTTCACCTCATCCATTTAAATACAAACACAAATTTTATAACTATTCAAATATAAACACCTATACTATAATAATACGGATTGACCGAAAGAGTGCGACCATGGCAAGCAAGACGAAAAGAGAGATGCCTTCTACGACAAATTAAGGTTAATTTTACCGAGAACGAAACCAATATATTATCAATTGCAATACATATCCCTCAGCTCTTCACAAGAAAAAAAGGAAGAAAAAGAAAACACAGAACAAGGATGGAACAACGTTAAAGAATTATGAGAGGCATACAAATCTCTCCATTTCTTCATATATGTTGTATCTCATTTTTCTTCTATTGATTCTCTAACCATTATAATACCTGTTTCATTTCATACACATTTCGCGTCGCTGCTAAAAGAATTCCTGGTCCAACTCCCTTTTGAAACTGGATTTCCAATTTTATCTCAAGATTTTCGGCAATGATTTTTCTTGTTATGAAAATGTGAACCTAGAGAAAAGAGACCGTGAAGATCCTGAAGAATCGCTTGCAGGGCTAGGTGGAATTTCAGTCGTCGCTCGGTAGGCGGCTTGACACTTCTGCAGCTGCATTGTAAGCATATTGAATAGGAATTAAAAAAATAAATAAAACCACTGAACCGTGCCTATAGATTTTTTGGCTCAATGGGAGCAGGTTAATATACACATTCGATTTGAGTTATGCCCAAAAACCAAAAGCAGGACGAAAACAGCAGAGAAATGGAGTTAAAATCCAAGTTTTGAGTTGGAGTTTTATACTCTACATTGAGTTTAGCTTTAGAGTTGGAAAATCATTTATCTACAGCTGAGATTTTATCGTATACATTGAGCTATCAATGAAATCGGCACGAAAGCAGAAACTCAAGATAGGAAGTTGCAACCCATAAAATCACACCACAAACAGATAGTCACTAGGTGATATAAGATAACAAGTTAACTGCACCGATAAGGAATTATTTAGAGGCGATTCTCCAGTCAACTCCACATATATCCAAGCCCACCAGGTATGCCGTGATAACAATGAGGTTCCTGAAGTAGTAGTTAAAGTTGGCATAAACCAGAATGCTAACAGGACAGATTATTCCACAAGAGGGTTTCATCTATGAATCAGTCCATAAAGAAAGTTGTGGGAAGAGACGGTTGAACAAGAAGACTGCCTGTAGTTGGCCAAGGTGTTAAGTTACGACTTGCAAATGAGAGTGTAGATGGAAAGAGTGGAGAAGGTTTTTATCATAAGGGGAAGCTAGAAATAAGAAGCAAAGAAAGTAAATGGAGATTAGGAGACTAGAGATATTTCTCGCGAGCTTTCAAGTGATGCAAGTTCAGAAGATGACAGTTATACAGGGTGAATTTCTGAAAAAGGAAAATATATTTGGAATGCATCAGAAGTTAATAAATGCAGTTCTCATCTCCTGCAACATATTACAACATCAATAGAGAAACTAAAGAAATTCACCTCTTCAGGGCTGAATTGAAGGAGCATCGCAACAACAGGTAGCAGTCTCTCCACTTCACCTATAATTCACAACCGCCATCAGAAAAATATAACTTGCTCAGTAGAAACTTACCTTTGCCCAGAGAGTGAAAAACAGAAATATTACATACCACTGATAATCTTACAATTAATTCTATAAGTTAATCTCTATTCTCTAGTGACTAATATAATACAGAGCAACCTACTCTTATGTTTAAAAGAAGTATTATTTCCCACAGTATTATAAATAACTATTAACAAAAATATATTAATGCTACAAACTTGTAGAACAACAAATCAAGTATATAGATTTACTTTTGCAACTTCCGAATTATAAAGCCCAAGTAAAAAGAAAGCATAGTTCTTTCATGCAAAAATATCAAATGAACGATATAAAATATTTCATTATAACAAGTAGTAACATTATGATTATTATCTCAATTAATTTAGCAATTTTTAATCTCTAAAAGTTATTATAATAAGGTGATTTGACTGCATCTGTGCAGCCAATACATTATGAAGATACCTGTCTCCAGAAGCTTTAAAATAACATTTTTAAGATATGTCAAATCGACTCCTTCCCTCTTCTGCATTCTTTCCATGTTCCGAAGTTCTTCCTTGAGCATGGCTTCCTGCAGACATGATGATCAGAGTTCGAATTGTGGTTGTGATGTGGTCACAATGGAAATTCTCACATTCCTGACATTAACTTCCCCCATCCCTACCCCCAAAATAACCCCCTAAGTTACCAATTAGAACAAAGAAAAAGCAAAGCATTGAATCCACTTCATTTATTTGATCCTATCTTTTCAAAACTGGACCAGATATTGACCTGGAAAACAGCAAGGGTCAAAAGGTCGAACTGGGTGAACGGGCTATAAATAAAAAAATGAAATACCACAATAAATTGACAAAAATAAGTTACTTCTCAAATTAATTGGTATATGTAGATGGAAGCACTTATTAAACTTGACCGTAACCAGGTTCAAATGGTTATAAATATATAAAAAATGAATATACCAATATAAATCGACAAAAATAAGTTAGTTTTTTATAATTAATTAGTATATGTAGATGGAAGCACTTATTAAACTTGACTACATTTAATTTAATGACGACCACTTCTAATATGAATAGAAAACGAGACAATAACATAAAAATTTTAACACCTCATGAATCGCTTAAATATTTATAGCATTTTATCGTGTTCTTAAAAAAAAATTAAATGAGAAATATAAAGTGAACTCGAATTTAAAAAAAAAAAAAAAAAAAAAAAAATTTAAGTCAAGAAATATTTACTTTGAGCTTTAAATTCTTTATCATTTTTCGAATAAAAATAGCACAAAATGATATGAAAAATGCATAATAAACGTGCAACTGCATGACATTATTTAGAGTGTGTTTGATAGAGATTATTTGGGAAAAATGAATTTTGAAATAGTGATATGATGGGAAATGTGTGGTTGAAAAAGAAGGAAAAGTTATTGATGTGATGGAAAATATTATTTTATTGAAAAATGTGTGGTTGAAAATGAGTAGAAGAATGAGAATTAAAATGAAAATGTGGTCAAACGGGGCCTTAGTCTTGTATAAAAAAAAAAAAAAAAAAAAATTGAAAAATAGGTGGTAGTCTGCTAATATTTTTATCCCAAGTAGAAAAATTCGGGTAGAGAACGTTGAGAAAGTAAACTATATAGAGAGCTGGGCAATAGTGTAGAAAATTATTCCTTTAAGGACCTTGAATCCATGTCAGTGGGCCCTAAATGTTTAAAGTTTCTTTTTTTTTTCAGCTTTGCAGTTTCATGGTTAAACTGGTAGGAAGGCTGGGATTTCAAGGTTTTTTGATAGTAGGGTCAAAACTAAACTAGTTTTATGGTTGGTTCCCCATTTTCCCGGTCAAAATGGTTCAGTTTTGACAGCATTAATTTGATCGGAAGTATTAGTATTCGCAATATGATCGTTCTTAGAAATAAAACCTACTACACGATCTGCATTTCAGACCCACTTCCTATAAAATGTTTCTTATAGACAGAATTTAACCAGTGCTTTCCTTACACTCTATAACCACGTGTACGGTGTATGGCAGAGCTCTCTTTCCTTTGTTCAAATCAATTAAGGACACCAAAAATAAGCACATTAGGTGAAGACTGATTAAAATTGTATAACCAAGAACACTATGAAGTACCTGCTGACTGTGGAGGCGATTTTCATGTTCAAGTTCCTCAATTTCCTCCTGCATCAAAAGACATCAGAAAGCAAAAATTAGAATAACACTAACTACAATGCACAGTTACAAAGAAAAAACTTACCTGGAGTGCAAGAATATGCCGCTGTGACTGAGCAAGCTCCTCCTCTCTCTGAGCTTGTTGTCTTGCCAAAATCTGAATAGAACAGAACTAAATCTAATATTGCTATTCAAGTTAAAAGTTTAATTTTGAGCTTAAAGAAAGATTTTTCTGTTTCGAATTAGAGTGGAAAAGGACATAAATCTTCAGAGAGGAAGAAGTAGGCCAGAAAGAATGTTTTATTTCAATGGTGTTGTTTATCAGAATACACTCAAAGGTCCTCTCACTCCAGGAACTCTGTTCTGTTCTTGTTATTGTGCCCTTGTTACATGGAACTTAAAGAGATAAATTAAAATGACTTTCCCTTAGTTACGTTTTCCTTTATTAGATAAAAGCTATAAAAAAAAGATGGTGATTGTTGATCTTTTCCACAATAAATCAATTAAGAATGTAGCAATTAAACCTTTGAAATTTATCGAAGAAATATATGCAAATGAAATACACCATATTTGCTAGTATAATCACACATCTATCTTGTACACATCTGTAGCAAACTCATGCTAGTTAAACTGAAGCAGAAGACCATAATTTTTCTTTGAAGTTGTATTTATCAGACTATCTAGAGATAAGTATTTTAGTATGTCTACACTATTCCATTGTCAATGATACATAGTACAAAAGAATATATTCCTGTTATACCTTTTCAAGATTATTTGCATTATGTGATCACAAAAACCACCCGGTGAAAGAATAGTTCCTCTGACATGTATATATTTAGATATACATTACTAAATAGCAATACAATTTCCTGTCTCGTAGCAACTTCAAATATCTAAATACAAGAAGCATTGAGATTTTTACCAAAATTTGTTGTTCAGCAGCGAACGCACTTGAATTTGAGGCTTCCAGTTTCTGATTGTCTACATTCATCATTTCCAGAAGGAAAAGTTAAGACTAAGTTCAATTTCACAGCATCTTTAAGCACTATACCGGCAATATTTCTGGCTAGAGCATCTTCTTAAGGCAGAGAGAAGAAAATTTCTGGTACCTGAGTGATTATTGCTGTAATCAACCTGAAGTTATAAAGATAGGGTATCAAAGTAATGAAAAATTTAAGCAAGGGTGAAAGACAGGAGTATCTATGTGAAAAGACTGAACAACATAAATGGACGAAGGCAGACTAGATGGAGACAAACGTATTTATGTAGGGTAAAAGAGACGTACGAGTGACCTTGAGTCCAGCAACTGGCGTAAATTCTTATTGTCATCTAAAAGTCTACTAATTTCTTTATCCTTTTCCTCGATCATTTTATCAGCAAGATCACGAAATGAAACTTGCTCTTCCTACAAGATACAAAAATTCAATGCCAAGAAAAAAACCAATGTACTCAATGTAGTGTGCACACAACTTATTGCTCAGACCTTTAATTTTTTACAATGTAGATTAAGCTTGTCTACTTTGTTTTGCAAATCTTGACTAGAAGACACCTCATTTTGCTCCTTTAGGGCATCACATCTCACTGTAAAATTAATGTTCAAATTGAAGTGCTATGGAAACGTAAAACAATGGTAATTCAACAATAAGTTCCCCAAAACTTATACATTAACCAAATTATATAAGAATAACAAACAATAAAAAGTGTTAAGTACATCGCCATGTTTCTTCCACATTTTGAAGATTTGTCTCCCACATTTCTTTTGCAGATTGATGAGCAGAAAGAGCAGAGCTCAACTTCATTTCCAAGCTCTTAATCTGTTGCTCTGTATTGCTAATATCTGTATCTCTGAAGAACAAAACATGAAATTTGAGAACATGAATTGAAATTGATATATCAGATCAAAGTTTCTCTATAGTCAAGAAACCTTTGATATATTTCTAAGCAATTTATAAGAAGATTTCAGAAAAGTGAAAACAGATGACTGTGCTAAACCACTTGATGGCCATTATTTTTTTAAAAAAAAAAATGATGTATTGAATAGTGATTTTTTGGAGAATGTTTGGTTAAAAAGTAGGGAAAAGTTTTAGGTTTACGTGCAAAATATTTTATTATGTGATTGTATGGTTGAAAACGAGTATGAGAATTATAGAGCTTTTTTTAAGGGGAGACAAACAGGGGCTACGTGCAAAATATTTTATTATGTGATTGTGTGTTGAAGATGAGTATTGAGTATGAGAATTAAAGAGTTTTGTTTTAAAAGGAGACGAATGGGGGTCATATTGAACCACCCCATCAAAAAGCTTGAGCTTTTTAAGAGGGTACAAATTTATTTACTTAGATTATGTCTTCAACAAAATGTTTGAAAGAGCTTTTATTTTTTTATTTTTTTAAAAGATGGAGATACAACAATAGAAAGTTAAGACTCATTTCCAAGTGCATGAACAGCAAATCACTCAAAGGATCTATTACATCTACAATATCCAAAATGTACATGATTGTTTGAATACTAATATGTCTATTTGAAATATATCACCTTGACGCAATTTCTTTTTCATGATTAGTCAAAACATCCTTCAGATCTTGGAGAGCCTTATCCCTTTCTGCAGACACTAATAATATTTCTTTCTCAGCCTCCTAAAGAACACGAGAAGTTAAGATTTTATGAGGAAACAAATCTGTTGTACTAATGTTACTTCAAGAACTTGTCCTATCAGGAAATAGAACACTGATTAATGTCCACCTTAAGAGCTTCCTCATGAGCCTTGAGTTGCTCATTATCCTTAGCAGCAGCTAGCTCTGCATCCTTTTTCTGAAGAAGTGCATGAGCACGAACTTTATATGAAGAAAATTCACTTTCTATACGGTTGATCTGCAATTTGTAACAACAGAAAGATCAGATAATAAGAGGCAGTAACATGGAAAACAACAGCATAATGAAATCAGTCCGAAAGCAGTTACTTGGCAGATAACAAGTGTGAAAATTTCTTAATAAAAAAATTGCAAGTTTCAATAAAACCTGCTTTGTAATCAACAAAAGCTCGAAAGGTAATAATTACAGGTTTTCAATTTTGGAATCCTATGAAATCAAGCCCTTGTTTGAGCCCCCCCTTTTTTTTTTTTTTTTTTCCAAAAATAGTATTTGGAATAGTGTTTTTTTGGAGAATGTGTAGTTGAAAAAGAAAGAAAAGTTTTCGATTTACATGTAATATGATTTTATGGAAGATTGTGTTGTTGAAAGTACGAGAGAGAAAAAAATATATGATAGGAAAAGGGGGCTAAACAAAGGTCAAATGTCTTATTTATTATTACAGTCGTGGTGATAAATTGTATTGTGTACATTTAAGCCCTTGTTTGGTATAAATTAAAATCTAGATTTTAATCTAAGTCAAAATCAACAACTAATTTTAACACACATATTTTATGGGACCCCCAAAACTTTTCAACCATGCATCTCATCAATTTTTATCAAAATCTATTAAAAATGTGATTTTAATCCCCATCATAGGGGGCTAAGATTGATATAATTAAAGGAGTTAGAACTTGACTTAAATTGTTTCCCGCTATACTAGTTGTCGCATCTTTATCAAGCAACCTTCCTGTCTAAATTGAGGTCAGTTGAATATATATGTAGAGCTGGAATTTAAGAATTGTATTAAGTCGTGCATTGCGAGGTTTTATTTCTTCCTTGAGAAATTGGAGTGAAAATCTCTCACTCCAAGTCTCCAACTAGAGGATCTCTAGATAATATTCGGATCCGGTACATGAGGAGCAGGTGATACCCCTCAAATAGACGGTCCATTACACACTTCTTGCTGGCTATTGGACAATCACCTACATCTAAGTACATATGCAGAAATCATGCAGTTAAAATCTCATGCCACAAAATTATAGGCCAAACTCCATCCACGATAATACCAATCGTCTGATAAAAGTAGATGAGCAATGATTTTTAATAATCGAAGAAAAGATTCCATGGCTAAGTATTTTCTGTTTCAGGTCAGTTTGTATCATACGAATGAAAAAAGAAAGTGGGAAAAACTACCTTTTCTTTGGCTGCCTCTAGTTCAGCATCTTTACTGTTTAAATACTGAGCTTGCACAGACAAATCTGATTCCAGTTGACCTGATTTGAAAATATATGAATGTAAATCTAAATCTCAAATCAATTATAACAATTACAATAGAAGTAAAGAAATACTTTTCATCTTCGCTACTTCAACTTCTGCACGGACACGAGTACTCTCTGCAGTCTCCAGTTTCATTCTCAAAGACTGAGAAGAAGCTTCCCAACTCTCTCTTTCTTTCTCCTGAATGCAGCAAAAACAATTTTCATGTCTATCAAGATAAATAGTTGAGCCAATGTTTTGCCTTTCAATTCATTTCAAGACAGGAAAGAGAAGTGTCAAAACGTGGTTGTTCTATACTTATTCTATGGTTGGTTAGCAAAAAAGTTGTGGAAACTTTCCTGAATTTTATGTCCAGCAAAAAGGGTCATAAATATAAACCGCCAACTTTTGTTCAATTGACTACCACTTTCATAATAATTTTTTAAAAGTTAAATTCATCCAAACACATAAGAGAAGCTTCTGTTACTTCACTTTTCATTAAAATCACTCCCTGCATAACTTCTCCGCTTTTCAAATCCAGCCCATATGAAGATTACCAACTTGAATGGTAATATTTACCACAAGCAAAAGAGTTATCATGGGAGGTGGGCAGATATATAGCCATCTAAAAAGAATGAAGATCACTGCTAAAAGCTCAATCAGATCATGAGAAAGGTTGGTCTGATAAATACCAAACATAATCAAATAAACAAAATTGCAATAGTGGAAAAGAGATGGGCAGATAAGAGAGGAAACCATTTAAATTGCAATGGTATTGAACCTGCATCATCCAATAATTAAAAGTATACTGGTTATATCAAAGCCGAACTCGAGTTTCTTTTTTAATTTTTTGAGTTTACATGGAACTTAGTTCTTATTGGCTCAATAGCCCAAACTCGAGGTAACAGCAAAATAAACCTGCAAATCATTTACAGGCACTTCAAAACCTGCTTCCTGAGAGTAAGTACACAACAGAACAAAAGGAAAAAATGGTGTCCAATGAGAAATATTGCTTGTCTCAGAGGTTATAAGGGAAGTTAATTTGTTAAAACTATATTGAGGTATCCGTCCATGGTCTATATAAGCATAATAGTATCTTCAAAAACTGCAGCATATAAAAGGTAAATACATTCATATGCAGTATAAATATTATATATGAGGGTATAAACATGTGATACATATGATTGGTAGTTTTACATTCAACTAATGTATTTTACTGTAGTCATATGCTTTTTCACATGCAAATTCCCAAAAATCAAGTGTACTAGAGTGAAAGGTTAATTGGTTGGCAAAAGAAATGAGTAGTAGTTGTGGTTTCAATGATCAATAGACAATCATGGAAGAACAATATATGACTTTTACAACCTCTTGGAAAGTGATGATAGTTGGGAGCATGATGACATGTAGTCCATTTTACTCTTCATCTCTAATAGATAAGTTGGTAGTTATTTATCAAGTTATAATCCAAGGTAAATTTCTGAAACAGAAGTGTCAGGGTTCTAGGGATGAGTTACGCAAAACTCTCAATCAAGTTTAATAAATAGCATAGACGGATTCAAATTATACTAATAAAGCATCATACATGCTCATTTTTCAGATGACTAAGCTCGCCTTTTAACGTCTCCAAAGCTGCTCTAAGTCGTGCAGCTTCACCACTTGAAGCTGCCTCCATCTCTGCAATTTTGGACTCTCTCTCTGCTACCAGAGCCTGGTAAAATCAAACAAGTAGTCCCTTGTTTATTTTTGCATGGAAATTAATTAAGTGCAGCATAACTCATCAAGATAATCATACATGAAGCTAAATAGAGTGAAGGATTTATCAATATAGAAAGATATTGGTACTTCAATTCTTTTTAGCAGAAGTAAAAGTTTTAAAAAATTGGGGAAAGAAAGGGTATAATTAGCTTTACCCTCAGAGTCGAGATTGTTTCTGTTGCTTTGCTTCGATCATTTAATGCTTCTGCAATTTGGGCTTGCATGTCTTCTATTTGCTGCAGCACGACATACGGTGACGAGAAACTAAACCTTGAAAATTGTGATTGGAACACAACAACTAAAGAAGGATCTGAAATTCTAGCTATTCAGAAGAGGTTTAGCCAAGACATCTGCATGTATTTTACCTTCTGGTGCTTCAGAGAGAGTTCAGCGATTGAAGATTGTCTTTTTTCATCAGCTGCCTGAAGTAACCCCCTCATGTCTTCCAACATCTACAGAAATGCAAGCAGATATTCATTTGTAGCAAAGTTAATTTGTCAAAGCAGTGTTCTGATTGTGTAAAGCATGGCTAAGCGGCAAGGCCAAGCTTTGCACCTTGGCCAAGCTTAGGCAAGCTTTTTTGAACAATGGTTCAAAGAATTACTTCATAAAGTGCCAGAGAGGCAACGCAGAGTAACACATATACCGCATTGTCCAATCTTTAGATTTGAACAAGATTTCTCTTGCCAACAAAAAGTTGATAAACAAGAGTTAGTCAGTCTTTATCATATAACAATAGAAGTTGAAGAGGTTGATGTTTTGTATGTCTTAATACTAAAAAAAAAAAAAAAAAAAAAACACAAACTTCGAACTCGACTAGATTCCTTCAAAATACTTTCAGCAATTATTAAGAGTACACCGGGCTTAGACTTGGCTAATAATCAATATTAAAAAATTGAGTGAATCATGATCGGTTATTGTTTGACCTTTTCTGTAATTTAGTCCTAAATGAAATAATATGATCTAAACCAGAAATTAATATTTCAGGTCTGTTAAACCTAATCCATGAATTATTCATTATCAATCAATATATCGAAAATCAGTTATATATAACATTATAATTACTTAGAAACATCCAAACCAAATATTACCCTGAAAATTTTGCTGGATCAAATATTTTCCTGGCCGTAAATTATTTCATCACCTTCCTGATAACTTATTACTTCCTCTGTGGGACCAGGCCACTAAGAGCATTTAAAAAAGAGACATCTTAGATGTCAGCAGGTCAGATAAATATTCTCAACTAGGTGAAATAGATCTCTAAAACTTTGGGGTGGTCCACATGATGCTCGGCAAAGGGTTATTTATATGCCCCCAACAATTATCAATGTTATTTTGAAATCCTTAAGACATGAAGACTGTTAATCGAGTTACGCCAATTGGCCACTCAAACAGCAGAACAAAGGTTCTTTAACCAAACACAATACTGTCACTCCAAATCCTGTCCTGTCTTCCAACACACCTTCTGAAATTTCAAGCATATGGAATGGCCACAAGAAATTTATATTTAAGCCACATGGACCAATGGTTCAGCAATAGAAAATAACGACCAAACAATATAAGCCATCGTCACCTCTATTGATCCAGAGTTCAACTTGTTGATTATTCATTCATATATATTGCAGCTAAACTTCGACAAAAACTGACTATTTTCAGCAACTCAGATCCATCTGAAAGTGCAAATTCCTTCTATGAGTTCAATGTTAGTAGAATCTTATAATTTCAAAATCGTCATAATGTGAAATAAGATCTCAGTAACTAGCAAACCTTCACCAGATCCAGCATCTTGATTTAAATGTTAAACAATATTTGTCACTGACATTTAGATAATAACAATTAAGTGATAGTTTACGCTTTTCCTTGACTATTGGTGCATTGGTTCCCTGAATGTCAGATCATGGTGATGCAATGACTATTATCTGATGCAATAAACTGTCCAAAAGCTACGAACAATAATTTTACCCTTGGCAACAAATGAAGATTTTTCGGGACGAAAGTTGCAGTACTTGCTGACTAATAGGGGCTTTACATTAGGTCCCTTGAGTTAACAAGTTTTTGAGACCTATTGTCTTTCTTGACTTTGGAATCAAGAAAATAACTATAATGTGAAGACGGAGTGAATGGTCAACTTTATGAATTGATTTATGATGTCTAAGCTCTATTTTCAAGTCTGAACTTCTTAATTTTACATTCAACTCCTTAGGAAAGGGTTAGGAGACTCCTTAATTCGAGAGATTCCCATGTAATCTTCTTTTATATAAAGTTAACTTTGTAAGGTATTAGTTTCTGTAACGACCTGGGTCCCACTTAACGGGCTGTTCCGATCGTTAGATCGACGACGTACTGTCTCCACTGTCCCAGCATAGGTCTTTTCAGCATGCTTTGTCCTCACTCGCACGCTCCCCGGAAAAACTTCCCAGAGGGTCACCCATCATAGAATTTCTCCAAGTCAAGCACGCTTAACTGTGGAGTTTCTAACGATGGACTTCCGTAAAAGAAGGTGCACCTTGTTGGTATGAGTAGTACCTATCAAATCTTTTAAACTTTCCTGGTCTGGGTATTACAGTTTCTGCTTCTAGATTTGGCTTCACATATCTTGTTTTCTTCTCATTCCCCTTCTATTGTACAGATTAATCTCTAATCCTATATTCCCAGGAGCAATAATAACATGAACAGATAACAAAACGAAGAAAAGCACACAATTTAAAGTGGTTTAGTCTCAATGCAAGAGCTATGTCCAATTGCACTATATTAAATAAGAGGATTATAATGCGTTTCTATACTCGTGCCACCACCCTCAGTGTTTTTCTCTGTATTGCAAAAAGAAGGCTCACCCTAAAACCCTTAGGGTGACCAAATACATGTTCGAGTTTACCAAAGTGCACTTATAACACATAAAATATTTCGCCACCAAGGGGCCTACTGCCACTTGGACCCCCCATCAACGGCCTTACTGTGGTTGAGGAAAAATTGTACACTATATTAGGCTCCTCTCATCAAACATTCTAAACTGTGAAACACATTTTTTTGGCACTAGAAAATCCCTAATAAATCAATCTATTGTTTTACTCTTTTCACCTATGATTATGAAAATAGCTCCAGATATCAAACTAAGCCCCTGTTTGATTCCCATTTTTCCCAAAATTCATTTTTCTCTCTCTTCTTTTCAACCACACATTCTTCAATAAAATAATATTACATGCAAATCCAAAACTTTTCTTGAATTTTTAACCACACATTCTCCATCAATCAACTATTCAAAATGCATTTTTTCCTCCAAAATGGGAATCAAACAAACCCTAATTCTTCATTCAATATCGATAAAATGTGATGTCTTGTACAATCAGGAAACATTGGCTCTGCCATGAACCATACACTGAATCATCTTAGGGAAAGACCATACATTCCGATGAATTCAAAGTGCTACTTTCTAAAATCAATATCCTGAGCCTAAGGTAATTAACATGCCTCTTTAACATCAAGGAATATTATTTTACTAGAAAGAAAGGTTTTCTGAAGAACATCAATATGCCTACCTTTGTGATATGATCCAAGGAACGAAGTCAAGCCCAGAGCAAAGATCCGTTGATAGTCGAAAAAGGGTCGATGACACAATCGCAAGCAAAGAGGGTCAAAGAAGCGATAAGATTGCTCGTTCGAGTTGCAATTGATGAAACATTGATCATGGCGGACAAAAGGACAAATTTCATGCTGGGCTTAGACGAAGAAATAAAGTGGAGCAACTTAATTCAAGCGACGGACGGAGAGCCAGGAAAGATCAACTATGAGACCGCATAGTTGATTTTGATGCAGCAACTTCAGCCAGGGTTTTAATGTCTTCTATGTGACCACAACTAGTATAACTATGCGGCCGCATAGTTCATTACGGGTCGCGAAATTTTCAATTTCCGTGAAATCTTTTATTTTAGTTAGAATTCTATTTTTTGGTAACTTTTGTAATATTTTAGGATTCTTTTCATTTTTAACTAGGTTTTATAGGTTTTCTATATATTGGACTCATTATTTCATTGTAAACATAACATTATTCATATCAATTGAGATATTAATTTTGTGAGCATATTTGCTTTCAATTCCTTGTTCTTCATTGAACAAATTCCGAACTTATCAAGAATTATTTTCTTGTTACGTTCAAATATTCCGGATGAGATTCTTAAGTCTTGTAATCAAGAGGTCAACATATTGTCGGCGATTGTGTTGGTTGCTTGATTCAATATTTTTGGGTCAAACTCAAAACTTTGATTTTATTGGCTTTCTTGGGTTATGATTCAATCTTGTGTGGGTTTCGTAGCTACAACTTCTACGTGGGTTCGCATCACTTTCACATTGCAAAAACTTAAGATTCATGGCCAGTAAAAATAGGGAAGTCCGACCAAATGAAGACAACGATATATATATGCGATAAAATGTGATATATGTTACCAGCTTACAAAATTATTGCTTTTTGAGTTATTGTCAAACCTCTTTCGCTTTTTCTCTTTTCAATCATTTTCTCAGTCTTCACTTTCAGACATCACTTTTGGATAGATTAACTATCCCTTATAAATGCCACAAGGTCAAAGTCGCCTTAAAAGATTAAAATTACATATTTCATACGTATCAAGCACATGCAAGTCTCTCTCCTTACAAGCCAAAAGGAGCCCTCTCTCTCACTACAGAATGTCAGAAATAAAAGACAACTTTCCAAATTTAATCGTACAAGTACAAGATTACATGAAGTTACATAAGTTGGGAATAACAACAAACCTTTGGAGATAACATAACTAATGAAAATTCAGTCAAAAAAAAATCTCAAAATATACCTGATCTTTTTCTAGAAGTGACTGCTGTAATGTCTCCAAAGCATTTTCTTTGGGTACCAAGGAACGACGCAGCTCTTCAATGTTGTCCCGAAGTCTACATAACAGTAGCATTTTTATGTGATTAAGAGTAAAAAGGAATTTCAACAGTCCAGATATCCAACCAACAACATTTTTGTTACTTTGTCACTTGATAGAGACAGAAATCTTAAACAATATTGACAGAACCTTTTATGAGCACCAAAATGTTGAAGAATAAATGTGCTACCAGCATCATTTGATTACTTTCACATAATTATCAAAAAAAGAAAATCTGAAAATTCAAACGTACACAAAGCATAATAATATTATAGATAAATTTAAAATTTTCCAAAGCAGAATTCATCTAGTTCATAATGAACTATAATGCTGTATGATTTGATCTGTTTAAAAGAGCTATTCTGGAGATTATACTTATTGTTAGCACTTCGCAACTGTTGCCTTTCTACATCCATTGCTTTCAGAGCTTCATTAGCATTCTGCCGTGTACGCTCCAGCTCTTGCTGCAATGCTGACAGCTGTGATGATGCACGGTCAGCTTTCTCGTTAACTTCACGAAACTGGGTCTCAAGATCATCTTTTTCCTGAAAGAGCCCAACAAACAGTTGGCAAGGACATAAAGCATGTCATTTTCTACTAAAATTCACATAATGATGTCTTCAAGCCAATGTTTCCAATGTTCATTGCATTTTGTTAAAACCATTAGTGATTTGTGCTTCAGAAAAAGAAAGATGCTAGCAGCCCTATACTTGTCACTGCTAAATTTTGTTTCACATGTTTTAGTTTCTTTAAATTAAGACCTGCAAATAAACGGATAGGAAAGTGAAACATATTTAACTATAGGACTTCACCACCAAAAGCTTGCCCGAGCTTATGATGATGTACGCTTGTAACAAACTGTGTGATTGTAAGAGAAAGAGGATATAGAAGGAAGAAGGGGGGCGGGGGGGAGGAAGAGAGAGAGAGAGTTTCTTTGTTTATTCAATAGTTACGTCTAATTGTAACAAGCAGCTTAACATAACCTCTTTCAAGTACCTTCTAGATTTGGTATATATGCAACCCATACCTCCAAGTTCTTATTGTCAACACACACTCTCCCTTTCCCTTGAATCTACCAGCTTGCAGCGTCTCTCACCAAGTGGTAAATCAAATTACATAAAGAAGCTGAGATTCTAGATAATTAAAGCAACCATCAACTTGATGGTGAAACTATTCCATCTATAACTTGAGTGATTATGCAAAATAATAGTGCATAGGAAGTATGTGATAAATGAAATTGACAAGGTTGCATCATTTAATAACATATAAAAATAATTTCAAGTAAGTGATTGCAGTAAACAATTTTCTTCAACCCTTTGCTTCACAATATAGCAGTCTGAACATAAAGAATATTCAGTTCTTATGAGGATATGTCTGTAAAAAACAATAAAAAAAAGCGTTTTATGCATTGAAGAAATCAACAGTATATAATAATAAATCTAGCACAAAAAATCCTGGCAAAAGGCGGAAATACTTAATGGAAAAGAGGAAGCAATGTGAAAATGTCAGATAGTGACATAAATGAAAAGTAACATAAGGAAAAGGTAACAAAATACCTTCTGCACCTCTTGAATACGTTGCTTTGCTCTTTTGTGAAGCCTGTTGAACTTGGTATCAAGCTCAGAATACTTCTCATCACGATCTTTTATTTCTTGATCCATCTTCTGTTGAGCTACCCGAAGAAACCATTAAACCAGTTAAGTACGATAATGGTCAAATAACAAAGTAGAGGTAACAAATCTCTTATCCCCAAGAACTCTATCCTAAGGCCACATTTATCTAATACATCAATTACCATCATCAAGAATCATAAATGGATCTAATTCCAAAATATGTTAACAAATCCAATCAATAGAGATAGCAAGGAAATCAACAAAAAATAATACAACCTTCAGCAAGTTTGGCAGAAAGCTCTCGAGCCTTTGTATCTGCCTCTGAGTGTGCTGCTCCAAGATGTTTTAGAGCTTCCTCTGCAGCACCCCGAGTTTGTCTTTCCTCTAGGAGTTCTCTTCTCAAAGATTCCAATTTTTCATGAAGCTCTCTGACATCACCATTGGACGCCAAATGGACTAGCTCCATAGCTTTATTTCGTTTTTCAGGCTCACCAGAATCAAGAAAGTGATTCTTCATATCCACAAACTGAGACTTCAAATATTCATTCTGGAAACTAAGTTCTACCACAGTCTCTTCAAGTTGATCATGGCTGTAATTAGTATGTTTATTCCCATCATGTAATCCATTCTCCTTGAAAAGATTCCCACCACTCCCGTCTTCTACATTATGCAGCTCATTATTCTCTTCCACGCGTTTAGCCAGTGCCTCATCACTATAAACCGCTTCTTCAGACATTGCTGCCAAGCTTTACCGAAAAGCTGGAAATTAGCAAAGGACAAACATAAGCTAGAGTTAATAAGATACCACATTGACATTAACACTCAAAAGTTATAGCATCAATATTATAGTACTTTCCCACATTTACTTCAAGATGGTGGATTCCTCTACTTTATTTTATTTCAATCTCTAATTTTCTAGGTAGTTAAATTCGATGAAGCCATGATTTACATCAATTGAAGAAAAATTCAGAACTAACTTAAACAATAGAATTCCAATTAAGAGATTGAGGGATTGGGATGAAATAGGTTACTAACCTGCGGTGTTCCAGATCTATCAGAATCGGATTGCGCAAGTAACTTGAAGAATTGGGAAAGCGAAAAGTGTATCAAATGTAAGTGGAGCTGTAGTGCAGGATATTCGATGCATCTGCGAGGCGTGGGTTTGGGGAGGAAGAAGAGATCGAAGGTGTGTCTGATTCACAATTCACGAGTCGCGATGCCACGTTCCTCCCGTATTTCACACGCTTCTCTCGATTTGTAACCGGGTATCCTGCTTTTTTCTTCGAGTCAACCGGTAATTTGAAACGCATAAATTTCATCTAAGGTGACTAAACTTTCAGTAAATTTTAATCTAATTCTCTAAATTTTAAGTTTGTCCCAATAAACTTCATTTTAGTTTACAAGTAGCATGCAACGGACCAAAACAGAATAATCTCAAGCTAAGATCCTGAGTACAATCTAACCTCAACTCTTTAGAGCTAGCTTTGTCCTCTATAATAAGACAAAGCTGATACAATTATACTTTGGTGTATATTATAGGTTATATACTTTAAAGTGGTATGATTCACACCTTCAATTTTACCCACACTATTTACATCAATGATAAATATATGAATAAAGCCTAATGTACACTCTTTTCCTGACACTCCATTCACATTGGTGGGGTCCGCGATTATTTTAATCACGGATCCCACTTTTTATATGCGAGTAAAATGTCAAAAATGATGTCAATGAAAGTGTACTTGAAACTTGATTGTAAATATATATGTACTCACAAAATATACAAAATCTTTTATTCACTCTCACAAAAACTGCGGACCCCACGTGAATTAAAAAATGTCGATTGTGTGATCCCACCCCTATTGTGTATAGTGACTAAAAGATTTTGTATAAATGTGTGAGTACATATAGCATGATCTTTCTATCAATGCACGAATTTTTCCACACGGGGGGAATGTCAAGCAAGATGTACACTAACATTATTCATTATAAAATTAATTGAGAAAGTTGGCCTTTAATGATAATACGACCATTGGCAAAAGTTGACCTTCAATAATAAAATCGTTAAGAGCTAGTCATGAGATTATCACAAGCCAAGGACCCAATAATTTATGTAGGCATTGAATAAACAACGACTTACAACTAGCCTGCAATGGAGCCCCAACATAGGATAATTGCAACCTTGTCCCCATCTACTTAGATTAGGGGTAAACATTATTCGGTTTGAACAGTTTGAAACAAATTTTCAAATCAAACAAATTCAAATCATTTTTTTCCGGTTTGGTTTGATTTAAAACCACGATTTACAATAAAAAAAATTAGTATATATCAAATAAGTTAAATCATAAATACTAGTCTAAAATTTCACTTTAAAACATAAATTATATTATTATAAAAATTACAAATTAAAGTTATATAATTGTAATCATTATAATGCAATAATATGATATAAATATTTTAAACTTTTAATCGATACTAATGGCGTCCATCTGCAATTGTAATAGACGATTCATTATCTTCAAAAATATAAAAATATAGTACATGAATTCATTATTTATAGTTAAATGATATAAAATAACTAATAAAAGAAAATGAATCAAAAAATTCAAATACAATAATATTTAGCTACTGTGACTTTTTGTTAATCATTCAATGTTTTTATTCCATCCAAATATTAGCGAATTATTTTAAGGGAGTCCGACATTTATTAGAATAAAACAACATAACTACCAATAAAAACTTAAAAAAATTATTAAAAATAAAAAAAATTGGATAATCTGACTTGAACTTAGACAAATTTTGAGAAAATTATTAGTAAAAGGAAATGAAATGTGCAAGTTGAATTAAAATCTAGATTTAATTTCTGCTCAATTGTAATGGAGAATCGATGAAAATATGATTTAGCAGCAATTGTTCAATACTTTACTCAATTTGAGAGTTTTACATTCACAGTTGTGATAACTGAATGGTATTTAGATATGATTTAATTAATTAATTGAGATGTATAATTGTCGAATTGAGTTTAATTGAATTATATTTAATATGGATGTATCTTTTTAATTGAAATATGTTAAGTTTTAATTGGGCTAAATAAAATTTAGACTAATTTATTTTCAAAAAAATTGGTAAACGGTTTGGCAGTTTAAAATGATTTGCAAAGATTGAAACCTAAACCAAAACCTTTGAAGCGGTTTGGTTTGGTTCAAAATCAAAACGTTGACGGATCCACGTGGAACAAAACCAACGATTTCAAAAAATGGTTTCGGTTCGATTTTATGTTATGACGATTTCGTTGTTCAACCAGCTAACCTAGACATTTGAGAATTATGGACAATGGCCTGGAAGACTTGAAGACTACCAAGGCAGTATCTATGATAATCGCAAGCCAATGCTCCGAAGTGCAGATGTCTCGAATCACCAAGGACTACGGCTGGCCCCATCCTTGTCATTAGAAAATCATTGAAAGACCTTTGAATTGTCGAGGCCATCTTACATTTTTTGAGGCACCAGTCCCATTATATGACGCGAGGACTTTTCTTGAGAGTTTGAATGTGATAGTTCCGTTGAGATGATCGAATATATTAGGATGACATGACAACATTTGAATTTTTATGGCCTTGAAAAGTGTATTTCAATTAGAAAAATTCTATATGTACAGAAATTATTTCACGAAAGTGATGCAGAAATATAACATAGAAGTGGGTCCCATGTGGAATATAAAATAGTACCAAAAAATGACCATCCACCCTACTCTGTGTGTGGTCTGTAATGTTTCTATAGGTACAACATTACTCATTTCAATTATAACTGCAGCTGTGAAATCATAACTCGATTGACTTTGAGGTCCGTTTCACAAGCAGTTTCACTTGGGTCCTCATCTTCTACAAAATTGAAGTTTAAGTTTCGATATTTCCATTTGTAGCATATGACTCTCGAACTTTCCCTACTAGCAATTGAGTATGTAATGAACATACGTTGTTCGCTTGACTTAAACAAGTTAATATTTTGTTAAATTTTTCATCATAATTTTGTTTTAAGAAAAATAAAAATGAAAAGAAAAAAAGTATAACAAAATAAGGAAAAGAAAAAAGAGAAAAATAGGAAGTCAACACTAAAGAGTCTCTTAAAACTTAATTTTAAATTTTGACTCTTTGAAAGCAAAGAGCGTCTCACTTTTAAAGATGCTCTAATGATTTTTAACACGAAATTTGAACTTTCTTATGGTCATACAGGTTATTTCCAAGTATTGGCTACAAATATGAAAAAACATTACTTAAATTATCCAACTGATCTCAGGTATAATTTTCCCTAGTACATAGTCCTATTGGTTAATATATATTAATTAAACAAATTGTTAGAACTTTCATCGCTGCACGTTCCAAATGCAACATGTTCCCCACATACAGATTCTAATTAAACTTGGTTCCCACATCTTATATTGTTCTGTAATTGCTTTAAAACTCATTCCTAGATCAATCTTGAATGAATTAGCTCAAGCCAATATAAGCTCAATAGCTACACAAATATGGGAATACCCCGGAATAACTGGTTCGGTTTCAGCGTTTTTCGACGAAAACTATTTGTATCGTCTCACCATGAAAGCAGCATCGTTCTCTACACAAATAACACTACTAGTACTGGAAGCTTCGATGAAGCAAAAACCGGATCCTACAGCGATTGCAACATGAATGCTGGTTCGGAATTTTTCTCCAGAGAAGAATTTGCAGCCACCACAATCCAAGCATACTTCAGGGGTCATCTTGTATTGTACACTTAACAATATTTCTCTTTGCATTTTTTCTTCCTATTCTACACTCCCTTTTTCTTATTATAAACTAATTAATTAGTTAAGATTCAACATTCCATGTTAAAAGGTAGTCAAACTTTTATATGTTGGTTATTGTTTTCGTATCTAACCATCATAAAATTTAGCCATAACATGCTCTACAAGATGGTATCTTGTTTAAGCAAATCAATTTTGGAAACTATACTCTTGAGTTTTAGACACTAGTTTGAACTTATTGTGCTCTAAATCATATTAAGACTGATTAGCATAACATTTAAAAAGTTCAAATTGTTAAGAGAAGTAATTCATACTTGATTAGTGTTTTCATTTGAGACTCACCCTTAACGTGTCTTTGTCTTTCTGATAGGCAAGACGAGCATTTCGAGCACTGAAAAGCCTTATAAAGCTGCAAGCACTTGTTCGAGGGATGTGTGTTCGAAGACAAGCATGTATAGCTTTGCAATGCATGAACGCACTCGCTCGCCTGCAGATCACCATTCGAGCTCGCCAGCTTCCCTGCAACTAATGAATGATCTATTTGTCTTCTACCTCTTTCCCTACTTTTTCTTCTTTTTTCAAAATTGTGTTTTATATATCTTCAAATGGGGTGTGAAATGAATACGTTGATCGATTTTCTTATATATCTTGCAACTATAAGTATTGATAGTTATAGTATATATTTATATAATAAAATATGAAAAATATGTATTTTTCATATGTCTAAGATTAAACAAAAGGATTTGCAAATAAAAGTGTTAATGCTACAACCAATCCGTAAATTGTTAAAGCTTCCAGAAAAGCTAGACTAAGCAATAGAGTACCTCATATTTCTCCCTCTGCCTCGATTGCTTGGTCCAATGAAACCTCAAATGCACTTATGAGAGTGCTTAGAAGTGAACAGTTCCAAGAATATGAAACGAACAACAATATAACTTTCAACACGAACACTGCCCAACTTTATTCACATCTCGTGCACTAATATATTTGGATTCTTAAGAATGAAATATATACATTTAGCAGTACTAAACTATTTATATGTATAATTTATTGTACAACCTTAGTCTTATGATATTTCTGTTGGAAAATATTAAATGTTTGAATGAAAACCTCCTCCATTGATTGAATCCATTTGAATTTGAATTTCATCCCACTATACAAATGTGTGTAACTCCTCTTTTCAATGCTATAATTCATTTTCAATGTTGTAACTCCTCCTTTGATGCCCTTTTCAATGTTGTAACTCCTTATTCAATGAAATAAAGAGTTGGCTCCTCCTCTATGGGTATAAATAGAGGACCTCTCTTGGTGGAAAAATAAAGAGAAAAAAAAAACAATCTTTCCTTCCAACCTCAAACCGTCCGGATCTTATTTTCTTTCCTTTGCTAAAATTCTTGAGAGATAGACACGGCTAGTTCGTAGGCGGTTAACGTAGTGCAGCGTAAATCGACAACCGATTGTATCCTGGGAATCGAACACCGATCAAAACCTCTTGCACCCCGGTGAGGCGGCGAATTCGATTTAAGGAAACCGTGAAAACACGGGCCTTCGGTTTTGGTTTGATTTATTTTGATTCTCCAACTTTCCCTTACAAGCTTAAATCGAAATCTCATTTCGGGAAATGTTGAGAATCAGTTTTTTTTTTCTTTTTCTTTTGTTTGATTACTGTCATTTTCTTTCCACCTTCAAGTTGTTTAATGTCTAAATGAGTTGTCTCTTACGGAAAAGGCTGACAATCTATCTATTTAATTACGTATAGTAAAGTTTATTAGGTTTGAATCAGTAAGGTCGAAGGAAAGAAAAAAAAAAAACCAGTTCCTGTTTTTTTTTTTTTTTTTTTTGTTTTTTTTTTTTCTCATCATCTATTCAATGGCATCACATGGAAATGACGATGTGAACAACGGAAGCAACATTGTTGGTACCGGTGTACCAAATCCTACTATGAACACTATTAACCCTATGGAGACCACAACTGGCATTCCTCCCATTGACGGGATAATAGGAGGCGAGATTACTCATGTTGGAGTGAACTCAACTTTGCCTACGGTTGCGGCCTCGGCAATCCAGTTTGGCACAATACCTTTGCCAATGCCTAGGGCTGCGGCCTCGGCATCTTTGCCAACGTTTCTAGCTCCATTTCTAGTGAATCATGCAATTCGACCGGATAAGTTTGCTGGCACTGATTTTAAGACATGGCAGAATAAGATGATTTTTTATCTTACTACTTTGGGCCTTGCACGTTTCCTCACCGAGGATGCCCCGGTCGTGGCTGAAAATGACACTGATATGCATAGGCGTGCAGCGTGGGATGCATGGAAAAGTGCTGATTTTTTGTGTCGCAACTATGTCTTGGATGGCCTACAGAATTCTCTGTATCACATGTATGTGGTAAAGAAGTCTGCTAAGGAGCTTTGGGAGTCCTTAGAAAAGAAGTACAAATCCGAGGATGCTGGGTCTAAGAAATTCTTGGCTAGTCGATACATGGACTTCGAAATGGTTGATTCACGTTCAGTAGTGAGCCAAGTGCAGGAGTATCAAGTGCTCTTGCAAGAAATGCATGCTGAGGGTCTGACTATGTCAGAATCTCTACAGGTGGCTACTGCTATTCACAAGCTACCTCCTCAATGGAAGGCTTTCAAAAGCTATTTACAGCATAAGAGGAAAGAGATGTCTTTCGAGGATTTAATTATCAAGCTGCGCATTGAGTATCAAGTGCAGGAGTATCAAGTGCTCTTGCAAGAAATGCATGCTGAGGGTCTGACTATGTCAGAATCTCTACAGGTGGCTACTGCTATTCACAAGCTACCTCCTCAGTGGAAGGCTTTCAAAAGCTATTTAAAGCATAAGAGGAAAGAGATGTCTTTCGAGGATTTAATTATCAAGCTGCGCATTGAGGAGGATAACAAAAAAGCTGAACGTAAGTCAGGAAATTCTTACTCTGAGAAGGCTAATGTGTTGGAACACGGCCAAAGTTCTGGCACTAAGAAAGGTCAGTCCTTTAAAGCCAAACAGGGTAATGGAAATTGAAAAGACAAAAAGCAGACCACGAAAGGGTCTCAGTTGAAGCCTATCGGCGGGGTAGGAAAGAAGCCTAAGTTCCAGTTCAATGGAAAGTGCTTCAACTGTGACAAAGTTGGGCATCGATCAGCAGACTGCCGTCAGCCTCGAAGGGATAACAAGCAACGTTCTCAGGCTAATATGGTTGGAAATGAGAGAGATCATCTCTCAGATGACATGTCTGACCTAAACCTCACGGCGGTGATTAGTGAGGTTAATCTGGTGGGGTCTAACCCTAAGGAGTGGTGGCTGGACACTGGGGCCACTTGCCATGTCTGCTCCAATAGGGGAGCATGTTCACTACATTTGCACCAGTTACAAATGGTGAAAAGTTGTTCATGGGAAACTCTGCAACTTCTGAAGTGCTTGGTAAAGGCAAGGTGATCCTAAAGATGACATCTGGCAGAGAGCTTACTCTGACTAATGTGCTGTACGTGCCAGAGATTCGCAAGAATCTAGTCTCTGGGTCTCTTCTGAACAAGAATGGTTTCCGCATGGTCATTGAGGCGGATAAGCTGGTGATTACCAAAATAGGAGTTTATGTTGGGGAAAGGCTATATGACTGATGGCCTGTTTAAATTGAATGTAATTGCTGTAACTCCAACTATTATGAATAATGAGAAAACTCCTTCTGTTTACTTGCTTGAGTCTCCTAATCTGTGGCATGGTAGATTAGGTCACGTAAATTACAATGCTTTGCGTAGACTAAGCAAACTAAATTACTTGCCTAGGTTTCAAATTGATTCAAGTCATAAATGTGAAACATGCGTTGAGGCTAAGCTTACTAGGTCTTCGTTTCATAGTATTGAAAGAAGTACCGAGCCATTGAGACTAGTCCACAGTGATGTGTGTGACTTGAAACTTGTCCAAACAAGAGGCGGCAATAAGTACTTTATTACTTTTGTCGACGATAGCACGAGATATTGTTATGTGTACTTGCTTAAAAGTAAAGACGAAGCTATCGATAAATTCATTCTTTATAAGAATGAAGTTGAAAATCAACTTAGCAAGAAAATAAAGATACTACGAAGTGATCGTGGTGGTGAATATGAATCACCATTTGGTGAATTTTGTGCTAAACATGGAATAATTCACCAAACTACTGCACCTTATTCACCTCAGCAGAACAGAATTGCTGAGCGTAAGAATCGAACGTTAAAAGAAATGATGAATGCTATGTTGATCAGTTCTGGATTACCACAGAACATGTGGGGAGAAGCTATTCTTTCTGCAAATTACATATTGAATAAAGTGTTAAGAAAGAATATGGATAAGACTCCGTATGAACTTTGGACAGGTCATACACCTTCGTATAAATACTTACGAATGTGGGGGTGTCTTGCAAAGGTCGCAGTGCCTCCTCCTAAGAAGGTCAAGATTGGACCCAAGACAGTTGACTGTGTGTTTATTGGTTATGCACAAAATAGTAGTACATATAGGTTCCTTGTGCATTATTCGAATGTACCTGATATTTATCCGAACACGATTATGGAGTCTAGGAATGCACAATTCTTTGAGAATATATTTCCTTGTAAATCTCCTAAACAGTTAACTCCTATTAAACGAACTATGGAATCTTCTGTTTCTGGCAGCAGTAAAGATCCAGTTGAAGAAGGTGAGGATGAGCCTAGACGGAGCAAAAGGACCAAAACTTCTAAAACGTTTGGCCCTGATTTTCTCACATACTTGATGGAGAATGATCCTCAAAGCTATAAAGAAGCTATATCTTCTCCAGATGGTCATCTGTGGAAAGAAGCCATCAAGAGTGAAATCGATTCTATCCTACAGAATCATACCTGGGAATTAGTAGATCTTCCACCAAGCTGTAAGCCTTTGGGCTACAAGTGGATCTTCAAGAAAAAGATGAAAGCGGATGGCTCTATTGATAAGTATAAAGCTCGGCTAGTAATCAAAGGTTATAAGCAAAAAGAAGGCTTAGATTACTTTGATACTTATTCTCCAGTGTCGAGAATAACTTCTATCAGGATGATAATTGCTATTGCGGCCTTGCGAAATCTGGAAATACATCAAATGGATGTAAAAACAGCTTTCCTAAATGGAGATTTGAATGAAGAAATCTACATGGAGCAACCAGAGGGGTTTTCGGCTCCAGGTCAAGAAAGGAAAGTCTGTAAACTGGTTAAATCGCTTTATGGTTTAAAGCAAGCACCAAAGCAATGGCATGAAAAGTTTGATAATGCTATGCTTTCTAGTGGTTTTAGAATCAACGAGTGCGACAAGTGTGTATATGTCAAAGACACTAATAATGGATATGTCATATTGTGTCTGTACGTCGATGACATGCTCATTGTCGGCAGCTCTGATAAGATTATCAAAGCCACTAAGAATATGTTAAACTCAAAGTTTGACATGAAAGATATGGGTCTCGCGGATGTCATTTTGGGAGTAAAAATTACTCGAATACCGAATGGACTTGCGTTATCTCAATCTCATTACATTGATAAGATACTAGACAAGTTCAACAAGTCTGATACCACTGTGGCCAGGACTCCAGTGGATTTGAGTCTCCAATTATCCAAGAACACTGGTGATGGTGTGTCACAGTTAGAATATTCTCGGATAATTGGGAGTTTAATGTATTTAATGACTTGTACGAGACCGGATATAGCATACTCAGTTAGCAGATTGAGTCGCTACACGAGTAACCCAGGTGCTATCCACTGGAAAGTCATTTTCAGGGTGCTACATTATTTAAGGTACACACGTGATTTTGGATTGCATTATTCTAGATACCCTGCAGTAATCGAAGGGTATGCTAATGCAAATTGGATATCAGATATGTCAGATTCAAAATCTACTAGTGGATATGTCTTCACTCTTGGTGGTGCAGCTGTCTCTTGGAAATCGTCCAAACAAACGTGCATCGCAAGATCTACAATGGAATCAGAATTCATCGCTTTGGACAAAGCAACTGAAGAAGCAGAGTGGCTTCGCAAGTTTGTTTGGACGATTTCCAAGATGGTCAAAGCCCGTGCCTGCAATTTGTGTTTATTGCGACAATCAATCGGCAATTGGCAGGGCACAGAGCAATATGTATAATGGTAAGTCTCGACATATTCGAAGACGACATAATACCATTCGACAACTACTCTCACAAGGTATTATCACTCTGGACTACGTAAAGTCAAAGGATAATATTGCGGATCCGCTAACCAAAGGGCTGACTCGAGAGCTAGTTGAAAAAGCATCGAGGGGAATGGGCTTGCAGCCTATAACTTTGAAAGGTATCATGGTGGAAACCCAACCTAACTGAATGGAGATCCCAGGATCTAGGTTCAAAGGGACAACTAAATCATGTATATTCGTGAAAATCACTTAGAAGGTTCTCCTTCTGCTCATTCCTATGGTGCTCACAGTGATTGAAAGATGTAGGTTAAGCTGTGCTTTTAATGACAATTAACCGTTATTGTGAAAGACTGAGTTAAGAGGTCACCTATGTGAGTGTGAAGTGGGGCCGCTTCTATAAGGATTGGAAAGGCTACATCCTTGAATAAACACTTGCAGAACCAGGCGACGTGTTCATGGCCAAAATGAACACAACATTGAGAACTACGCTGTGTCTAGAATGGTCCTGTGTGAGATCTATTGTCTTGGTTTACACAAATGGCGAAATAGTTCAAGGCATCAAATCCACTGGTTTGCTAGTAATTCCCGATAGGTTTCACAAGGGAAGGTTCAAAGCTAAATGCTACCTATCCTATGCAGGAGTGTTTCGTTCTACGCTTCTTTCTCTCTTGAGTTTTTGGTTCTAGATTTTCATTCATGTGGGGGATTGTTGGAAAATATTAAATGTTTGAATGAAAACCTCCTCCATTGATTGAATCCATTTGAATTTGAATTTCATCCCACTATACAAATGTGTGTAACTCCTCTTTTCAATGCTATAGTTCATTTTCAATGTTGTAACTCCTCATTTGATGCCCTTTTCAATGTTGTAACTCCTTATTCAATGAAATAAAGAGTTGGCTCCTCCTCTATGGGTATAAATAGAGGACCTCTCTTGGTGGAAAAATAAAGAGAAAAAAAAAACAATCTTTCCTTCCAACCTCAAACCGTCCGGATCTTATTTTCTTTTCTTTGCTAAAATTCTTGAGAGATAGACACGGCTAGTTCGTAGGCGGTTAACGTAGTGCAGCGTAAACCGACAACCGATTGTATCCTGGGAATCGAACACCGATCAAAACCTCTTGCACCCCGGTGAGGCGGCGAATTCGATTTAAGGAAACCATGAAAACACGGGCCTTCGGTTTTGGTTTGATTTATTTTGATTCTCCAACTTTCCCCTACAATTTCTCCATCATATGGATCAAGTAATTAAATAAATCTCATTATTAAATAAATCATATGAAGTAGATAGTTGAAAAAAGAGGTAGTGACAATAATACCGTTTTATATTTTCAATGAATTTCATATGATAAACATTGAAGAATTTCTGTATGAACTTTAATATCAAAGTGTTAAGGGATATAATCCTACATCAAATAAGGATGAAAATATATACCAATTTATAAGGGTTTGAGCTACTTTTTTTAATAAGATTAATCTTTTAAGATGAAACCTCAAGTCTTAACACAAAACTGACCTAGCTTGTTGTTGGGAGGTATTTGCATAGGTATTAAAACGAAATAGATCGGCTGGTCCAATCAAGTAACTGGGTCAGATAACAATGTGTATTTGTATAGGTGGAGATAACTGATATGATATGCTACCAAAGCCACTTGTACCAATCTTTATTTCTGTTTATCGACTTTGTTACACAAAATTAATAGATTCATTCACTCTTTCGGTAGTACTAGAAAACAGGATCGACCTTTACAAGAATCTAGCTATTTCTATGTAATGTACTAGCATCGATTACAACTAAAATACTCGATAATGAATCTATTTGTCTGTCTGCCAACCTCAAAAGACAAAGAAAAAAACTTGTATCATTTATGCAACCAAATTTGTAGATTATTCCAATGTCCGATTAGTACACAACTCCATCTGTCTATTGCAAACATCACAATGCTAGCCAAAAATTTTCAACCTCCAAAATCCGAAAAACAAGTTCATCCTCCAATCCACTCCAATGAATGAGAACTCTCAACCCCTCCCAGCCGGTCTAATCCCGGACGACGGGTCACCATATTGGCTGAACAAAGGAGATAACGCATGGCAACTAACGGCAGCGACCATGGTGGGACTACAGAGTGTTCCAGGCCTCGTGATATTATACGGCAGCATGGTTAAGAAAAAATGGGCAGTGAACTCTGCTTTCATGGCCCTTTATGCCTTTGCTGCAGTTTTGATCTGTTGGGTCCTGTGGGGCTACCATATGTCTTTTGGAACTCCTATGATTTCTATATTGGGCAAGCCTGATCAAGCCACTACTGAAAAGTTTCTGCTTGGCCAATATCAAAATTACTGTCTGCCCACAGTTGATAATGTTCTCTACCAATTTGCTTTTGCTGCCATCACTGTTATACTTTTGGCTGGTTCATTGCTTGGAAGAATGAACTTTTATGCTTGGATGTTGTTTGTTCCACTCTGGCTCACTTTCTCCTACACAGTCGGTGCATATACTATTTGGGGCTCTGGTTTTCTCAAAGATTTTATTATTGATTTCTCTGGAGGTTATGTTATTCATCTGTCTTCTGGAGTTGCTGGTTTCACTGCTGCTTATTGGGTAATTTGACATGACCACACCTCGACTGTCTAATTCGGTTATTCATTCGTGTTATATTTTATGTTTAGAAATCTGAAAAAATTGTATATTGATTCGAATATATTGTGTAGGTGGGACCGAGGCATTCGCACGATAGACAACATTTTCCACCAAACAACATAATACACATTCTGGGAGGTGCAGGGCTTCTATGGATGGGGTGGACTGGTTTCAATGGGGGATCACCGCTAGCAGCAAACCAAATATCATCACTTGCTATACTAAACACCCATATTTGCACTGCTATGAGCCTTTTGGTATGGCTTTCCCTTGACATAATTTTCTACTTAAAAAGCTCTGTCATTGGTGCTGTTCAGGGAATGATAACTGGCCTTGTTTGCATTACACCTGCGGCAGGTAGTTTATTCCTACTCATTTTTCGTCTCTTTTATATTTTGCTAAAAACCAGATTAGAGAACTTTTCTCGTACTAAAAAGATGATCAAAATTGTATTAATGGCAGGAATTGTGGATACGTGGGCGGCGATAATGATGGGAGCATTTTCTGGGTCGATACCATGGTACACAATGATGGTTTTGCACAAGAAATCGGCATTCTTCCAACAGGTTGATGATACATTGGGAGTTTTTCACACTCACGCGGTAGCTGGTTTATTAGGAGGGATTCTCTCTGGCCTCTTTGCCAAGCCTGACCTTCTTGATTTGTTCTATAAACCGGGCCCACTGACACACGTCACACACGGTCCAGGCTTTGTGTATGGAATAGTTTACGGTGGAGAAAAGTTCCAGCGTGGACTACGCCAATTGGGTTACCAGCTCTTAGGAGCACTTTTCATAACAGCTTGGAACGTGGTGGTGACGAGCTTAATATGCATTTTGATAAGCCGTATAATTAAGCTGAGAATGGATGAAGATGATCTTGAGATAGGGGACGATGCAGTACACGGGGAGGAAGCATATGCCCTGTGGGGAGACGGGGAAAGGGATCCGCCACTTCTTAGGTTTCGTATGACCCCAAAAGTCCCTTCCTTCTGTAGACGCCACGGAATGGATCCTGAGATGTCAACAGTCAACTGAACAGGCTGATAATCGGCAGAAAATACTGAGCGAAGCTGCCAGCCTTAGGATCACACCACTAGGACTCGAGTAGAGAATTTCGTTACTTTCGTTTGTCTTCCGACTGAATTGCTTTGCTTTGTTTTCATATGTAAATAAGCGGACCTATTTCCAACAACAGTGCAATTGCTATCATAGTGGCACATCACAAGTACAATTGATTAATGAAGCAGTTGTGATGCTGAAATGGTTTGATAAAAAGCCTCAACTTAAACTACTTTCAATTATTCCACGAATGCTCCTGCATGATCGTAGTAAAATTAAGCACTAGTGTTATCTTTCAAATTACTCGGTTAATCCATAGCTTGTGTGCTTTTAATGATCGAGCCGGACCTTCATAGTTCCGCACAATGGGTCTCTAAGTTGGATCGATAAGTTTTTGATAACTACGACTTGAACCATCTAAGATGAAGCAACCAGCCTCCTTTTGATAACTACGGCTTAAATTGTCAATGACCAGTTCGAGTTGGATCAATTAGGGTCCGTTTGATAGGAAGAATAAAATTTGGGTGGAAAGAAACGAATTATAGGAAATTGAATTGCCTAGAATTTATTTTAGAGAGAAATGTAAGTAATAGTGTTTGATTGATATAATTTTCACCTAATCCGTTTGACTTTGTTTTTCATGCAAATTGTTATTTTTTGAAATAAATTTTTTTACAATCTGTATTAAAATTTGTTTGGATTGCCAAAAAATAAAAAAATAAAAATAAAAAAAAATATTTTTATAATTTTTTTTGTGTTCGTTTGACTTTATTTTTCATGGAAATTGTCGATTAAATAAATATTTTTTTTTTACCATTGAATCTAGAAAGTGTTCCAATTATCAATAAAAAAAATAAAAAAAAAGACAGCCAAACCCGAAAATCACTTTCCCACCTAAAAGGAGGAAAAGTCAATTCCCTCAAACGAAGGAAAATAGGTGGGTGACTTCCCAACAGAGAAAAGTGTCTATTAAACACCAATTATTAGTGGAAATGGAAAAAGTTTTCACTTTTCTAGGCCAATATCCTTGTATAACTTGTTAGTACTCTTGATTTTGTTATCAAGGATTCAACCATCTAGGACTAGGAGCTTAACACGTGTGATGTTAAGCTGATCATAAAAAGGAACTCAGTCCATGCCAAACTAATACATTCTTTATTGAGCTGAGCTCAATTGTGTCTGTCTTCTATTGTGCTTATCAACTGTTTGTTGGATTATTCATGTATCCAAATTGGTCTCCGCTCCAATATCTTTAATATTGAGATTCAGTAAGAAACATTTAATAATCTCAGTGGCTAATAGGGTAAAAGAATACTTTAAGGACCAATTTGAAATTTTGCACAAACTCTAATCCCAGATGCTGAAATTAATTCCATACTTTTCTTTGTTTGAAGCCAAATTGACTTATCTTCCGCCGTGTCTATGATATTTCTATGATGGTCCTAATGTTTGAATCTTTTTACTTAAGACCTGGAAGATAGTCATACCATTGGAAATCACGTGTTTGACTTTATTGATTTGAGGGTAACACAATCGATAAACTAAAATAAAGTTTCTTTTTTCTTTTTTAACGCACAGCTTGATGTTTAAAGTCTGTTCGAGCCTGGGATGGTCCAACCTGATTTCCTAATTTAGTTGCCTTATTCTACCAAATTGCAACATTGATGAAAATTCAATGACCTCTAGTGCAATTAACTTGATATCCAAAGACATAACGAACACGAGAAATGAGCTGACACGTTGACGCTTCGTTAATTTGATGAACATATTCTTGTAGGTTCATTGACACTTAATTGCACACCAAATCGAAGTTCAGTAACCTACCAACAAGTATGGTGAAATTTCAAATTAATTAACCATTTATTTATCACACAGCTTTTCTCTGTTCAAACTTCAAAGGCTGGTTCAAGAGACAAGGAAGAATGTTTCAATTTTCCCACGAAAACCATTTCTTGTCAATTTTTTTGCTTCGTACACGACATAAAAGCCAGTGGCTCATGTCAACTTGACTTTTCTCCGTCCGCGTACACGTTGACGCTTTGCTCATTTTTGTGTGAACGTTATTATTGTTTCTGACTTTAATCGTATGATGCGCCTTCACTGTCCCTTCCTCTCACAAAATATCATCCACATGAGAATAACTTGTGGATGGGATATAAAAGTTGCATAATACCTTTATTAAGTAAACATGAGACCTTTTCCTCGAGTAAACATGAATTTCGACAGTTCGATTCATACAAGCACAAGTATTGCATAATCAGTTGTCAAATTGTTAGAATCACGTGTGTTGTTTCTTTCGAAAGAAATGTGACCATTTATTCAAACTCTCACCAATTCATCCTCAAAATCGAACCTTATGATCACTCCTGAAGTTTTCATAACGTGGTATTGAATATTAGGTTCCAATTCTGTTTGAACCTCTCTCTAAATATGGGTTTCAACAGCTCTGATGCATACTCATCAATAAACCTAAGAACGAAATGTGACCATTTATCCAAACTCTCACCAGGTCCTCCTCAAAACCGAACCTTGTTATCATACATGAATTTTGCATAGTATTGAATATGTTCGTGTTAGGTTCCATTGTGAGTTTGAACCTATCACTAAATATGAATTTCAACAGCTCTGAATCCATCATCAGCTGCCATTTTGTTAGAATCATGCTTGTTATTGTGTAAGAAATGTGACCATTTATCTAGACTTTAACTAGGTCCGATGATCCTTTTGAGTTCTATGTCGGTTTGAACTTGTATCTAATGAATTCCACGGAAGACCTTCTACCTGCAATAAAAACAACCAAAAACTATCTTTCCAGCCTCTAATATTTTAAACGCCTAAAACCCTATTTTCTTTTTCCATCTCAAACCATCACAGATGACTTCCTGGCTGATCCAGGACAGTAGCTCAATACACAAGTGCCGCATTCTAAAGCCACTATCTGATCGAAAAATCTCACAAAATCTTACTTTCCACTTTATGAAGGAAACAAAATTAAGTAAAACTAATATCTAGATATCTTATAAGAAAATAAAAATCCCTCTAATATCCCAAAATTCACTATGAAGAATGTGATCCAAGTACAATGAATAAACTCAATTACTCAAGCTCAAAACTAAATTACATATAGCTATGTGGAAAATTTGTGTAATTGAGGGTTTATCTAACAAATGTAGAAACCCAAGATGTAGGTATGATGAAATCAAAGTAGCATTTTATGTAAATATAATTTACAGAGAAGAGAATATTACAGGTCCCTCCTGCACATTGGGCAAGATCCATGTCTAAGCAGCCAGGTATCAATGCAAGGTAGGTGAAACATGTGGTGGCACTGAGGCAAACATCGAACAATTTCCCCGACCTGGAAGTCCTGAATGTTTAGAAGACGATACCATGAGATTTCTTTGCAATCAATTCAACTGATCATGAAGGAAACAAGATTATTTGTGATTAATAATACCTGAAGACAGACTGAACAAGAGACTCTCTCTCCAGAAGCATCAACATTTTCATCTTTACCAATTGTAATCTTTGGGATCCTTTCGACTGTGTCTCCAGCCAAACCCTTTGATCCACCTGTGTCAAAAATGTTTGCGACCTCTTCAAAGGTCGTTATTTCCACAGCTCCCATCTGATTCAAGAAAAAAGAAAATTGTTCAGAACATCTCTAAATAAATTTCTGTTTAATCCCTATATTTTGTCAATCAAATAAAATCGTACTTGACTTTGCACAGCACTAAGCATAGCTGGACCAATGCGCTCACGGACAAGTCTACCGCTTAAAAGGCTCACAATCACATCAATCTACACAATTTCAGAATATTAATCATGAATGTGTATAAAAAGTTTCAATTAAGCAGTTCAATAAAAAATTTGATCATTCAACTAATCTAAAACGGGATTATCTATCGGGGTAAAGCCCGTTGCTCACCAAATACAGTATACACCCAATGCCAGATTCATCTGATTGCCATAAAAGCAGTGAAGACTCGAAGACCTCGATTGAGAAAACAGCACCAGAGATAGCACCAACGGCAGCCCCTCTAACAAACCCACTTTCGGTCTCTTGCCCAATTAGAGCTCCGGTCATTGCTCCTAATAAAGTACCAACTGCAATGGAGGAACAAACCAAAATTCCTTCTTTAGCTTCAATAACGAATACCAGAGAAACAGAGAAAATACCTCCCCCCCCCCCCCCCCCCCCCCCCCCTTCTCTCAAAGGAGCCTCCCTGCACATAAAGTTATTTAAACATAATCACGTATACTCTTGGTAGCAATAATCCGAAATAGGACAGCTAAACAATTCAAAGTCTAACAATCCATATTCTGCTCAATCAAAAACCATCCATTTTTCAATTTCTTATTACTTTACGAAATTGGGGGGGGGGGGGGGGGGGGGGGGGGGGAATATTACATACATGGTAACCTAAATCAGAATCTGAAAGCACAAATATGAATCAAGAACCACAAACAATTTATTCAACAGTTGCCATATTGATAATCAATTAAAACCTCTAGAATTCATTTACTTTGAAACCATTAACAAAAAATTAAAACAAACTCACCTATGGCAAAGAAAAAGGTGAAAATTGCAGAGAATACACTTCCGACAATTGCAGACAGGGCGAAGCCGAAACATTGTTTAATTTTGTCGATGAAATACCCGAATGACAACAAAGAAGATGAAGATGAGGGCAAAGGATTAGACGGATATGTGTAAAATTCCATGAATTCTTAATCTCTATTTTGGAAATAATTGCAGCTTTCACCTTTTTAATACTACAAAAGAGGATGGACCTGCTGACGCATTATGGAAACATCTATATAAACAAATATCTACTGCTCCTGTATGTATGTGTGTATGTATCTATGTATGTATAAATAAATTGGTTTGGTTTCCATTCCATCTCATTCTCATTTTTTTTTCTCTTCATTTCAATCACATATTTTTTAAATAAAATAAAATTACATACAAATCTAAAATTTTTCATAATTTTTCCACTACACATACTTCCATCAATCACTATTCCAAAAATTCTATTTTCATTAAAATCAACATCAAACACACTCTATATTACGCGTCTCTACTTGGGTTGATATGGGTGGAAATAAAAAATTTGTGCAATTCCACCTAATTTGTAATGTCTGATTGCCAAATAATTTTATGAAATTTATTTTCACCCAAATTCTAGGTACAACTTAGTTAAGCATATTTTTCATATTTTATTTTTCCATGATTTTGATGGGAAAGTGATTTTTCATTTTTTTTTTTTGCCTTTTTTTTTTAACTTTTTGACAATAGAAACATATTCTAAATCCAATGGTAAAAAAAAGTATCTATTTAATTGACAATTTGCATGAAAAACAAAGCCAAACGAAAATTTAAAAAATTCAAATATATATATATATATATATATATATATATATATTTTTTTTTTTTTTTTTTTACTTTTTGGCAATCAAAACAAATTTTAATACAAATTATATAAAAAAAAAATTATGCCAAAAAGTAACAATTTACATGAAAAATAAAGCCAAACGAATTAGGCAGAAAATTATACCAATCAAACACAATTAATTACAATTCTCGGTAAAACACATTTTAGGCAATTCAATTACCTGTAATTAGTTTTTTTTCCAACCAAATTCCACATTTGCAATCAAACGGACCATAAGTCATCTAAAAGCTACAATTAAATGAATTCAATAATTTCACATTTAATTGAACATATTAAATAATATTGTCACATAAACTAGTGCTCTAATATTACTGGTGCAAAATATAATTATTCAAAAAAAGACCCTGTTTGATAGCAGTTTTTTTCTAGTGAAGTTGGAAATTTTTTTCTCTTTTCCACTTTTTTAGCTGTTTGATTGACATTTTTGTCATGAAAAACATTTGCCACCAATTTCTAGATACAACTCCTTGAATCACAAAAGTATTAATTTATGTTCTTATGATTTTGGTGGAAATTTATTTTCCACCTTGTTGGGTGTTTTTTTCCATTTTTTTTTTTTTTTTTACAATGGAAATATATTCTAAACACAATGGTAAAAAAAATTATCCATTTAATTGACAATTTGCATGAAAAACGAAGTCAAACGAACACCAAAATTTTATGAAAATATATTTTTTTATTTTTTGGTAATCCAAACAAATTTTAATATAGATTGTAAAAAAATTTATCCCAAAAAGTAACAATTTGCATGAAAAACAAAGTTAAACAGATTAGGTGGAAAATTATACAAATCAAATACAATTAATTACAATTCCCAGACAAATAAATTCTAGGCAAATCAATTTCCTACCATTTATTTTTTTCCATTCATTTTTCACCCTTGCAATCAAACGTAGGGTTTCATAGCGCGGTCGAAATTGGAAAGGGTAAAGACAAAGCTTGGAAACATATACCAATTTTGGGCTTTGGGCGTGAATATATTTCATGGGCTTCCAAAGAGGCGGAGGAGCTTAGCGGAAAGCCGGAAAGTGAAAATTACAAAGAATAAGATTGTGTTTGATTGCAAGTATGAAATTTATATGAAAGTAAAATAAATTTTAGGTAATTGAATTGTCTATAAATTATTTGTATGAAATTGTCAATTAAGCTCCTGTTTGGTAGCCATTTTTTGGGAGAAAATATATTTTTGAATAGTTGATTGATGGAAAATGTGTGGTTAAAAATTAAGAAAAAATTTTGGGTTTACGTGTAATATTATTTTATTGAAAAATGTGTGGTTGAAAAGAAGAGAGAGAAAAATGCATTTTGAAAAAAATGACTACCAAACAGGGGTTAAATGTGTTTGATTGATTTTATTTTCAACTTAAAAAATGTTATACTTGTCTAACTTTTATTGATAGGTAGATGAAAAAAAGAGGGAGTAGATAAGAGAGAAATAGACAGTGAATTACCTGAAAAAACAAAAACATATTCCTCCTAAAAAAAATATTTTCCTCATTTTCAAGGAAAATATAATCACGTAATCAAAAGTAGGAAAGTATTTTTCATTGAAAAAAATCATCAAACAACACAAAAGTATGAATTTTGGTGAAAAATATTAACAATCAAACGCATTCTAAGGGGTATGTTCGATAACCATTTTTTCCCTTAGAACTAGGAATTCAAATTTCAAGTTTCAACTTTTGTGCTGTTTGATACCACAATTTTTTCATTGAATTCATATTCTCATTTCTCTCACACATGTGCATTTTCTTGATTTTGGAGGAAAATGTTTTTCCACCACTTTGGTGGGAAAATAAATTTCATTTTTTTTTACAATACGAACAAATTCTAGACCCAAATGGAAAAAAAAAAATTATCACTTTTATTGATATTTTTCATGCAAAACAAAGTCAAACAAATGATATTCGATATGATAATTTTTTTGGCAATTGAAACAAATTTTAGACCTAATGGTAAAAAAAAATATCATTTTTATTCAAAATTTTCATGCAAAACAAAGTCAAACGGATACTGAACTTTTAACATTTTTCAGGTGAAAAATTATATCAATCAGACACAATTAAATTTTAGGCAATTAAATTCCCTGTAATTCATTTTCTTTTCACCCAAATTTCACATTTACAATCAAACGAATCCTAGTATTTTTCATTAAAATTTTCGTCTAAATAAAATTGATGAAGAAAATGATTAAACATTGTTCATTTTATGTAAGTTTTGATGTAATGATTCGAGATAAATTTTAGTTTGGTATATAAAATTTGATATAAAATGATACAAAATTTATCTCAAATTTTGGCGTAGCGTTGGAAATTATCTAACAATACGAGAAGGTAATTATTTGATTTTGGTTTTGACTAACTTGCTTTTTCTATATTCACAAGTGTCATCTTTTTTCCGATATAACAATTTGATTTAGGAAATCAATACGTCAGCATGTTTCCGATATGGTAGAAAATAAAAAGAAATAAGAATCTCCAGCAGGACATGGTTTTAGGGTAGTTAAAGAGTTATTTTATTTGGTTTGGTATGGTTAAGTGACTTTAGTCCATGATAAGCGTGGTTTGAGACTTTTGGCAGATACATATTTTTATTATTAAATGAAATTTGGTTAGGTGTGGTTGAAGTTCACAATCACGATTCACGCATGGATTGACCGTTTTTAGAATTTTATTTGAGAAAATTACAGGTAAAATCCCAACCTAATAGCAATGTAGTAATTAGGTTCTCAATCTTCTTTTTTTATTCTTATATGGCCACAATTTTCAACCTTCCATTTTTGCACCACCGGAATTCTCATTTCTCACTAAATGGGATTACCCTTATCTTTTGAGTGTAATTATATTTACACCATATTTTCGTTTATTGCATTTGAAGGTCTCTAACTTTTGCTCATTGTCGGTATGACCCATCATTTTTTCGTTGCATTTGTATCATTACTCTTCTTTTAGTTAGCACAATTTGACGTTGATGATGGTTTTTGTCAAAGTATTCTACTAGCATGTTTTGAATTGATGGGCAAATTATTTGTCGAAGCTTTGTATTTGTTATTTCCCAACGAATCCTTTGGACGGAATCTTTCATTGTGGACGAAGATGTGTTAATTAATATTAAAAAAAAAAAAAAAATCAATGATAATAACGAAACAAGAAAAATAAAAGACATAAGTACGATAACAAACAAATATTAAAAACCTTCAATGCAAAATGTAGGGTAACAAATAATTATTTTTGACTTCCCCTCTTATAGCCGTCTTTTTTGACTTCTTCAACAATCATTTTTTCTTCTTCTTTTTTGTTGAACAATGGCTACCAGACAGAGGTTTTTTTGATCTTTTTGTTAATTTCTCAATTTAATGTTTATGAATTATCAATTGCCGTAACAAGAAAAAGTTCACTCTGAGTTTTGATGCATAAGATATGATTTTTCTGAATGTAGTTGACCAACAATCGTAGAAATATGGCGCAATTAAATGGTAATGTTTATGGAGAAAATCATGAGGGAAGTCAAATACATACGGAAATCTCGCTGGAATTTGTTGGTAACTAAGGGATGGGAAGGGAAATGAATGGTAATTAAATATGTTGTACAGCGTGCTTCACCTTTTTTATTTATTTATTAGTTGAGTTATGGATATATTTACAAAATTACCTAGGTATATTTATTAAAACTTAATGTTGTATGATAAATAAAAGATGTGATTATAATATAATTAGTGGAAATCACACCTAGAGTCTGTTTGATAAAAAACATGGAATTTGGTTGGAAAGAAAACGAATTGTAGGGAATTGAATTGCCTAGAATTTGTTTTAGAAAGAATTGTAATTAATGGTGTTTGATTGGTATAATTTTTCACCTGATAAATTTTTACGTTTGACTTTTTTTTTTACTCAAATTGTCAATTAAATGGATAAATTTTTTTACCATTAAATTTGGAATGTGTTTCAATTGGAAAAAAAAAAAAAAAAAATCAGTCAAAAAGCTGAAAAACATTTTCCCACCAAAGTGGTGAGAAAATATTTTCCAACTTTTGTGCATCAACAACTTATACCATGGAAAAGGATGGAAAACGTTTTCCCTAAAAAATAAGCCCAATCAAACACGTGAATTTTAAAAAGTAGGGAAAACGTTTTCTATTTTCCCTGAAAAACACGCTCAATCAAACGGACCCTAAGTTTTATATTTCAAAATTCGGGTTATAATTAGTTATTTTATATGTCTAGTCACATGTCACTATACATAGGTCACAAATTAAGCCCATGTTTGGTACCTATTTTCGCCACATTTTAAGAATTTTTTTGTCCATTGGAATAGTAAATGGGCCATATGCAGCCGTTTGATTCAACAACATTGAAATTTTCTGAAATGCCCCCCATCTTTAACTATGAAATAAATGTGAAAAATGTAGAAAGGTAATTATATTTCAAATGGGCATTAAATGAACCTGTGTCTTTCCTGTGTTTTTTTCTCTTTTTTCCTATATAACGGTTGCAATTCCTCTACAAATGAAAAATAAAATGGCAAACAAACAGGGGCTAAATAGTGTGTTTTGTGTTTACAGGAATTAAAAGAGAAATTTGGAGTGTATGTGCTATAGTGAGCTTTGTATTTTTCTCGATGTGTTTTCTTTTGTGAGTGGTGTTTGTATTTATAGACGCTGGTACATTACGTCTATAATTTCAATACTATACAACTTTACAAGTGTGTGATCGAAAAGTAATCAATACTGTACAACTTTACAGGTGTATGATTTACAGATAAAGAATTAAATATTGTTTTACAGTTGTAAGAATCTTTCGAAAATTTCGTCTTCAAGCCTCAACTTTTTGATTTTTTTTGCTTAATAATTATCCTTTGAACACTATTCCCGCATTTTACTTTTCCATTACATCTTTTCTTCTTTAATTATTGCTTATATGCCAATCATCTCTATGTAGGCTTCCTCTAGGTCTGTATATATCTTATTGTCTTTGTCATCAGATATGTATTCTTCTTCTGTATCTAATTATCTTTCTGATAATTTTTCGTATGTTTCTTGAAAAGTCATTAGATATAGCTCATTTTGTTGAATATTTGGTGGTGAAATTTTTTCTGTTTTAATTTTTATAGCAAGATGCACTTTGCAGAAAATAAGTTCATTTTTCCATTGTACTACAAGTCAAAAATCATTATTTTATATTTCCATCATTGCCACGATTTTCGAGATCCATCTTTCGTAATCAATCTGTCTAATCTTACTTTGGTATTGGTCTTTGAAGAAGGTCTAAATCTTTTGGCTCCTTCGTATATTAAAATATGATGATAAACTAGAATTACTATACCATTATTTACAAGAGGTGGCCTGGAAATGAATTGAATCATTAAAGGGTGGTCTTTTAACTGACTAAGAATCTATTTAAGTTTGGGTGGAAAAAATCTGAAAGATCTTGTGGTGGAAGCTTACTCCAAGGGTCGTCAAAACAGTGTTTTTCGGGTTTAGTTCAACGTACATTGATCTACCAACAACCAATCCTACCAGCTCTGATCCGCAACCAATATATTCACCTCGATTGCTTCTCAATCTCACCCATAAATAAAGAAATAATAGTGATGATTTGTAGCCACAAAAGCAAGTAGAAAGACACCACAAAAGGAAGCAAAGAAGAGACAAAAAGAACTACAGAGGAATCAACTGGTTTGAGGCAGCACAAAGTTGCCAATTTTCTCTCTTCGAGGGCAATCGGATTTCCCACTAAGGGGGCTTCGTTTTTCTCCTCTCAATACACACAAATCACACTAAAAAGTGGCTAGGTTTATTACATTATAAGTACGCTAGATTTAGGCTTTAAGTTAGACCAATAAAATAGCTAAACAAGCAAAGATTCAAGCCATCCAAAAGGAAATACAATTGGGACGAATAGAGCCATTGGACTTGGTTGTTAATAACTATTTCACTCATCAGCCGAAACCTATGAAATATATATTTACACGTTAACATCATAGCCCGAGACTTATTGAGTATCAAAACCCAACAAATTTTTACCTTGATTCCCAATAAATCTGCAAGCAATCAAAACACACAATTAATATTTACATAATCAAGATAACCAATAAAATTAGTATTACAGACCTTACTTCGTGTTTCCAACCTAAAACACATACCATACCTGTTTCATATACTCACCAGGGCCAATGTCAATAACACCCAAATAGAAGCAAATATTCACAGCAATCAATCAAAAACAAATAAACTCTCGATGAAGATATAACATAGGATAACACACAGATCTTTCCAAAATCACGTTCACATAGAACATCGTATTAACACCAAGTTAATCAAACACACGTTCAACACATATGCAACAAATGCATAAATGACTCCATAAAAAGATATCACCACGTTTATCCTATCACATTTCGTATTGCTCACACCTCAAGAACACATATCTCCTCTCATCGCCCACCATACTCACTAAACTCATGTCTAACTAGTAAGCTACAATAGATCCTAAGTCCTCAAGATAATCCTTTATCACCATATCACTTCTCCCAACTTGAGTGGATAATGGGTCTCCACCTAACAGAAGTGATAGAAGTGTCTCTGATGTGAACCCACGTAGCAACAATGACTATGAAACCCACAAAAGATTGACAACGGATTTCAAGAACGCCAACAAGTCAATGCTTTGAATTTAATCCAAACACTACAAACCAAGCAACTAATAAAATAGAATTTATCGACCTCTTGATCACACAATTATTGAATCTTACCCGGATTTGTAAATGTTACAAGATTGTTAATCTTGATAAGTTCGATTGAATGCCACAAGAACGAAATTCTTGATAAGTTCAAATGTTTAATTAAGAACAAGGAATTAGAATCAAAACAAGTATGTCGGTTTATTCTCAATAATCAAAAGTCTTTAATGAAAGAAATAACAATCATATTTATACTAAACCTTAGATACTAAATGATTCGAAAAAGATTACAAAATATCAAAAGATATAGAATTCTAATCAAATAAGGAAATTCGCGAGAAAAATAAAAATTTTGCCCAGAATACTTCTATGCGGTCACATAGAATAGTAATGTGTTGCTTTGGAACTCCCTGCATATTACTTTGCGATCGCATAGATTGGAGTACTATGAGACCACATGGTACTCCAGCTGGCCCCCAATCTCCTTTGCTTGCAACCCCTTAACTTCACCCATTTGAACTCCATAGCTCAAACCATCGACTTGTACGACATTACTGACCCCAAATGGCCTCGAACGTGCCCTTAAACTCTTCTCAATGAACATTGTATTCTCGATCGCCCCCGACCTATCTTAGATCACATCAACATCTCTCACACTTCACCTAATCAGAGTCTCTTTATAGATAAATGATTCCAACATTTAAGCACCTCTCCACTCATGATCCAAATGTCACACTCCACATCCCCGGTACCAACCACAATGTACCATTTGTCATCTATATTCCACCTTACCAATAGACATCCAACACACTATTAATGCAACTTAACCCACTACGCATACAAACAATTACACCAAGTAATACGATTACCTCAAAATTCATGCAAATGTACATATCAAACACATTAAAATGCAATAAACAATCACACACATGCAGAAATGATTACACACGGATGCAATGCAATAACTAAGTTTACTCTCAATAAACCTCACTAGGGTCATCACTCGACCTTATAGCCACATTCGTCTCACCTATCATCTTACCCGTCTCACCTATCATCTTACCCTTCTGTTTATCCTTCTTCTTGGGACAGTCCCTAATAAAGTGTCCAGACTTACTACAACTGTAACACCGTCTACCACTAGACTTGTCCCATCATTTGCCCTTCTTCTTATCACATTCATCACTCGAGTCACTACTCGAATTGCTACTGTCTTGAGCTCTACCCAAATTCATTTACTTAAATTTCATTATACTCCTCATCATATATAACTCATCACTCATCTTATCTTTTTTTTTTTTAGCATTAATCTCTATTTCCTTACTCTTAAGGGAATCTATGACAATTTCGGATGCTAAGGTGTCCCTACCATACTTAATTTTATTCTTAACATCTCTATATGAATCAAACATGGAATTAAGTAAAATAATGATCTTATAAGTTCCAGACACCTTCTCGTCACAATAAATAATACATTGCACAAGTTTGTTAAAAACATCCAAATTGTCATCAAAATCTTTTGAAGGATCCATTTTAAAATTGAAAAATCTTTCAAATAAGTATAATTTATTAGGAGTAAACTTAAGAAAACATAAGTCCTCCAACTTTTGTCAAAATTCTTTTGTGGAGTCAAGTTTTTCAACTTTCCTCAAAACAGAGTCAGATAAATGTAAAATGATTGAAGTGCAAGCGAGTTCATCATACTCTTTTTTTTTTTTTTGTATTTCAGTCAAATTTGCATGAAATTTGCCATCTATGACTTTTGAAACATTTTGTTGAACTAAAATCTCCTTCATCTTTTGTTGTCAAATTGAAAAATCTTCTTTCCCATTGAAAATTACAACTTCAAAATGCGAAAACATTCTTAGAAAACAGAACAACCAAAGTATACAATTAGGTTACACAAAACAATCCTAAGGCAACAATATACACCGTTATAAATTCTCAAGGTTTCGTAAAATTTGCGATCTTAGATCAATTGAATGTTCGAACGAATCAAGTCAATGTGTTCTAACAGGATAATCAATTCAACACAAATGTATGTTAACAAAAAATTAATTCATCACGCAATGCAGTCTCACACAATGACTAGATGACATTTAGAGTACAAAATCAATTACCAACTTGCAATCAAATTTAACACTTCAAATAGAGCAAATAATTCCTAAATTTCTAGCACAAGCAATGATGACCCATTCACGGTAACCTCAAACCTAATGTCACCCATACGGTGATGTGCTAATGCTAAAATTTAAAATTGAGATAAGCCAATATATCAGAGCGGACTAATCTGAGTCCGTAAATTACATGAGATGCGAATTTATCACTTTAGGACCACCACTATTCGTTCTAAAGTCCCCAACAATTGTAGGAACTAATCAACCACGATCCAATCCCAAATACGCGAAGAACAAAATTGTCCAGTCTTCGCTGTATAACCTGAAATAGAAAACTAATAATACCACAATGTCAGAAATGATGTTGGGAACAAACTGTTTTTAGACTCCGTTGCTGGAATAGTCCCCACGCGCCTTCGCCGAAATCCACACGCGCCGTTGTAGTCGTCGGCCGTCACCTTCACGCATCGGAGCTCCAGGACCGCCTCCGCCTGCACGTCACACTAGTAGTCTTCATTTTGCCAAACTCTTTCTAGATTGGTCGGAAAATACGAAAACAATGGCTGATTTTAGGAATTTTTTGGACAATTTTTGGATCTGATTTCTGCTTCATTTTTTTGCCAGTTTCTTGGACATTTTTTGGTACATTCCACAAGCCTAAACACCACCTTGAAGTTCTGATACCATTTGTCACGGAAGCTTGCTCCAAAGGTCGTCAAAATGGTATTTTTCTGGCTTAGTTCGACGTATCTTTCTCTACCAACAACCAATCTTATTGGCTCCGATTCGCAACTAATTTATTCACCTCGGTTGCTTCTCAATATTACCTACAAAGGAAGAGATAATGGTGATGATTTGTAGCCACAAAGGCAAAGAGAAAGACACCACAAAGGAGGCAAGGAAAAGACACAAAGGAATCAACTGGTTTGGGGCACCACAAAGCTGTCGATTTTCTCTATTCAAGGGCAGCCATATTTCCCACTAAGGGGGCTGCATTTTTCTCCTCTCAATAAACACAAATCACACTACAAAGTGGCTAGGGTTAATAAATTATAAGTAGGCTAGGTTTAGACTTTAAGTTGGACCAATAAAAGGGTTAAACGGGCCAAGATTCAAGCCATCCAAAAGGGAATACAATTGAGCCAGATAGAGCCATTGGATTTGGTTATTGATAACTATTTCACTCATTTTATGAAATATATAATCCAACGTTGACATCATAGCATGTGATTTATTGGGTATCAATGCCCAACAGATCTGTTTAGAACATATATAGTGTCTATCATGCCAAACTGAAGGGTTGGATAAAAAATGTCTTTTTCTTCAAGGATGTTACAGTCCAAATAAATCGTAGGATAATTATGTCTAAGATATGCTGAATTTTTAGCAGATTCGTATTTGGGGCCATGTTTAAGGAAATATCGATTTTCATTGTGATAGTAGCTTAGAATTTGAGAAAAATCGATGATTTCTTTTACCACTGACTCTTTTATAGAACTTCGAACAATATTAGCACAATCGCCAATTTTTTGTTCTAATTCATATAAAAAAAAAATTACCCTACAACTGTAAAATCTGTTAATTCAATAAGTTTTTCTATTTTATCATAATAATTTTTACTTATAGATGCAATATCTGTAGAGATGGGTATTTCAACATTATCTCTACAACTTAGTCTTTATAGGCTATCTTGTAACTGAAGAATTTCATTCTGATATTTACTAATAGTCTGTTGAGATGAAAAGATCTCATCTTCGAGGATTTGTAGTCTTTTTATTAATAACTGCTTTCTAAGGTTAAAATTTCTAACAACATTGGTCAGAGTTTCACAACTATCATAAAGTTGTATTGATGAGGCTGAATATGATACTTGAGAAGTAATGGGTTGCATGGTTATAGTCTGTCTAGCTATTTCAGATATATAAAAATTAAATCCTATCATTTCGCTACAGAAATTTAAAATTTCTTCTAATGTGTAAAATCATTTGAAAATGGGATCTTGAAATTAAGGAAGATTGTTCAAACCTTATTATATCTTCTGAGTTAAGTCGACTATTTTATATCCTAATTAAAGAAGATTGTTCAAACTTTTTTAAACGTGATGAAAAACTTTTTTGGTTACAGTCTTAAACCTTTCTAGAAGGTCAAGGAAAAAAGTTAAGAGAGAGTTATAAAAAAATATTTGAAGAAATCAATTTACTGAACGATAAAGTACTCAAAGGCCATTATAAACATATTGTGTTTAAATTTTGATATTTTATGCCATTAGATAGTTATACTTCATTTACTTTACTTTGTTGTTCAGTAGAAGATTTTAAAGAATTTATTAATATTTTTTTAGAAAATTGAAAAATTGGTAAATTAATTGTTATAGAAAGCCACATATTATCTGCACTAGATAAAAATAGAGGTATCTCATTTTGATCGATCAAGAAACAAATCACCGATCTCTCTATCTCTCAGTGTCAGAGTTTCTTGATAAAATATCCTAAAGATTGTAAGAAAAGACAAAAAGAAATAAAAAATATAAGAGAAAATAATAGTAGATAGAAAAAGTAGAATTGGTAGAAATTTAAAGACTCTAGGATTGGTAAGAAATAGTAGAAAGATAGACTCCTAAACTTTGTAGAATTGGTAAGAAATAGTAGATAGATAGACTTCGTAGAATTGGTATCAGAGCTATTGTTTAGCCTAAATAATTAGTGTATGAAAAGAATAGATTACTTAAATTTATAACTTCTAGGAAATTTTAAAAGAAAATACAGTTTAGATACAACCCCTTTAATTTGTAAAGAAAATATTCTACATTCTAAAGATAAACAGCTAAATAATATTGTAGACTTGCTCGTAAATTTAGAAAGAAACCTAGCAAATAAAAAGGTAGAAATTTTATTAGAAAATATATATAAAAGTATAAAGACTTTAGATTGTAATTTAAAATACATTAAAAATCAAAATAGTGAAATATTAAAAGAAAATTTAATAATATTGGAGAAATAGATACTAGTCCTAATTTAGAAAAAATGAAAAGTAGAGTTAAAGTATTAGAAAAAGAAAAGTCAATAGATACTAGACAATATTTAGATAATATAATAAATAAACTAGAAAAATTAGATTTAGGTAAAGCTAAAGAACCTAGTAGATTTAAGAAGGCTAAATGGATTTATACGTAATGGATAAAGGAAAACAAATTGTAGCTAGTAGTAGTAGATTAGTTGGTAATCCTTTATTAAGAACATTAAGTAGAAAAACGGAATATAAAACAATATTAGAATCCCTAATAGATATAGAATAAAAAATAGAGACGTTCAGACAAAATAAACTAAAATTAGTAAAAGTTTTAGACGTATACAAAAAAGGGGAAATATGTTTAGCAAGTCTTTAATATATCAACATTATGGTGAAAGATATGTTTCCTGTACACATGAAGATCAATTTATATCCCTAAATTTAATAGAAAAAGAATCTTATAGAGAAATTGTTAATAAAAATCTCCAATAGACTCATTTAGGATTAATAATAATAGGAGTAAAAGGACTTCATAGAGAAAATTTAGGAGCCAAATTATTAGTATATTTTACACCAAACTATTTGGTAAGAACAAATTTTTTTTACAAAGATGTAAAAATAGGAATAAAAACCTAAGGATATTCAATGAAAAGAGATGAGGAAAACTTATTAATTTGTACAGGATTCATCGGGTCTTTTGTTTTTATAGTATGTCTTACTTGGCCTAATATTATTTTTTTTTTATCTTGACGTTGTCTTCTATATTTAGGGTTGGGCATATCTCCCGGACCGAATCGAACCGAATCGAGCGGTTCTTTGTAAGTTAAATACCTGAACGGTATCTGAATTGAGAACCAACAGGTTCGATTTGGGTCTCGGTTCTAGATCAAGAACCGAATTTTTTTAAATTTTTATATATGGGATAAATCAAATTATTTTAATTTTTTCTAAACAAATTAGCAAATTAACTAATTAGGTGATTAATGTTCCAACTCCCAAGTCCATGCCTAACTAACTCAACCCAACCCAATTTTTTCTTGTAAAGTTTCTTTGTACTAGTTACTAGTTAGTATGACAAGTTAAGCAATTGATGGTTAAATCAAATAGTTGGTAAGTATTAGCAATATTTTAAAATATTTTATCTCTATAACTTCTAATTTATATTTCAATTTTTTTATGTAGACTTGAAGATTCGAAGCAAATTAATTATTGATATGGATCACTGATATTTTAGTATTAGTATCTACTTTTTGATATTTGTATACATTGATAAATTAATTTTATTGGACAACTTGTAATTTATATGTTATTAAATTGTATAACGTTAATTTGTAAAAGTTGAGATTGAATGTGTTAGACTGTCGGTAGTTGTATTTACGTAGTATTGTTATAAATGTTAAAAAAATTAATTATAATACGGAATCGAATCGAATTGAATCGAATGGTATCGAACCCGAACGGTTCCATAATTATATTTGGACCCGACGGTTCCGTTTACTAAATACTCGAAAATTTTCGGTTCGATTCGATTCGATTCTCTTCCAAGCCGGACCGTGCCCAGGCCTATATTAATCCTTTTTACATAATTTTTTCTCTCGTCTTCTATAGTCATAGGTCTGTGGTGTATATAAATCTGAGCAAAAAGAATAATTTAGTTTCTTTATTTGCTTTCTAACTATTTTTTCTATACAATATTCTTTTAGTTTATTTGTTACAGATTTTATGGCAACACTAATGGTTACATCTCTTGTTGATCTTAATTCTAAATCTTATCATTCCTTAGTGGTGGTATCTTTCTATGTAATTTTTCAAGTGTAGGTACATCTAATGCAAAATCTGTTGTACTTGCTGGTCTTTTAAATTCTAATAAAAATGGTTGTATATACTCCATATTACTAATACTTAATTTTTCTAAATTTTCTAGGGCTTTATTTTATTCGTATGTGTTGTCTCTACTAGAATCAGAACCTATAATTAATTTTCTAATAAAACTTGTAAAATTTCTAGGATTATCTTATCTGGTCATTCTTAACCTTATTTCTTCTAGCTTTAGTCTTTTGGCTATAAGATATATATCTAATGATGTCTTTCCTAAATAAGCCCACATTTCTTCTACAGTCATTTGTATAGATACGCTATTATATGCTCTAATTACAGAAATTTCTCATTTAGTTATAGTGCTAGATCTGTCTTAAGGTTTACAATTATTTAATTCTAAAATAATCATCTATCGCTTGTTAATGGTAAATTACATCTTTCTTATGACCGTATTTTTCCTAAATTTCTATATTTTTTTATCTTTCCATTCATAGTCTCTAGTAGGGGCAAAATAGTATTTACCTCTTATTTCGTATTCTGTATTCATAAGATCTTTTTTTTCCAAATTCTTAGTCTGTTTTTAATTTAGTTCTTTTGCTGACTTCTTCCATTTTGGTTTCTACATTTGTTTGGTCTTTTTCTATTAACATGTACATGTACACGGTACACACACACACACACACACACACACACACACACACATATATATATATATATATATATATATATATATATAAAAAATATAACTATCCTCTCTATTTAAAGATTCAAGTTCGAGTAATCATATTCATACTAAATTTTATATTTGTTACATCACATTTAAATTTCATTTAAGGTCCCTTTAAGCCCTTAACTTTATTTTTTTACACATTCTTATCTTTAATATTTTATTAATTAGCGCATATCATATCTTATAATGGTTTCCGGTCAAACAAGTCCGTTCTGAAGTGTAAAATTATTTTTTACCCAATCATATTTTTAAAAATAATAAATATAAAAGCGTGAAATTTTTTCCCTCATTTAAAAGCACACACAAAAAATATTTTAACTGGAATCATCATCAAAGATAAGATTTGCTTATTAATAGAATGTTGAAAATAAGAACTCGACGAAAATAAGTATGGACTAGAGTTTTACACTGAGCAAATGGTGATGACCTTAAGTAAAATTAAAATGTGGTGTTACTAATAAAAATTGTCGTGTGAATATAATTGTCCTTTTGTCGTAGGACAATTTTTTACCCTTCTTTAATTAATGAAAAAAAGAAAACATAAATCATAAAAACAAAAAACAAAAACTTTTTATTCTTTTTGTTGTTTTATGTTCTTATTGTTATTTATTAATTTTTGTTTAGTTAAATATATGGGTAAAATAATATTCTTAACAAAAATCTTTTAATTAAAAATAAACGTAAAATTGTCAACTACGGATCCAAGTGCTATACAAATAAAAAGTTACGAGTAATTATATTGACACCATAGTTTTCTTTTATCTTTTCACTTTTAATTGCACTGTAAGTCTTCAAACTTTACTCATTGTTACATTTATATCACTAATTTTTTCTATCTCATTTTATGTACAATATTTTATTAATTAGCACATCTAATCTCTGATGATAATTTATATCCAAATATTATAGTAGTATGCTTTAAAATAAAAGGTAGATATTATGTCAAAGTTTTGTATTTTGTATTTTTTTTTTCTTATTTAAAAATAAGAAGGGCAAATTTTATGCTCATCTAACAAACTTTTTGGATAGAAAAAACCTTAATCATAGATAAGATGTATTAATTAATGAACAATTTGATGATAATTGTTAAGGGATATAATTTCACATCGAATAATGATGAAAATATAGATCAATTTATAAAGGATTTATGCTTCTCCTATTAATAAGATTGATCTTTTAAAATGGAATCTCAAATTTTAACATGGTATTAGAGCATAATAAGCTCCAACGAGCTATTTGATCTTATTAAAAAAAAAAAAAAAATTAGAATAGAAATTTCAAGATTAGTTTATTCAAATGAGTCACTATCTTGCGAAGTATGTTAAGAGATATAATTTTGAATAAAGGTGAAAATATAGACCAATTTATAATGGAAAAAAAAATTCACAATTAAGAAGTTAAGTATCACTCATTTCAAAAATAAGAACAAATGTTTCAAAAAATCATATACTTATTACAATTTATCTATGATTTAATTAATTAATGAAATATTTAATTAATGAAATATATTAAGATCACAAATATATACAATTTGATCACAAATTAACTATTTAGTTAGTCACATATTATTTTTCGATCATAAATCAGAATTTTTATGTCATAAATTATTATATGGTCACAATTTGTTCATTGGTCTCAAATCAAAAATTTATACGTCATAATTTTTTTATTGGTTACAAATCACAAATATTATAAGTCAGAACTTATTAGACAATCACAAATTATTGAATTATCGATCACAAATTAACAATTTTTTAAGTCACACATTATTTTATGATCACAATTTATCTTTTTCATTGATCACATATTATTTACTGGACATAAATTAACTAATTTAATTGCCACAATCAATCAAATAATTAGTCACAAACACTCTTTCCAACCCCGACAACCATAACCATAACCACTACTACCACCACAACCAGCACCATCAACATCACCACCACCGCTACCACAAATAGCACCGCCACCAATAAAACTCACCCCAAACCACTACAGTAGCCAGAGTCGTTCCCACCTTCACCACCGCATTACCACCGCTAACATTGTTCGTTGAAAATTACACCGCAAGCGTACGGATTGTGAACAAGTAATACAGTGGACTTTTAGAGTCCGAATATCGATCTCACGAGCAATTTATACTTTTAATTACACTACTTTAATAAATTTTAATTCTAACAATAAATAGAAAAAATACACAATAAACATATGATTTCGAAAATTAACTGAAAATCTACAAACTAATAAAACATAAACGCTTGGATATTTTTGGATGAAAAACGTGGTTGACATTTATGATTTCGCTTAACCTTTATTTCATTAATATCAAACTAATTTATGCACAAATGCAAATTATCAAAATATATGGTTAGACCCGATTCTCCAATTTTAGTTAATAGCCTCTGTCGAGCGACATTAACCCTAATTGAATGGCATTAACATATTTCTATGTCGTTCAAAACCAAACAACCGCATTAAATTATTGTGAAAATACTCAAAGGGTCACTTGGGGTAGGTATATATGTCTATATACCTAAACGTGCATAAATATCACTATACCACCCAGAGTATTAATTACTTTTGGTCCAGTAAGTGCAACAATTTCTTAATAATTGCCCTAACCACTTAAACACATCATCTATTGATCAAGTAAATGATGAACCATACAACACAATAATTAAAACACCATTATTTTGATAATCAAAGCATCATTCACAACATATAAAGATATTAATGAAACTTAGATCAAGTTACTACATCATAAATTCCAACACAAAATACTTAGTTCATCATATTAAGATAATAACAAATGAGAGGTTGTATACATTACAAAGCTTGGAAAATAATGAAAAGAATTCAAAAGTATAGATACAACCCTTTTTAGTGTAGATTTGAATTCCTCTAATGGTTTCTCCAAGCTTGCTTTGATGAACTCTCCTTGTTATACTTACTTTTGCTCCCAAAATGAGCTAAGACACAAACGAAAATAAAACTAAAAGAAAGAAAAAGAGAGAGAGAAGAAAATACAATAAAACTAGAGAGGAGGGAGAGATATGGATTCTTTTGTGTTCATTCCCCCTATATTAGATATTCTAGGATATCTTTAGACACACCACAAATATCCTAAAATAAATAGCCACAAAATATTGCAAGTTGGGCCAAAATAAAATCTAGACGAAATTTAAACTGCCTAACAAATTTAACACTATGCGGCCGCATGTAGACATGCTAAAACGGGCGGGCCGGGCACACTAAAAAGCCCGTGCACAGCTCGCTATAAAAAAAGCCCGTATCATGCGGGCTTACGAGAAAAAAATTAAGTAACTCGGCCCGGACCGCAAAGCCCGCATGGGTCCGGTCATGAACGGGTCGACCCTTTTTTTTTTTATTTTTTCAAAAATTGTCACTTAAAAAATAAATGGTTAATTTTTTTTTTTTTTAAAAAGGGGCCCGCGGTTAACCGTGGGTCCATTTTCCAAAACCCGGCCTGGACCGATTAAAAATATATTAGGCCCGTGATTCGGCCCGCTAGGTTAACGGGTCGGTTCACCTTAGTCCCAAACTTCACAAATTTGTATGTTTTAAGTCCTTTTTTACTCCATTTAGCTTCGTTTTCCTTCTTTTCAATGTTTTAACCTACAAAAGTAAAAATTACACAATTATGCATAGAAATTTACTTAAATTTATCAATAATAAAATCTCAAAAAGTGACAAATAAGTGTGTAAAAACACACTTATCAAACATCACCATCACCTTACCACCGTAGTCGTTACCACCACCTAGTGGTGGCAAATAAGCTTGTGGACTCGGGCCGCTCGAGCTCAGCTCACTGGAACCGAGCTTATCTCGGGTCGAGCCTTTTTTAGGGGGACAGGTCGAGCCCGAGCCGGCCCACGAGCTTGAAAATATTTTGAAAATTTGAAAACAACCTGGAATGTAGAGAGAAAAAGGGGCCGGTTCAGGCCGGCTCGGGTCAAGTCCGATTTTTTCGGGGGCTCAAAAGCTCGGCTCCGCAAAACCCAAATTCATCGAGCTCAAATTTGATTTTGGACTCGCGGCCAGACCCGGCCAGGCTCGTTGACACGTCTACCACCACCAACAAAATGCTTCCAGAACCATTGCAGTATTTAGAGCCATTCCCACCTCAGCCACCATATCGTCATCGCAGCCACCACCACCAACAAAATCACTCTACAAACCAGATCCCAAAAGCAGTGTCATCTGCAACAGAGAGCTGAGCGCACAGAAACTGTAGCAGAGAGCCACTGCAACGGCTGTAGCGGAAACCTGTGCACACACAGCGTCATCTGCGCTACGACCACTGTCGTAGAACACAGCGCCTGCTATCAGAGCATCATTGCCTTTGTTGCAGCGGCTGCCATGCAAGGCTTTGTCACAACAGGCGATGACGTTGCGTGCATAGTGCCTCTCGTCAACGTATTTCAGCAGTCTCTTCTCATCTTCCGACGACATTGCTCCATGCGTGAGGGAGAAAATAGAGAGAGATAAGAAAAGTAATAATTAGGGTTGATAGGTTGGATAGGTAGATTAATTTAATTTTACAATGTTAAAATTTTGAATTATTACCTAGATTTTGAAAAAAAAACTTTTAAATAAGATTTTTGAATTGTTTAAAAAAGTTAAAAAAAGGGTTTGGACTACTCCCCTGAATAATAATAATGCAACGAAAAAGTTTGAGATAAATTGCAACAAGGAGCAAAGATTAAAAACCTTTAATACAATTAAAATATACAAAATAAATAATTATGATGACAGTATAATCCTAAAGTTAAATATCGTGGCTACTTTGGATGAGATGGGTGATGGGCAGTTGAAATAAGGGTTTGAAAGTTGATTTAATAAGACTTTTTCCTTGGGATTTAAATTTGATTCAACCACTAAATTTCAAATTTTACTTGCTTATAATTTATAAATACCATTCTGGAAAGCCCGATTTCATAGTTAGGCTTGGTTAGGCAGAAATGAACTTTTTTTAAAGATTCAATTTTTTAATTAAGTGATTGGTAAATTTTATTTCTAAATTCACGTATGATTTAATGATTATAATAATGTCAATTTGTATTATTGTTGATAGAATGTAAAATTTATTTTACTTTTGTAACAATACGTAACATTACTAATATTTTTTTTTTTTTTTTTTTTAACATTATAAGTCAATATAGTTATTAAAAAAAATTAATATCTGTTAAAGATCAAAACATTTAAAATTTTAAATTAAAAGCATAGTTACATATAGTATAGAAGGAATTAATTTAATATCCGTTGGGATACAATTTATAAATTCAGCCAAAGTCAAATATTAATTTCGACAATATATTCAGATTATCACTCATTATTATTTACACATTTCGTGATACTTACTACTATTTCATTTTCATAAATTTGCCAAATAAATGCTAAATCAACTAGGATTATATCTTAATTATAGATAATTGGAGAAACTAAATACAAAATATGAAAAACTATCGTTATGTTGCTTCTCAAAATCTATGGCCATTGGACTGCAGCTATAATGAATTTTTAAAATTTAATAACAAATTTTGAAATAAGTTTTGATTGTTTGAGAATCATAAGTTGGGCTTTAAATTCAATCCCAATCGGGACCTTAAAAGGGTAGGAAACTTGGTCAAGATAAGCTAAAATTAGGCAGACTTTACCTAAGGGTTACCATATTTTATTTTAAATAGTTTTTCTCTAAATTATTTTATTATTTTTATACGTTTAAAATTGAAATACTTTGATTGCATTTAAATTAAAATGTTAATTTAAAGAGTTTATTGGAGCATGATTTTGAGAATTGACTCTTTAAAATAGAGAGTATTTTATATTTAAAGAATCTCTCACAGATACTTTAAGAATAGATATTGGGTTTGGTTATCTAAAATTGACTCCATCTCTATTTTAAAAACTTAAACTAGAGAATATCTTGGAACTTACTTCTAAGCATTAATTATTTAAAATAAAATCATGGCTATGTGTGTCGATGTAGAGTAATGGCAAACTCGAATGAAGATCAAAGAGCTCATTCCCAGTCCCATCCGAATGAGCCACCAAGGTATAATGATGTTGCATGTGCATCATTGTTTACACATAATTTGACATTTCAGTGAGTTGACATATTTTTAGACATTGATTTTAACAATAATTTTTTCAAACAATGGCTAAATTTTTGACACACGAGTGTTAAATAATATGTACATATTTTGATGTACAAATAGCTTAATCCACTAGATTGACCATCGGTAAAGAATTGCCAGTGTCCAACATATGAAGCAGAAGCGTATAAATAATGAACGAACACGCTATCAGAGTTTCGTTGATTCCAAACGAATAACGCAACATGATCACCTTTTAATTCCTATTGATTTTTAAGAAAGCCAGAAATTTAGGCATAAAAAAATATTATTATTCGCGCACAAATATATAAAATTTGAATTTGTTGATTTTAAATATCAAATATTGAGAATTTAAGAGACTAGAAAATTTCAAAGTCTATAATATTTATTCAAAACAAACTCTTCTTGATATGATTACTTAAACCATTATTTAAAAAAATATATATAGATTTAGTTGAAAACAGTAAAGAGAACGCCCCCTAACTGGGTCTATTAGCTGAAACTTCTTGCATCAAATTTAGCCATGCGATCCCTGATATTCCACAGCTTCTTTATTTGATATTCAAACTCTTACGTAACTCTCTAACTGACCTAATATGTCTCCAATAATTTATATTAATTTAGCCCCTATTCTTTGCAATTAATGCATTTGGAGACCTCACAATACCTAAAGCTTGTTTGGTTCCGATTTAAATTTAATTTTAATCTACGTCAAAATCAAACAATCAATATTAACCACATCTTTCATGGGTTCCACAACTTTTCAATCACACATTTCAAAAATTTCTATCACAATCTACTAAAAAAAAAAAATCTAATTTTAGTCTATACCAAACACCCTACTAAAATATGGTTTTTTTAAAAGTTTTTATATTTTTCATTTAAGTCCCTAACCTTCTCAAAAAATATGGATTCCGTAGCATTTAATAATCCTTATCATCAATAAATAATCTTGATTCGCCACTTTCATATTTTAAAATATGTTTATCAGTATTTTCACTCTGACCCCTACAATATTTAAAAACTTTAAATTGGCCCAAATTTTCCTAAACTCCAAACATGTGCCACATATTATAGTCTACATTTCTATAAAGTTTTGGGCGTATATTTTTTACTATTTTATACAAACAAATGAAACAATGATAGACATAAGCTTAAAAGATTTGACACATTTCTATGAGTTCCAAATCACAATATTTTATCTAAATAGTGTGAAAAAGTAAATCAGTTTATTTTAATATTTTTAAAATTTATTTCCTTTACAAACTTTTAGAAGATAATCTCAAACTCACGTATTTTGAGTCTATAAAACGGTGAATGCTAAAGAACAAAAAAATGAAAAAATAAAGCAAAAGAAGAACAATACTTGATTTAAACGGTTTTATTACAACTTTACATCTCGAGAAGGTGATAGCAACGAGCACGACACGTTTAACGACCCTCATTTCTCAAAATAAAAGCATTTTATAAGAAATCGTAGGTAACCATGTCATGTCTATAACTGGTATTAGTAATGGTATCCTAGTTGAAATTTATCCGGTTTAGCAACAAATTCAACGAACTAGCTTATCGTGTTCAAATTCAAGCTTAACAATATATCAATACTTAATAATTTTATTCTTTAAATGAAATTTAACAAATTTCGAATGAACCAAAATCAATATGATTCTCTTTTAGCCCATGTTTGGCACCTTAAAAATTTTTAAATTGTTTGCTACAATATTATTATTTACCACACATTCACATAATAAAATATTCTACATACAAATCAATAAAAAAAATTTACTTTTTAACCAAACATTCTCCAAAAAATATTATTCAAAACTCTTTAATTTTTCAAATAAGAGTATCTCCAAGAGACTCTCTATTTTTAAAGAGTATATTCTATAATTTAAAGAGCAAAAATTTTAAAATGCTACAATAGCCTCTTTATTTTTAACATTTAATTTTATTATTCTCAATCTATATTTATTGTAGGGATGGCAATGAGGCGTGTTCGTGTTCGGGGCGGGGCACCTTTATCCCGCCCCGTCTCACTCCAACCTCGTCCGTCCCGTGTCCCGCCTCGTCTTAGACGTGGCGTGGTTCGGGGCGGGGACGGGGCGAGAATTTTCCTCGTTTGTTGTTCCGTTTAATTTTTATTTTATTTATTTTTTTACATTTTCAAAATTCGAGTTATGTTATTATTTAAAGTTCAACCCTTAACCCAAAACTTAAAGGTCATTCTATATATTTTAAATTTTTTTCTAGTTTTTTCGATCAAAATATTAACTTGCTTTAATTAATTGGTATAAATCTTTCAAAAGTAAAAAATATTTATTTAACTATCATGATTCAGAATTTCAGATTATATAATTTAATTATAATAAAAAGATTGAATGATCAAATTTATAAATTATACAAATCGTGTTTGGGGCGGGGCCTCGTCGGGTCGGGCGGGTTAAATTGTCATCCCTAATTTATTGTCTTTTTTTCATTCTTTTATTTTTATCATCTTCACTCAAATAATTATATCACTTTATTTAATTAAATCAATAAATTGTGCATTGAAAATTGGAATCTTTGAAATATTAAATTATAAAGGGGTGGGTTTGGCTCTCCAAATTTGGAGAGCCAAACCCACTCTCTATTTTAATTTGAAGAGTCAAATACACTCTTTATTTTAAAATGTTAAATTAAAGAGTCTCTTGAAGTAAAATTTTAAAGATTGATTATTTAAAATAGAGAGTATTCCACTTTTAAAGAGCTTCTTGGATGTGTGTCAAACCAGGGCTTAATATATATATATATATATATATATATATATATATATATATATATATAACTTGAGATTTAGCATTCAACTTGAGATTTAGCATTCAACCTTGTAATTCATAAATACTTTCTTTTATTAAGTTTTTTAGATTTACTTATTTGAATTTTATTTTAATGGCAGGAAGTTTGTAATTTTTAGAGTCAAATTGCTCATATCGATTTCATAATTCATTACTAATAGTAGCAAGTTGTTGTCCGATATGATTTTTTATTATTCTGTTTTCTTTTCATTTTTCTTCCTTTTGTTACTGATTTAAAAAAAAAAAAAAAAAAAATTAGATGAGGGTATGATTATCCTTTTACAGAAAGATAGGTTCTTAATTGTTTAGTGAGGACTCAAGTGATACCAAATGGAAACATTGGATATCCTTATTCTATACAAGTGTAACATTGGGGGCCTATGTTGATATTTTTCCTAGTTTATTTCTTTTTCATCCTTATTGTGGAGAAAAAATAGGCAAATTTAGTATCAGTACCTTTTTTGTTGGTGAAAGAACTGTTCAACAGCATTATTTCCCGGGCGAATAATACAATTTCCCCTCGCGAGTCTCTATCTCCCGTTTTGTTCATTCCCATTCGCCAGATTTCCCTTTTCAAATTAGGGTTAGAGTTCTCTGATTGTGACAGTTTATTAGAGAAAGTAATAAATACGTATATTTACATATACTGAATTAGTATCGTTATATTATTAGGTCTTATGGAGAAGATCTGAACATACGGGCAGAAAAGGGGAATTTGCGAACAATGAGCGCTTCCAGATTCATAAAGTGTGTCACTGTGGGCGATGGTGCAGTTGGCAAGACCTGCCTCTTGATTTCCTATACCAGTAATACATTTCCAACGGTCTGTCGTCTTTCTCTTTGTTTTGATTCTATGTCTTTATTCATATGATGAATTTTCATAATTGGTTTTTCGAAATTAATTGCAAAGTTTGGATTTATTTATTTATTATTATTTTATTGGAAATGATTGAAAGGTTATCTATCTCCAGGATATTACAACATTTGAGTTTTTTTTTTCGTGGATCAGTTTCTGAATTATATCACCAGAAATAGGAATTTGTACATCAAAATGAAGAGAGTTTTCCTTCACATCCAAATATTATTTTTATTTACAGTAAAGTGTAAAAGATGGAATTTTATCACCCACATTGTAAGAATTAGTCGCAGACTTGTTGTTTCTGATATATGCCATTTATCATGCTTTGAACCTGTTATTTATAATTTGATACATTTATTTTGGATACAGTTTGTTCTTTCCTTTCTCAAATTGATTACCTGTTTTATTGTTTTCTTTTCTTCTATCAAATGAATCAGGACTATGTGCCTACCGTGTTCGATAATTTCAGTGCGAATGTGGTGGTCAATGGAGCCACTGTTAATCTAGGCCTGTGGGATACTGCTGGTAAACACGGGAAAAATCTTTCAAGATATTAGTAATTTCGAAGCTTTACACACAAACACACTCCCAGATGAGCATGAATTTCTCTATGAATCTGCACTTGTTTTTTCGGAACAGGGCAGGAGGACTACAATAGATTGAGACCTTTGAGCTATCGAGGAGCTGATGTTTTCATTTTGGCATTTTCTCTCATTAGCAAGGCCAGCTATGAAAATGTTTCCAAAAAGGTGTGACTTCGACTACTCATATAAGAACGTGTTTATCTCTGTATACATTGGTCTTTCTGGGATTATCTACAACTGTTTCTTTTGGCTTGATAAATTATTTCTGCTTTGGCTCATTTTCCCAGTGGATCCCTGAATTGAAGCATTATGCCCCTGGAGTTCCTATAGTTCTTGTTGGCACAAAACTTGGTGAGATATTTGATTGAATTTCTTTCCATGCATATAGCTAACCAGATTCTTATCTGTACATGATGTGTTTACGAGAGTGCTTCTGCATATCATATTTTACTGTACTGAAGTGACACATTTTTATATGGTGAAAATTAGATGCACCAAATATCTCAAACGATGGAAAAAGTAATAGTAGAAATTTGAACGAATGGAATAAAGACTAATCGTCACCCTCTATCAACTTAGTTTCATGGTGCAAATAGTACCTCCTTCTTGCTACTTGTTTTATACAATAACTATTGATCTCAATGTGCTTTCTTTGGTCATGTGGAGCGGGCTTATGAGCAATATAACGGTGGCTTTATTATGCCAATTTAGTTTCATAGGATTTATACTAGCAACAAGCAGTTCCTTTAGCAACATTTCTAGCCACATAAGCTTACAAACCCATAAGCTATGGCACTAACTTCTACTTTGGTAGAAGTTGCAGGAATTGTTTTTTTTTCCTCCTCCATGTAACCATGTTGCCTTCCATGAAGGCACAGTACACTGATGTAGACTGTCTGTTGGAAATTAAACCTGCCCAATCGGCATTTCTGTAGACTGAAATCTACATAATAGACCTTTTATCTGGAATGCCTTTCCAACTAATCAAAGTTCTATATGTAGCCTCAAGATGCTCTGTACATGGCGAACACGTAAACTGGCTCACGAAACTTAATGTAAAGGCCAAATCAAGTCGAGTGTGAGACAAGTAGATTAACTTCCCAACTATCTTTGATATCACCCTTCGCAAGTTCTTAAAAGTTTAGATGTGCATATTATTCATGATTTGTTAATTAGAAGGTTCCAGTTATCCATAATTTACGATAATAGTGGATTCAGATCTTCGGGATGACAAACAGTTTTTCGTCGACCATCCAGGTTCTGTACCAATCACTACAGCTCAGGTGAGTAGTGCATAATTTGTTCATTTCATTCAATAATAACAGAGTACTGTTTATATTTATCGTCTTTTTAATACCCCAAGTTGTCAACATTTTATTTCCGTTTTACAACTTCCAGGGGGAGGAGCTGAGAAAAATGATTGGCTCACCTGCTTACATTGAATGTAGTTCGAAATCACAGGAGGTGTATATCATTTTCCCCCTTTTTTTCTCTTGATAACTTTTTGTCAAGATTCTTACTGAAATACCTCCTTACTGCAGAATGTGAAAGGAGTTTTTGATGCTGCCATTAAAGTTGTGCTCCAGCCACCCAAGCAGAAGAAAAAGAAAGGAATGGCTCAAAAGGCCTGCTCCATATTATGATCAGCGATAGGTGCCATTATTATCCCCTTCCTTTACGTCCCTCTCAGTTCCTCTTCCCTCGTAGAAAATAGGATGACTTTTCGATCCTTGTTAAAAGAGGTGATGGCTTTGAATCTCTAACTGTTCAGTCACGTTGTACGCTTCTCCTTTGCGCTATCACGTTTTTAATTCTTGTTTTTTGATTCATTAATAGACGTGATCACAAATTTGCTTTACAATGTTGTCTGAAGTTAATGTCTTATATAATGCCTTTGATTATCTCAATGTTTTCATCTGATGTGATCACCTCATCGTCTGATTTAACAGAGGCGCTACCAGATCACAATATAAATCTTGACAATGGCGAAGTGAAGCAGTTAAAACTTGATTATACAAATCCGTTTAAAACTAGTATTAAAGCAGACCCAAAAAATGAGTTGAATTGAGTGCTTAAAAATATGGGAAATGACAATCATTGCATATCAATCCTTAGTTATTACCAGCCTTGAATATATTTCAAACAAAATAATATATCAATTCAAGTAAGCCATGTCACTCAATTTGAATTTTTACTTTCCTATTTTTATTTATAATGGTAAACCAAATTTAATTATGGCTAAATATCAAAGTTCTAAAAGCACGAGGAGGGACTAGTTTTCTAATATGCTTTACACTGTGTGTGTGTGAGAGAGAAAGAGAGAGAGAGAGAGAATGATATAATAAGCATCATTGCTCATCTTATATTAAGTATCGATGATGTGTCATATAAACAATTGATGAACTTTAAATTTAATTCAAATATTAAGGCTCATCATAAGTATATCTATTAATGAATTTATATGACACGTTATCGATATTAACATAAGATGAGTATCGGTGCTCATTAAATCAGGGGCAAGTCAAAAATAAAATCATGAATCATACAAACGACATAAATAGGGGGAAAATCTTACTAATCACAATTTCTCTTCAACCTCAATTCTCACCCGTAAACAATAAACCTGTCAATAAAAAAGCTTAAAAATAATGAAAAATAAAATCACGAATCAAACACAACATAAATACGAACAAAAAAAATATTAAAAATAACCAAAAATTTCTTACCAAATATGCAACCGCATGCTTAGTTACAAATTCTTTTCCATTTCACCCATAAAACAATTAAACTTTTCAAAAGAACCACTCATGTTTTTTAACTTTCCAAATTAAAAATTAGATTTAATAATTTTTTGTTCAAAAATCAGGTTAGAATTCATCTTTAAAAATTAATAATTATATTATAAAGTTAAATTAATCTACGTACCCACTCCACCTCTTCGTGTCCATCCAATTTATTCTCAAACCCTAAATCATTTTACTCCCTCCACCTTCTCTAGAATCAATCATGCTACATGTTGCCCCCAGGGGCACATCTGAATTGGCAGAAGAAGGCAGGAGAAAAATTTATATAGTTGTGGTCCTGGGTTCGATTCTTAGGAGGAGAACTTGGGAACACATTGGAAATGCATGCTACCCTGGTCAATTTCAGGCATAATCATTGATTTACCCCTTCACCAAGACCTAGGAGCAGGCAGGTGAGGGCGCCAGTAATGGGGCGTCATCCAAAAAATTCATGCTACATGTACAATGATGGTTGACAAATTTTGTTGACAATAATGATTTGACATCATCATGTTCATCTATTTCAAAAAATTTCAAAAACTGTTTTTAAATCAACTGTCCAGATTTTACCACATCAAACATTGTCAACCATCATTGTACAAGTAGTTTAATTCCTCTAGAATAATGCTACTGGTATTGTACTGTTGTACATAATGGAGAGAATAAAAGTTAAATTAATCTACGTACCCACTCCACCCCTTTTGTGTCCATCCAATTTCATTCTCAAACCCTAAATCATTTCACTCCCTCCACCTTCTCTAGAATAATGGTACTTGTACATAATGGAGAGGAGAAGTTTTTTTTTTTTTTTTTGTTGAAGAAATTATGATCCAATAATATCTTACCATATCATTTGTATTTAAATCATTTTGTAAACTATTATGTACATGTAGTACAATTGATCTTCTCTATTCTCTCTCTACCTATCTACTCACCCTACTATACTTATCATCGCTCGCCTGCCATCGATACCAAGTCACTGCCACCTCTACCACAATGTAAGCAGCAGTGTTCCTGTACCAACATCTCGCGTAGCGCACTCATCACCTCTGTGCTTGCGCATCGCACGATGTTGTTTCATTGTTGTAACTTGCACGATGCGTGTGTCGCCGTGCAGCGGCGATGTGTTGGTGGTGGTGTGACGATGGGTTGTGGTTAGGATAAAGATAGCTATTGGGCTAGAATTTGTTTCGCTCCCCACATTTCTTCATGGTTAAGATACACACAGCAGCAAGCGCCTTAGCAGGCACACTGAGCACTATGCAACGATGCCTAGATCATCGTAAGTTTGGTGTGGTTTTTCGATCTGTTGCTTAGCTGGTGTTTTGGGGTGATTTTTTTTTTTGTTGTTGTTGGTGTTTTGTAAATGGTTGTAGTGGGGTGAGTGTAGGTGTAGACGGTGGCAGTGGATCGGTGGTGGTGAAAAGTTGGCTTCGCATTCGATTGGTATCGATGGAAGCGGTATGAAGAGTGTTTATGGTAAATTATTTGAGATTGTGACCAATAAATTGGTTAATTTGGCCAATAAATAATATGTAATCGATAACATGTGATCAATAAATAATATGTAATCTAAAAAATGTGAGATTGTGATTAAATTTGTAATTGTGATTCACAATTCACAATTATTAAGTTGTGACCAATTAATTTGATAATTTGTGATCAAGAAATAATTTGTGACTAATTAATTTGATAATTTTTAATTATGAAATAAGTTGTAACTTAAAAATGTTGTGATTTGTGATCCACAAATAACACACGACATTTTAATTTGATAATTTCTCATCAATAAATAAATTGTGACATAAAATTGATAATTTGAGATCGAGAAATAATGCGTGACCAATTAATTTAACAATTTATTACTGATAAATAAGTTGTGGAGTATGAAATTTGTGATTTGTGACTAGTAAATAATTGTGACAATAAATTGTATAGTATTATGATCTTAATATGTTTAATTATTTATTTTAATTAATTAAATATAACTATGACCTAATTTTTGAATTTGTAAAACATGTTTGTTAATTTTTAAATGTGTATTTTTCCCAAAAACATTATATCAGTTCAAACAAACCTATAGATTCTTGGTGTTTGGGCCTTTCGATCAGCTTTACATAGTGAGAAAGAGTAAAATTGCTTATGATCAAAGAATTGATTGATTACTGGAACATGACTTTTCATCTCCAAAACTTGTTAAATGAATGTAAGTTAATGGCTTTAAAAAAAAAAAAAAAAAAAACACTATAACCAAGCATTTTAGAAAGTGATACTTCGAGGGATGTTGGATAAAGTTGTGATGTACTCAAACAATGATCGTGAATTGTGCGATTTCTTCCACTGTGGAATCTTGAGCCATATAAATCAGTGCAGTTCGTACTGATGGGGTAGTGCATTCTAAAGGTTGAACCTCAACCTTGAGGGTTCCACATCACCTCTATCCTGGAGTATCGGGAAAGAGGTAAATTGCAGGTTATGCCTCCAAGAGTATAGGGTGGAAGGCTGCTTGTACACTTGCACTTATCCAAGAGTCAAATCCATATTTTAGGATTCGAATTCTTGACACGGCAGCCTCAAGCAAAGTTGGATTTCTCCACCCTCCCCTTTTACCACTTGAGTTTAATATTGTTCAAGGAAGCTAACCAGCTTTCTTGGTCTAGCTAATGCGGAAGCATGGGCATTACAAGGACTCATAATTGTGGTTTACAAAAATGAAATGGTCAAGTGTACCTCTATTTTCCGATGTTTGGTGTGGTTGGTACACTAGTACCTACAAATTGAAATTGATTAGTCCACTCGCTAGCATCACTTGTTACTATATTCTCATTGATCTGATTTTGTATCGATTGTATTACGCACTTTATTTCGTCTTTTTGTAGGTGATTAATCTTAATGAAAATTTCTTACCCAAAAATAAAATTGACTCCTCAAATTTATATAAACTCAAAAATTAGTTCTACATAATACTAAAAAAAGGTTTGTGATAAGAATCTTCATGGGCGAAATTATAGTTTTCATATTATTTAATTGATGAAACAATGACACTACAAAAATATTGTTATATATTATTCGGTTGTGCTACGTGTATATAATATGTCTACATAATGATTACATACATGTAATGTAGTGAGCTATAATTGGATCATAATTTTGGATGAAATTTTTTTTTTATACACTATGAGGTGGCACACATTTTCATCATTAATTTCAACAATACTTTAAATAATCAATGACATAAATTTTAAGAGCACACACAATGTCAAGGAAGGTTTAAGGCAGCAACGTACAAACAGAATTTTCCAAAAAAAAAAAAAGAAAGAAAAAAAAAGGAATAAAATTGTTCTTTTTAATAGGTTAGAGATTAACTTGATACTGAGACAATAGATTAGGGACCAGTTTTGAAATTTCAAAAAGAAAAGAAAATTCACGTACGTGGCAAGTTGCTCCAGTTTTATGCAGTTTGAAGTATAATCGTTATAATTTATACTTATCTTTTCATGGATCATACGCATATACGATATAGCTTAATCATTCAATAATTAGGAATTGTTAAACCTCCTTTTCTTCTCAGTCTTCCCTTTACACTGTGATTTGCTATTTCTCGAGAAAGAATTCAAGAATCCCAAATGGGTAAAGTTAAATTTTTTTACTTTATTTGTTTTTAATTTCTGAAATAGTGATCTTTGTTACGTTCTTTCTATGATACGATTTTTCGTATTTTGGGAAATGTCTGCATATTATATATTGTGTTTTGAAGTTTTTGTTGTTGCAGAGGAAGTAGAAAAAGAGGTAAAGACAGAAATGGTAATGGAAGGGGTGGCATCAATAGCCCTTTTACCCAATGGGTCCATTTCTGGCCATTTTATTCAGCTTCCCAACTCCATCTGCTATGGCCTCCATGGCACTGGTACAGTTTTATCCTTCAATTACGTAATGGGATTGATTACACTTCAAATATGTTTATTGGCTCTCTGTGTGTAATGTATGTTTTGTTTAATACATTAGTGTTCTTCATAATATGTGGGGACGTTTGTCCTCAATTACTCTGTATGTGTACTGACTTCAATTAACTTTACAGTATAACTCAATTTCGGGAACTGAAACTGGAAGAAAAGGTAGAGCAAAGAAACAACTGTGTAGTTGATTATATATCTATAAATAGAAACTATTTGCTCTTACAGCAAGTTTGTATTTGTATATTTTCTTAATTCACCATCTGTTTCAGTCATTTATATTCTTGTCAACCTGGATAACTGTCGAGTAAGAATTCAAGAATCCTGGTGATGGAAATAAACATAAACTGGTGTTGCCTATCAGGATACTTTATATATCAGTTGTTAAGCTCTATATCATCATGTGCATTTTAGTGTGCGAATACAGGAAAAACAGGTTCATAGTGTTTGTTTTATGTTTTACTGAGAAAGACAACATTGTGCCTTTCTATATTTACTCGTTCATTTTTTCTTTTGTTTTTTCTATAATGGTTAAAGAGCTTGACTGTGAAAGAGAATGCAGCAGGGGTGAGGATTACCGCTTGATAAAGCTCACAGTAACAGACTATAATGTCAGTGTCATTTGCTACCTTTTTTTTATTCTTAAAATCGTTTTTGTTTGTCATTTTAGTTTGATGAAAAGTACTAACTCGTTTGGTGAAAATTTTAATCAATATCACAGAGTAAGAAAGAAAGGAATGTGGTGGTAGAGTGCAGAGGACATGATGCTGCGAAGATATGTAAAATTGACCATGCTCATGGGTAAGCCATCTTTTAAGAATACATATACACATATTTACATCGACGATGAACATGTGTGTGTGGGTGTGACATATGTAGTGTTTAGTATTGGCTAAGGATATATGACAGTTGCTTCAGTTAATGCTATAATCCAAGGTACTTTGATAGCCTCTATGTTGTACTTGTTAGTGCCTGCTCATTTACCTTTTGAACTCGATTAATCATGGTTTTATAACATCCTTTGACAAAGTGATAGAAAAATGGTTAAATTAGTTGTCAATGCATTTGATGTGTCTTAAGACTTATGTTTGGTCCTACTAAAATGAGCTAACTACTCGAGGATAAATTAAGGAATAATGACCTAATGATTGAGACATGTTTTGTATAGATCTAAAGAAGCTTCTAATGCAATCTCAATTAAAGAAAACCAAAAGAGGGATGGGTAGACCAAACTAATATGGTCCATCATAGTTGCTAAGGATCTAGTTGCTTTAGATTCTCTAGTATATCTAGCAATGAACCGAATAGAGCACATAAAAAATATTCATTTGAGAATGAGGTTTAGTTTGGTGTTGTTTCATACTATCTGAATGAATGTTGCATGGTAGATGAGTGAATACTGAGTTTCTATCAATATATACAAGGTGTAATAATTACACAGATTATATTATCAGGGGTTTTAAAATGGACCCTTTCTTTTTTCCAGCAGTCCCTTGGCTTAGTTTCTTCCTTATTGTGTTCATTTAATAACAGGTGGCAGAAGGACGTTGTGGGTATGCTTGAAGAGAAGCGTGAAAAGGACCAGGTTTCAGTTTCTTTTGAATGTGAGACGTTGAAAGCCGAGAATGCAGCCGAGGAACATGTCCGAAAGTTCATGCCTAAGTTAGTTGGGTTGGATGCAGTTGGTAAGAATTACTAGCACATTCTAAACTTTTGAATGTTTAAGGCTGTCCGTTTGCTTTGAAAAACTAGATAATGGTGAAGGTTAGTCTTTCCTGGTTTTCACATTATTTATAAGCCATTACTATAAGTTCTTGAAAACCTCAAACCTAGGATTGATTACTATATCAAAAGGAATTTCAATGTCCAACCTTAATATAGGTATTTCCGTATCGATACCCAAGAAATAAAAGAAAAGACAATAAAATTGTACCTCTCAAAATTTCTCTCAAAATTTATTTCAACTATGATCTCTGTTGACTTGCATGTGTGAACCCCAAAATTGTTTGTGACTGTCTGACTGATCAAGTCTTTATCGACTTATTTATATCCGTGAACCCAAAATCACCCCTCCCAAACTCCGTTGAGAGAGAGGGAGTGCATTAGGACCTTCGTCTAGCTGAAACTGGTCCATGACCAGTGGATGGGGATGCGCTGCAAGGTACTTGTAGTCCCTTGTATGATGCATTCAGTTATTCTCTCCCTATCCCCCCACTCCCTGGTGGGTGCGCTTGTGCCCCCTAATACTATTGGATGATCCATTTAGTTCTTCTCATAACCTTCCCCATGCGGCCAGGGGGTAGTATCCTTTCCAATTCCATGATGATACTTGATGTTTGAAGTGCCAGTTTTGACTCATCTTGCCAAATATTTACAAGAAGCCTGGTCTTGCAGTTAACATTGGCCCAATGAGAATCACCGGCATGGACTTTGAAGCAGAGACCGAAGTCACCGAACAAGAACACAATCAGCAGAATATGTGATCTTGATGGTGCCCTACTCTTTTTGAAGACAATATAATATTCAACTTCTGCTTTCCATTTTGATCTAAAAGTTATCGATGGTTTTGTACACTCGTCTCAGACTAAATATTGCATACTTGTGGACTCGGTTGCAGCATAGCCACATTTAGATTCAAAGTAGCTCCCATAATAATATTACTATTGGGCGTGTCTGGTTGTGCACCGAGTTGTGTTTAGTATTTTATGTCAAACATGTCTTGAAATTTGCAAGAATGTTGCAAGGATAACACAAATATAATAACTTTTTGGTGCAGTAATGGCGTCTTTGGCTGAGAGGAATTGAACAATATTGAAGGAAAAAAAAAAACTAAAATCCTTTATAACACTTAATAATAAACATGCATTGAGAATAATTCTTTGCATGTCAAATCAACAAGTAAACTAAATTTTAGGGTGCGTTTAATTGCAAGCATGAAATTTGCATGAAATTAGTAATTAAATGTATTTGATTGATTTAGTTTTCAACCTAGAAAATATTAAAATCGTCCATTTTTTATTGACAGGTAGATGAGAGAGAGAGTGTGTGTGTGCGTGCGCGTATGTGTGTGTATGTGTGTGTGAATTATCTGAAAAATAAAAATTACCCCTACTTAAGAAAAATATTTTTCTTATTTTTGAGGAAAATATGATCACATGATCAAAAGTTGAAAAATATTTTTCATGAAAAATATAGGCAATCAAACACACTCTTACATAATGACAAATAATTATAGTGTCAAATGTTAAAAAATAGCGTCAATCAAATTCAATAAGTTGTGAAGGTCATACACACGTACAGTATACATGGATTCCATGAAGATCACTGTAAGCAGCAATAGTTAAAAAGGAATAATTATCAACAGCACTCGAACCTCGTCTAGTATGCCATTAGAGGAAATAGATTTCAAAGCAGCACAATCTGAGGAGAGCAACTTCCACAAGGTTAAGCTTTCCCAAACAAGTTAGTATTGTCCCGCTCAACCTACTATATATAACATCGACCTCTTTCACTATACGCACACACAATTCGTGTCATAATGAAGAATAGAGGTAAAATGATCAGCTAATAAGTGAAGAAGCATAAGCAAAGTCAATAAAAATTTAACATCATACAAAAGAAGATTGGAAAGTTTACAATATCAATGAAGAAAAAGAAGCTAAAATATTGTTTATTGTATTTGTCTTCTCCAATCCTATTTAATGCTACGTTCACATGCATTTAGCATGGCGAAAAAAGATATCAATATCACATAACATAAAGAGAAGTAGTGTATTCAAAGTTGACGTGGAGAAGAAGCATAAGAAAAGTTCATAAAAAATTCAACATCGCGAAAAGGAGAGGCACAATGGAAGAGCTTAATCGATCTACGTTCAACAGGTAGAAGTATAAGAGAGTGTCTAAATCACAATATCAAATTCATATTATTGCATCATATACATACTTCCATAGAAAACTGTTGATCTTATATGACAACCCCACCCAAAAATGAAAGGAATTAGACAAGTGTACAAGTATAATGGGGAAGAAAGGCAGAAGAAGGAAAAAGAAGAGAATGCCATCTTCAAAGCTAGAAATGAGAAATTTTAGAAGGCGAAAAGAAAACCTGATTAAAGATGCAAATTGTGATCAATAAAACATCACTCCTCCGACGCTTCATCTGTATCAGACAAGGACAAAAGGGTACAAATCCCAAGCACATGCCCATTAAGGCACACATAATACTCAATGCAATCTTCATAAGCACCCAACCTACAGCTTGCACTTGCTGGTATCATCTTAGCTTGCAGCATGTTCCACAACTTTGCCTTACAATATGGACATACCTCTGTAGGATGCAGTGGTGCGCTCCTGTTAATCAGCAATTTCCTTACCTTTGATGTCGCGAAGGATTTAAATATTCCTCGGAAAATCCCAACATCCCCTTCATCCCCTTGGTCAATATGTTCACAGGGATCAGACACGTATAAAAACATCAGTTCTACACTGTGGTAATAAGAAGCTCTTCCCTGATGTTCTAGAGAACCTTGTTCTGTAGACAAAGTGGCCAGGAATGTGAATGTTATTGAATAAGCCACCCTTGTCACATCCGGAACAGTATATGAGTAGTTTTCCAAGTGCTCTCCAGTTACCGTCAACAATGTGACTTCCATTAGATTGCAAATCAAGCATCATTTTAGGAGCTCGTGTCTTACAAAACTCCTTCCAGAGGAGTCGTTTGGCAAGATCGTCAAACCATTTGCATACACAAGAAAATGTTGCAACCAACTTAGGGTTCCAATTTAATTGATTAAAAATCAGGAATATCATTTCCTCACTAAGATGCCCTTTTGTGCATAGACAACTTGCTGAGTGTATGCAGCGGTATTGCTTTGTGATAATCATTGTCTTCACCTGGCCATGGCAATAGAAATAATGATAAATAGCTCAATGTTGAGATCTGCAAACTTAAAGTGCAGCTGAATTAGTCAAACAGACAAGTGGAAATGTCATGAATGGTGAAACAGAATTCCATTTTTAAGGACCCAATGATGTTGCAGTAAAATGAAGTCAGGAAGAAAAGGTTGATGAAGCATTGTACAACTTTAGTTGCCAAAAGAAACCAAAATTTTAAAATCTTGTTTTTTTTGACAAATTTCATCATCCTTTTAATTAGCAGTAAATTAAAATTAATCATTATCCTATCTCACATTGTACACAAGACAGAATTTGAAGGAATATCAATTGTAATCAGAACCACAAGGAGAAATCTAAAACACCAGGAAGTTTTCCAAAACTATAGACATCTAAAATTTCATTCTTAAGCATTTCCATGGGTTAAACTTAAAACACATGCTGCAAAGTTAACATAAGTTAACATATATGATAAACTCTTACAGATTGTCAGTTGTGAAGCATGGAAACTCCTCCAAAGGTGGGGGTCCAGTACTAGTGTCTGACATGTATTGTAGGCCAACACATGTTTAATTAACACACCATATGGCGATTGTCCTATTTTAATGTTAATTTCTCAACATACAATGACCACAAGGTTGGCATATTCTAATCAAAGCTTCAAAATGAGTATTGTTGAAAACAAGAAGTTATAAAAATAACAATATAGCATATAAATGTATAATTTTATTTTCATTTGCATTCTAAGAACTCTGAGACTGAGTCCCACATCCATTTCCATGCCTAAAAGATTGTTAGACTCTGAAACACGAGTCTACAGTGCCCATCATTGAATCCAAAACATAATTCCTTTTCCCAAACTATATTAACATCGAAATTTATTTGAGAAAAGGGAACTACAAAAAACTAAAACACAAGGAAAATCAGTAAAAGATTACCCCAAAAACCTCATATGCAATAGCCAGCAAAACAAAAAAAGTTTAAAGCTTTGCAAAAGAAATTATGTTACCCAACTAAAATATCATGCAATAATCCATAAAACCTGCATTAACAGTAATCCACAAAACCCGAACCTAAACCATATTAGAACAAACCCACTTTAATATAGGACAATTATGCAGAAAATGTTTTTTTTTTTCCATCTAAAAACAGTTCTGAGACAATCCCTGTATAAAAACTTATGTGAAAAATATCAATAATAACTTAAAGTATGATTTCCAAGAAAACTAATAGCAGGACTGTAATAATTAATAAAACCTGCAGTGATGATAACAAATTCAATACTCCAAAAACCCAAACATAAACCATCTTAGAAGAAAAACTAACTTCATATTTAGCACAATTACTTAGAAACAGTATTGGCTTCCATCTAAAAACAGTTCTAAGACAATATAGCAACTTCCATAAAAAAAAATATTAAAAATAAAAATATAATGTTTGATTTCCGAAATAAACAAGCAATACCAGGACTGTATCGGGATGGACTTTAAATCAAGCCCCGAAATTCTAACCTCAGCTCAAAAGCAGTTCATTTTCAGCATCAGCCCGCAGATCATATGCAAAATAGCAACCTAAGACAACAAGATATTAGGGATTCTGACCTAATGCAAAGGGCAAAACATAATTCACATAAAATCGAGAAATTAACTAGAAAAATACAATAAATGCTTAGTATTTTATCTAATTTAAAGGGTTTTTCTGGTCCAAGGAAAAATTTACGGGGTCAGAGAAGAACTTTCTCTGCAATTTTTGCAAAGCAAAATAAAGTGATGAAATTGGTTCTGGAATTGCAAGAAAATTTAAATAATAATATGATGAAGTAAACGGCCGCTTGCTGTTTCTTAAACTAAACAATAGACGAATTATTTAAGTCCACGTGGAAATCCAATACGAGAAAGAATACTGTGTCGGTATAATCTTCTGCAACAGTAGACTTCGCTTTCTTTCATTTTCAATGACACGTTAACACAACCAACGAAATATTTTATACGTAAATCAATTTTTTTTAAAAATACTTTTTAACTACATATTTTTTTAAAAATTATTATTCAAATTATTATTTTTTTCAAATAATGATTGTTAAGCAGGATCAATTTGTTGGAATTAAACACACATGGTTGTTCAGTAGAAATTGACATAGGAGAAAACAGGAATCCTAGCAACTTAATCTCATGAATCTTTCATAACATTTGGAATCTTGATGGTGTTAGTTAAAATTTAAAATAGATTTTAGGTTATATTCACTTAGTAAACTATTAATTGATTGTTAAGTTAATTTAAATTAAAGATACATTTTACAAGGACTTAATAAAATTGATAGTGATATGGTAGTTTTTAAGGCTTAAATTCATATTATTATTTATCACGAAACAATACAATTATGAATTAGATGTACAATAAACGAAAGAAATTATGCTATCTATCAACTCTTGTGACTAAGAGAATATAATGGAAAGTTGTTAAAGAGGATTTCTAGAGAGAGAGAGTCATTTGTGGGTTAAGCTCGCCGGTAAAAGGAGCATTTTCTGACGATTTAGGTGGCGGTGGGTGGTGGCCGTCGGGAGGAGGAGGCTAGAAGGGAGAGACGGATTTTTTTTCTTCATTTTTAATGTTTTAATAAGACTTTTGACTGATTTGCATTTTTTAAAAAGTTTGAGAGTATGATTGTAATTTGTTCTTTATTTTTCTTTTATTTTATATAAATATAAGAGTATATTGGTCATTTTACACTAAAAATTGGGCAAAAGGACGTTCGGCGCACGAAATGTTGAAGGTAATGGCATAAATGTCAAAAAATAAAAGGTAACGACAATTTCCACAATACATGTCAAAGGTAGGAACGTTTTGTGCGAATTAGCCTAAACTAAAATGTAGTTGTATATGGGTGACGTGAGTGAATTGGGGGCTAGAATTTTTTAGAGCTACAATTGGGGACGCATTATTGGGGCTTAAATTAGTTTATGGGACCGTAAAGTCACTTTTCACATATAGTGATTTTAATGAATTGATCATTTGACTAAATTGTAAATTTTATAATGATCGTAACTTGTCATGTGAGATTTTCGTGCGACACATTAACAACGAAGGGAACAGAATTTGACAGATGATGTATGAAGTGCTGCGTTTTAAAGACGAGTGATTATTGGGAAATATTTTGAAGTTCGGTGAGTAATCTGTGATCAAGTATAAATTGGATAAGTAATGAAATATTGGTTTGGCTGAGTTGTATTTTTTTTAACGGTCAAAACTTGTCATTTGGAATTTTCGTTAGCCACGCGAGTTAATCAAATAACGAATTTTTTAGGGCAATGAATGAAATGTAAACGGACCAAATTCAGTGAGCATCGCGAACCACTTTAAAATTTTAGTGATAAAGCCTATGTTTGGCCCCCATTTTTTCAAAATTTATCTTTACACATAAATCTAAATTTTTTTCTTTATTTTTTAATTACACAATCTTTAACAAAATACTATTTCAAATTACATTTTGGTCCAAATTAGGGCTCAAACAGAGGCTAAAGCCTTGTTCGATTTCCATTTTAATTTTTATTCTCATTCTTCTACTCATTTTCAACCACACATTTTTCAATAAAATAATATTTTTCATCACATCAATAACTTTTTCTTGTTTTTCAACCACATATTCACCATCATCACATCAAAAAAATGCATTTTCTTCAAAATAATGTGCATCAAACGGGCTCTAAATCTTGATTATAATATAATTTGGGTGATTATTTAACCATGGGTAATTACTTAATAACGTTTATACATTTCATTATTATTGTAGAAAACGTTATTACCTTCATTTTTTGGCATTTTCACACTTAATTACACATTTGATTACGCAAAACATAATTTTCATCCAATTTCTCAATTAAACTGTAAAATAACGAATATACCCTTCGATTTAAATAAAAATAATAATAAAAAAAAGAACTAATTACAACTATAGTCCTAATTTTTTTAGAAAATTCAAACGAGTCTCAAATTATAAAAAAATAGAAATAAAAAATCTATTTCTTCTTTATTTTCGTTTCGTTTTATTTAAATAGGCGGGTATATTATTCATTTTACAGTTTTTCATTGAGAAATTGGGTGAAAGGAATATTTTGCACAATCAAATGTAAACTTAAGGGTGAAAATGTCATAAAAAAAAACAATGTAGAGACATTTTCCCCATAATAGTGAAAGGTAGAAACATTAGACCATCTTCAATTTTGCACCAAAAATTGAGTTAAATTTTGCATCATTTTACACCAATTCTTACACCAAACAAAAAATCATCTTTAACTCATTATACCGAATGAATAGTGTATGATTATTTTCTTCATTTTTCTCATTCTTAATAATTTATTTATTTAATTTACTACTAAATAAATTATTAAATAAATAATTACATTTCGTTAATGAAAATATTGAATTTATTAATAACTTTAATGAATGTAGTACAATCAATAGAAAAATCACAACTAAGAAAATATTAAATAATATTAATAATAATAATAATCATACTATTAAAAAATAATAATTAATTAAGAATTAAAATTTGTTTTATAACAAGATAGTGACACAAATACCTTTAACAAAAGTTGGTGCAAAATGAAAAAAAAAATGAGCAAAAAGGACGCCAACCATTTTGGTGCACATGAATAGTGTTTCATCATATAATAATGCAAAATTTGGTATTGAGTTGGAGTGAGATTACACCAAATATTTGGTGCAAAATGGAGATTTTGTGCAAGGGTTGGAGGTCTCACCATGTGCTAATTACCTTTCCCTGATATTTCCCAAATGGGTCACCTAAACGGCTAAACCCGGTAGTTGAAAACCAATCAACATTCTACCATGACTTCTTGGGGGAAATATAAGGAAATGACCATTTGTTCCAACCATATTTCCACAATGACATTTGACCAATTTAAAAAAATAAAGGATAATAGTTAAAAAAAAATTAAATAACATTTTCCAAAATACCCCCGTCTTTTACAATCAAAGAAATGAGAGAAAACAACAAGGGAAAAAAATTTACACATTTATCGTCGGGATCCGATCGAGAGTTAAGTCCTTACAGTCTACCCGATTCCAACCACCGCAAAACTCGTTCATTATCTTCAACACAAGGTTAATTTTTTCGGGTTTAAACTATTGATTTTTCATTTTATTTGTTTTCTGAATTTTTCATTAAATTCTTATGCATAATGTGTATAAGTGTTTAAAAGACATTATTTAGGTAGATTGATGGGGATTAATTGGATTTTAGAGGCCATTTTGAACTTAAACTAGTGGAAAATGGCTATTTCTCGTCATTTTTTGCGAACAAACGATTCTCACCAATTGTCAGTTTTAGTCAATTGTCATGGGCCGACAACAATATTTTTATTTTATTTTTTTTAGTAAATGAGCCTCTTTTTTTATTCATTTTCTTTTTTTTTTTTCTTTTTTTCCTTTTTTTTTTTATTTTTAAAAATTTTTTTATTAATTTTTTTTCGAAAATTGTTTTAAAATTTATTTTTCTTTATATTATAAACATAATTTGTTGTTCGATTTAAAATTATTTTTATTTTATGATAAAACGCAATTTTTAAAATTTTAATTTATTTTTTGTTCTTTTTTTTTTTTTTCATTTTTTTCATTTTTTTGATTTTTCCCTTTTTTTCCTATATTTCTTTTTAATTTCCTTTTTTTCTATTTGTTTTTAAATGGGTTGTTAGGCCCAATCCTCGTCCAAAGAGTCGGCATTTTTCTTTTTTTTTCCTTTGTTTTTCTTTTATCTTTTCTTCTAGTTCCCCCCAATTTTTTTTCTTCCCTTTTTGACTTTTAATTTTAATTAAAAAAATTTATAAAAACTTTTTTTTTGTCTGCATTTCATTTAGTTTTTTATTAGTATTTATGTAAAATGAAATTACGTCTTGTGTATAGTAGTTACAATTCGATTCGCTTAATTTTTTGACATTATACTTTATTCCGTTATCTGTTATCCAATGTTCTAACATTTGAATTTTTGCATGATGAAATACCATATGGATGAGGAGTTGAGACGGATACCGGGGAAAGCTACTCATAACAGTAGATTTGATAGTTTCACTATAGTACTGGAACTACTGGATGACCAGCATGCAGATATTCTACGCCAGTCCTTTCTTTGGCCCCTATATCAGTTGAGGGAGCAGATGATTGATGCACTATTGTATCACCTTCTCAGGCTAGTCGACGGTGGTGCATTCCACTTCGACCTTGAAGGCAAGGTCACTATGTTCTCATTGTTCAAGTTTGTCTTGATGACTGGACTAAAAATTACGGGCAATAGAGCAGCTCGTAACAGTACCTAGAGAAGTAACATGCTGCACGATGCATATTATCATAGACAGAGGACAGTGTGCTTCTGCCGCAACTAATTAGCGCAATCAGGCTATGCGACCAGATGTTAGACAAACTGAAGTTAGGTTTTGTCTACATCCTTGAGAGCGTGGTGCAGTGTCATCACAAAAAGACTGTGATCGACTTCTTCCATTTGGAGATCGTCGATGATATCGACGCCTTCAACAACTATTTGTGAGGCAAGGACACCGTACATGTCTTTACCAGATCACACTCAAAGTCCAAGAGGTCTGTGTCTAAGTACGATGCCTACGGATTGCCTCTAACAGTGTATATAAATGTTTAACATAATCAATGTTAAAATATTTTTCATACTGAATTTTATATATAATTATATGTGTTACATATTTGGGCATATGTGATCGTTCTCCTATTGGATACCTGCTTTTCGAAGCTAGGGAAAACACTCTGCTCTCGAATGCATCATTGACGAGCTTCATGAGCGGATGTATGTACTTTTGGGAAACAGTTATCGGCTCTCCTCGACGACTCTCATGTAAATGTTACATATTTGTGATTTATATTGTACGTAGTTTAAAATCTCATTATATGATCATTAATTAGTTGAAATGTCAATATGTCAGCTTGGAGTCATAACTGATTCGAAGCCATCGATGGAGGAAGAGAGTCGAGGTCTTGTGTGTGAATAAGTTGTTCTGCACACTCAAGACGACCAGATGTCTGATTTGATCCTGTACCGAATTGGGTGATATGATCTGACATAGGCCATAATCGGAAGAAACTTTTATTTTTCATGAAATATTTTATTTTGGTTAGAATTCTTGTTTTTGAAAATTTTTTATATTTTAAGACTCTTAAATTCCCTTTTTATTATATTCGTAGGGTTTAGTATAAATAAGATTTATATTTCATTGGAATAACAAGTTTTTTATTATGAATAAAAATTGAGAATTTTCTCTCCATAGTTCTTGATGAATTTTATAGAACTTATCAAATATTTTTTAATATTTGTAGCGTTCAAACCTAGCTAGAACTTATTAAAGGATTAGACACCCTACGTGGTGATAGCAAATCGAGATTCATTGATTTTGTAATCAGGGGATCATTCAAACTCCATTTTTGTTTGGTTGCTCGGTTCAATAATTTTCGGGTCAAGATCATTTTGCCTACAACCTGAATTTGGGCTTTCCCAGTATTTTCAAATCAATTCCACGAGTTCCATGCGATTTCATCAAACGAGATCTCATCAAGTGGTATCAGAGCTTGGGTTCCAGATTCAGGTTCTATCTATTTTATTTTTTTGGGTATTTTGTTATTCGTGTTCTTCGGGTCAGAAATAATTTTTGAGTTTAGATCCAAAAAAATTACAAAAAAGAGACAAAATTATTTTTCAGACTATTTAAGAGTTCAAATCAATTTTCGTTTGTATCGCTGGACTTGTAGTCCAATTCTCGAGTAAAAAAAATCAGACTTAAAAAAAATTATTATTATTTAATTCCATGAATTTCTAGTAGTTTTCAATTTTCAGTTTTTGAGTAAAAAAAATTTATGGATGAATGATGATTGTTGACATATTTTTCAATTTCGATATTTTGTGGGTAGTACGGTATGTAGTCTGGCTATTGATAGGGATTACATATCAAACATGACTAGTATCAGGATGGTTGAAAAATTGGGGTTACCTTTACAACAACATCATATTCCTTATAGGATGACTTGGTTGAAAGAGTGTGGGAATGTAGAAGTACTAAACAGGTTCGAGTAAATTTTATCCTTGGGAGATATAGTGATGAGGTTTGGTGTAATGTAGTGTCGTTGAAATCGTTTCACATTTTGTTTGGGAGACCTTGGAGGAAGGAGATGAAGGCTGTTTATGATAAGGGGAGGAACAAGTATATGTTTCTTCGAGATGGGGAAAAGATCATTCTAGCTAGCTTGACATTAGAACAATCCCTTATAGACCAATGGAAGGTGAGAGGTGAGGTAGAAAGGAAAAAGCAAGAGAGGGAGATGACCACACTGAAAGAGAACATCGGGGTTGAATTTCGAGAGGAGCTTAAAGATAGGAAAGTTGAGGTGGAGGAAGGTGATCTGAAAAATGCGTGGACATTCAGGACCACGTGGTTCAACTTATGGTGACAACAATGTATGAAGTGGGATAATACGATCGAGAACTTATCACTTGACTTTATTCGGTAGAGGAAATAGTCTTAGATCGAGTGAACCATCATCTAACTCATTGCGTGTGGTTCCCGATGATAATGATTTGTATGTCGAGCAACTGTTTGAAACAAATAAAGATTTGCAAGAGGTTGTGCACCGAATTGCACTGAAATATAACTTTAAGTTGAAAAAGAAAAAATAAAAAAAGTCATTGTTGACAATCGTTTGCTTCGATGACAGTTGCCTTCAGCGTTTGCGAGCGACGAAAATGTACAAGAATGAGTGCTTTATAATTCGCAAGTATACACAAAAACATACTTGTGAAGTAAGAATTCGTCGAAATGATCACAGACAAGCCCAAGCTTGATTTATTGGTCGACAGATAATGGACAAGTATCGGGATCCTTAAACGATCTACAAACTTTCGGACATCATTAATGACGTCCATCGAGAATACAGAAGTGATCATGAGCTACCAGAAGGCATGGAAGGCCAAAGAATGTGCGTTAGAGGAATTAATGGACTCGACAGAGGAGAGAGATGCTAAATAGGAAAAGTATTGTCATAATATAGGGTGAATTAATCCTGACTTGACATTTTTTATTGAGACGGAAGGGAGAATTGTTTCAAATTTTTCTTCATGGCTATTGAACAATGTATTTGGAGATTTCGAAATACAATGCGACCTGTAATTCTAGTCGACGGTACAACTCTGAAAGCTAGATACCAAAAAAAATTGATTATTTTTACATGTCAAGACGTCAACATCCAAATTTATCATCTTTCAATTGACATAGTCGACAGCGAGAATGATCTGTCAATACGTTGGTTCTTTACAAAGTTGAGGAAAGTAATCGGAGAAATCGAGGACCTTACCTTTGTAACCGACCGAGGCCATTCTATAATAAATGATATCCCAGAAATGTTTTTCGAGGCACATCATAGGTATTACATGTACCATATACAAAGCAATCTGAAGAGTAGGTATCAGGGCAAATACATCATTTCATTGTTCAAGAGAGCTGCCAAAACTTACAGTGTTGAGGAGTGTAGTAAGTTCATGGTCGAAATAACAAGTAAATCATTCACCGCATGAGATTATCTAATAAAAATGGAGATCGAACATTGGGTACGGTCACATTTTCCAGGACATCGATACAACATGATGACGTGAAACAATTGTTGATTTTTATATCTCGCAAGTGTACTGATTGTAACAAGTAATAAAATGGACTTAAGAGTCCGGATATCGTTCTGACGAGGACTATACTTTAGTACTTAATCTAATTTATTCCTAACTACTATTTGATGAAAGTAAACAAAAATATGGACGTGTTGAGAATATTTGAAATTAGACACGTGAAATTGAATTGAATGCAAACATACTCGATTGAGAATTCAAATAATAACGGATATTAGGGCGGAACAATTTCACCTATTGATCACATTTATTCTTTAAATCATGATTCATACAATCTAAAGTAGTGTTCGATCGAATTCTCCTATTGTATTCAATTTACCCCTCTCGAGTTCTCATTTAGCCTATTTAACTAATTCAATTCCATATCTCTATGCAAATTGACATTTAGATAAACGAAACATTGGTTCTAAGAATTCAATTATGACCGCAGCAATTAACATAGGTATCTCTACGTAATTATTGTTCACGAAATCATTTAATTAGTGATCAAGTAATTAAATACATCGAGAACATAACAAAATCAACACATAAAATAAAAGTACAAGAATATCAAATTAAAGAAATAAAGGATCTCAATTCGGTTATATCGTTCGCTCTAAACTAGATTTAGCTACTCATAATCATGAACGAAAAATACAAAGTTATTATAAAATATATCAGCGGGTTTAGAAGAATGATATAGAATGAGAAATCGATCTTGCACCAAGATCTTCTTCCCCTAATTGATGGTTCAAAACATGGTTTGCGTGATATTTTTCTCTTTTGAATTCCGCATTCGAATATTCAATTGTATGTATTTTCTTCAATGAGTAGAATAAATCTTTTTTTGTGTGTTCTTCCTTTGAATTCTCTCTCAAATCTTCAAAGTTTGAATGTGTTTTGTGATGTGAGGAATGTGTCGAATCCCCGAGCGAGACCTCAAAAGTGTGAGACAAATTGTACTTATAGTTGCCCCCACGTTGGTGTAGAAAATAGGATTTTTAATGGACTTAAAAAGGGACCAAAACGAGCCCTAGACCGTCCCAGGCGGCGTCACGGGAGCGGCGCTGCGGCGCCACATACTCTGTTTCGAAATAATTGAGAACATTTGTAACAAGCTGCAGCAGGGGTTTCACAATTGACGTGCTGAATCACTGAATTGCACGAACGTGCTAACCCTGGCTCAAGAGGATAGATTCTTCGAGACTGCAGATGTTGCAAGAAAGTTGAATGTAGAACCACTGAATAAGTTGTTAGTTGAATTTAAATCTCAGTTTCATATCGTGCTGAGAGGGATTGACATTCAACTTGTTTTGTAAATTATTTTACATTTTCGTATATGACATACTTAATGTTATGAAAATCGGGATACGACCACGTATATCATTCGTCCATTTTCATACCCATTTATCTTTTTCATCTAATTCAAAAATCATCAAAGTAACAAACGGGAACCACAATCATTTCTGCATGACGAAACAAAATTTTTAATAATAAGAAAAAAATCAGTGGCAATAAAAATTATCAAAAAATAAAAAATAAAAAATCTAACGAAAAATCGGGAAACATTCGATTGTTTGTCGACTGTTTAACAGACAGACGGTTGTTCAAACAGCCGTCCGATTTTGAAAACCATCAAATCCATTTCGTCTAAAAGACTGCGTAAATATTTTTTTTAATGTTTAAAAAAAATTATAATTTTTGTAGAAAATTTATCTACATTAACTAATCTATGTCGAAATAAATTTAACGATTAAAACATATACTAATTTAACAAAAATGAAATTAAATATACGTAAATATACTTACTGATTCATAATGATTGATATAAAAAAATTTGGACTTCAGCGTTTGATAAAATTTTCAGATTTTAAGATTGAAGTAAATGAAAGATTAGAAATTTTTTATCTGTATTGAAATAAATAGAAAAGAAAAGTTAGTTGATTTTGAAGTTTTAAGTGGGAAATATATGATTTTTAATTGTTAACTAAAATGGTAATAATATTTTTTAAACAAAATAATATTTTATAGTTGTATAATCTATTAAGGGCGTTTTATTTTTAATGTTCAAGAGGTCGTTAGGTCGTTGGAATAATATTCAATTATTAAAAAGTGAATGTGAAATTTTGATGATTGATCAATTTTAAAAGTAACCGACTTCTTGTTGCTTTATAAACGGAAAATATACACACCGATAGACACTACTTTTGACGTCTTTGCTTAAACAATTTATTCTCGCTGATTAAAAAATTCAATCATCATTCCCAGTATCCAAAATTTCCCCATTTTTTTCAGATACATGTGCACATATGTATATGAATCCGTGTCAATCTATGTTCTCGAGCAGGCAACCTTATTTATAAATTATATTGGATTTATTTTTCCAGTTTCAGCTTAGAAATCGAAAACCCTAATTTAAATTCATAGTTGATTTTCTTGTAATTTCGAGAAATATCTGTTATTGAGAATATTTTGGGCTATGACTACTCGAAGACCCCAAAGGACCCCGTCGGAAATCGAGGATATTATTCTCCGGAAAATATTTCTTGTATCGCTTGTCGATTCAATGGAGAATGATTCACGAGTTGTGTACTTGGAGATGTCAGCAGCGGAGATTTTGAGTGAGGGGAAGGAGTTGAAACTGTCGCGAGATTTGATGGAGAGAGTCTTAATTGATCGGCTTTCGGGGAATTTTGTTTCTGCTGAGCCGCCGTTTCAGTATTTAGTTAATTGTTATCGTCGTGCGTATGAGGAGGGGAAGAAAATTGGGTCGATGAAGGATAAGAATGTGAGGGGGGAAATGGAAATGGTAGTGAAGCAAGCTAAGAAATTGGCTGTTTCGTATAGTAGGATTCAGTTGGGGAATCCGGATTTTTTTCCGAATTGGGATACCAATAAGTCAAATGTTTCACCTTTGCTGCGTCTGGTTTTTTCCGAGGTAGGAAGTAATATAGATGGGTTTGGAGGAAGTATCGAGGCAGTTTCATCTCCACCAGGGCTTTTGGAGGAGTTTTTCCGTGATGGGGATTATGATTCCATGGAATCAATATTGAAGAAGTTGTATGAGGATTTGAGAGGTAGTATGCTGAAGGTTTCGGCTTTGGGGAACTTTCAGCAGCCACTCAGGGCCTTGTTGTTACTGTTGCATTATCCTGTGGGAGCCAAGGTACTAGTGAATCATCCCTGGTGGATTCCGAAGAGTGTGTATTTGAATGGGAGAGTAATCGAGATGACTAGCATCCTGGGTCCTTTTTTTCATGTTAGTGCATTGCCTGATCATGCTCTCTTCAAGAGTGAGCCTGATGTTGGGTGAGTTTGACTATTTCTCCTCCTAGTTTGTTTGCGTGCAGTATGAATGCTGTTGTTCTGTGCATATTAGCCACTTCAAATTGACATGTCTCGTGAGTAGTGGTTTTTCTGCTTAATTTACTTTAAGAACATGTATGGTTGTATGGTTGCGTAACAGTGTTTATTACAGACATACACTAATTCTTTGTTTGCTTGGTTATGCAACTTGCTCCTGAACATCATTGACTCTTGCACTAAAAAGTGTTTTGCACTAAACAAAGTATTACCTGAAGTTGAATTTGAGGGAATGTAGCCTTGGTATTTTTTATTTTTTTATTTAAAGAACCTTTATGTCTTCATTGATGGCTACTCTCCTAAATTGCCAGCCAGCAGTGCTTCTCAGAAGCATCTACTCGTCGTCCAGCTGATCTTTTGTCTTCCTTCAAAACTATTAAAACGGTCATGAACGACTTATATGATCGCCTGGCGGAAGTTCTTACATGCCTCCTTAAGAATACAAGCACTCGTGAGAATGTTCTTGAGTACCTTGCAGAGGTCATCAACAGAAACTCTTCACGCGCTCATTTGCAGGTGAATCTTTTTCCAGCATAGATTGTTCAAGTTAGGGCTTGAATTTACACCACATTAGCAAATCCCAGTCTTTTATCTCCCCAAATTAAGTACAAGAAGACGTCTTAATTTTATTTTTACTGTGCTGCACTTGAGAGTGTGGTCTAAATCTTCCAGAGTTGCATCGCTTCTCCAACCTTAAATAAATGAAACTTGGTTACAGGTTGATCCACTAACTAGTGCTAGTTCTGGCATGTTTGTAAACTTGAGTGCCATTATGCTTCGTCTCTGCGAGCCATTCTTAGATGCAAATATGTCGAAAAGGGATAAAGTTGATCCTAAATACATATTTGACAGTAACCGTTTGGAATTGAGGTGAGAGCTTTCTCTTGAAACTATGTACACTTTCTAAATAAATAAATATATATATATATATATATATAATTGGCAATGTCTTTGGCTTAACATGATATCTTACATTCTGATTATAAACATGTAACAGAGGACTGACTGCTCTACACGCATCATCTGAAGAAGTCACTGACTGGATAAACAGAATTAATCCTGGGGAAGTTGATGTCTCTGCAAATAATAGTGATGGTGAAAATCGAATACTAAAATCTCAGGAAGCTACTAGTTCTGGCGGTAAAGCAAATGAGGTTTCTCTCCTTCATAGTAATAGAGCAATGTCAAGTTGTAGCCAGAAAGACAAATACACTTTTATTTGTGAATGCTTCTTCATGACTGCCAGGGTGCTTAACTTGGGGTTACTAAAAGCATTTTCAGACTTCAAAAATCTTGTTCAGGTTGTGAACTCCTTAGTTTGGCAACAATTGACCAGATCTATTATTTTTATCTTTTCATTTCCTTTTAAATAATTTTTTATTGTGGAATATACGTGTACCTTAAATAGTACTGTTATCTTGGAACATATGTTCAGGACATTTCTAGATGTGAAGATACTTTATCCACTTTCAAAGCCATGGTAGGGCAAGCACCATCTCCGCAATTGCAGCAGGATATATCACGTCTCGAGAAAGAAATTGAGTTGTATTCACAAGAGAAATTATGCTATGAAGCGCAGATACTGAGAGTATGTATTTTTATCACATTTCTTTTCCCTCTTGTTGCGCATGTAGTGTGTCTATGTTATAACTTATAATGCAGATGCATATGTGAATGCACTTGTGCCCTGTTGCAGTTTCAATTTTTTACTGTCAAATTTTGCTCAATATTTACAAAAACTTAATTCTTTATTCATAGGATGAAGGGCTTCTTCAGCGGGCATTGTCTTACTACCGTTTAATGGTGGTTTGGTTGGTTAGCCTAGTAGGTGGTTTTAAAATGCCTCTATCACCAACTTGCCCAATGGAATTTGCTTGTATGCCAGAGCACTTTGTGGAGGACACCATGGAGTTGCTTATTTTTGCCTCTAGAATTCCTAGAGCTTTGGATGGGATTATGCTTGTATGTTGAATCTTCAATTTACATTTTAGTGGACTGTTTATTCACCTATTTGGTATTTCTTAATAATTAATTCATTTGATCTACATCTGGACAGGATGATTTTATGAACTACATTATTATGTTCATGGCTAGTCCAGACTACATAAGAAATCCTTATCTAAGAGCGAAGATGGTTGAAGTCCTCAATTGCTGGATGCCCAGAAGAAGGTGTGCTTTTTTGAACTTAACATATTGCACTGGGACTTGTTCACACTTTCTCAACCAATCTGAATTTTCTTATGTACTCCCATCTAACTTGAACTCGTGTCTGCAGCGGCTCAACGGCCACATCAAGTCTGTTTGAAGGACATCAACTGTCCCTAGAATACCTGGTGAGGAATCTTCTGAAGCTTTATGTTGACATTGAGTTCACTGGTTCCCACACTCAGGTATGCAGAACTTTTATATTCTCTTCTTAAATATATCTTTACACTTGTTGTTTTAAGCACTAATTCTATTCCTAGTATTCTAAAAAGGATATCCTTGCTAATGACCAATCTTCTAATTTATCAGAATGTGCATGCTGACCCTTTCATCAAGTTTCCACCAATTTATATCGAGTCTTGACAGTTTAGCTTTCACCTATGTTGTTACTCTGCTCTCATCATACTTGTCTTATGGAGGTGAGGTTGCACTAGATCACTATGACTATTTGACGAAATTGCTAAATTGGTGATTTAGATCATGAAAAAATTCCCAATAACGGAATTAATAAGAATTGAAATCATATTTCCTCTTCTATTTGGGAGAAGCACTGAAATTCTTGAAGTCTACTTATTGAGATATAGCCAAGATGGACAACTAGTTTATTATCCCAAACTGTCAAAATAGATACTGTTGGACATAGTGTCTTTCCTCTCAGACATCAATGATTAAACTCAGTACCCTGTCTCAGTGAACTGCAAAAATCATACATCGCTGCTATACTCAATAATTTTGATTTTTTTACCTATCTTTAGGATACGGTGTCGTGCATTTTCGTGTTACCAATTTTGGAGTAAATTCATCAAATGTCACTTCGATAATCATAGTTTTTTTGACACCCAATGCAGTTCTATGACAAGTTTAATATACGCCACAACATTGCCGAACTACTTGAATATCTATGGCAGGTTCCAAGTCACCGTAACGTTTGGAGACAGGTTGAGTTACCTGAGCTTTTCTTTTGTTCTTTTCCCCCTTTTTTCTCCCTCTTTTGCATATCTTATCAATTTCTGTTTGAAATAATATGTATTACTATTGCATGCTGTTCCAGATAGCTAGGGAGGAGGAGAAGGGTGTCTATTTGAACTTCTTAAACTTTTTGATCAATGATAGCATTTATCTTCTTGACGAAAGTTTGAACAAAATACTTGAAATCAAAAAACTGGAAGCTGAAATGTCTAATACTGTGGAATGGGAACAAAGATCTCAGCAAGAGAGGCAGGAGAGAACTCGACTTTTCCATTCTCAAGAGAATGTGAGTTTCACTTCATATTTATTTGTTTATCTATGGTTTGAAATGCTTATTCAGATGAAAGTTCCTTTGTGTTGTAGATTATCAGGATTGATATGAAATTGGCGAATGAAGATGTTAGTTTGCTGGCATTTACTTCAGAACAGATCACAGCTCCCCTTCTACTGCCGGAGATGGTATCCTGCGTCATTGAAATTTCCGACTTTCTGAAACTGGTCTGGTTAGGGTTTCATTGACAGTCTTTGTTGTGTTCTTCCAGGTTGAAAGAGTAGCCAGTATGCTGAATTATTTTCTATTACAACTGGTGGGCCCCCAAAGAAAATCTCTTAGCTTGAAAGACCCTGAAAAGTACGAGTTTCGACCAAAACAATTGCTAAAGCAGGTTGGCAGTAAAATGATATTTTGTTGCTTATTCAAACTTAATTGTAGATATTGACAGTCTTGTTTATCAATCCTGGACCGCGCCAGTTGGTTAAACTCGAAACTTCCTGGTTTTTCGAATCTATCAACCGAGTTGGGTATACAGGACAGTTCCGTAAATCATATTAAACCTTTGATCTCTGGGTTCGTAGCCTACATCCTTCACACCGTGCCAATTTGGTTTAAGAGATGTGCCAGAAGGGCATTCTCTTTAGGTTTAGTAATAGAAAATAGATTCTGACTTATTCTCGTACCACAATTATTAGTTCTAGTGTATGGTCAGATTTGATTTTAAGTTTGTTATAATATAAGGTCAAAGTCAACCTTTAATTTAACCACACTTAGTAGGACCCACAACTTCTACTCACTCATCCATCATTCATTTCTATCATATTATAATTCCAGCAACTTGTAAACAAATCCAAACCAGATATTAAGTTTCATTATTCTGACAACTTTCCAGTTTCGTAGGAATTGAAGTATAACTAGGACTAGTATTTTTGAATATTGCAAACTATTATTTTGATATATTCAGCTATATTGAAATTCCTCTCTCCATTTTCTTAGTCAATTCGTGCTCTCTTTTTCATTTCTCATGGTCTTGGATTATGCCCTTGTTTGAGCCCCATTTTTTACGAAAAAAAATTCATTCTTGAATAGTGTTTTGACATCATTTCAATCACTCATTCTTCAATAAAATAATATTACATGTAAATCTAAATTTTTTCCTTATTTTTTAACCTCACATTTCCCATCTATACACTATTCAAAAATGCATTTATTTGACATAAATGGGGCTCAAACAAGGGCTAGAAATAAGATCTGCAGTAAAATCTTCCTTCAGTGATATGTTTAGCCTGCAATTGTGTGTCCTACTTTCTGTTAGCTATATATTTTTAATTGCAAAAAAGATGACGCATGTGTAGCTTGGTTCTAATTGCGTGTTTTTGTATTTGTAGATTGTAAACATATATGTGAACTTGGCTAGAGGAGATAAGGAGAACATCTTCCCAGCTGCCATCATAAGAGATGGTCGATCATACAACAAACAGGTACTAAATTATGCAATTTTTTTAACTTGGTTTTCTTACAATGTTGGTTAGGACTGGAAAAGTCGATCAATATGAGCTAACTATTTTTTTCCAGCTATTTGGTGCTGCAGCAGATGTCCTCAGGAGAATTGGGGAAGATGTAAGGATCATACAAGAGTTTATTGACCTTGGTGCAAAAACTAAAGTTGCAGCTTCAGAGGCTATGGATGCCGAGGCTGTTCTTGGAGACATACCAGATGAATTCCTGGACCCAATTCAAGTAAATAATCATATCTTAGCTTGTTTGACTGGACTCATTATGATAATATGCTCAATTATCGTGTAATATGGTTATTTGCAATTCAACTGTTTCTTTGTTTGTCTAATGACAAACTAATTTTCCATGGATTGCAGTATACTTTAATGAAGGATCCAGTCATTTTACCTTCGTCAAAGGTCACACTCGACCGATCCGTTATTTATAGGCATCTTCTAAGTGATAGTGTAAGTTCCTTCTGATCTGCTTTATTTAGAAAGAGTTAAAATTTGGGGATTTTTTTGAACTTATTTGTTTTGGAATTACAGACCGACCCCTTTAATCGTTCTCATCTGACGGTTGACATGTTAATTCCAAACACGGAGTTGAAGGCAGCTATTGAAGAATTCATTAGGTCACAAGAGGTGAAGCACCGTGCGAATAACTTGAATACGCAAAGCAGCAACGACACAATACAGACGACAAATACGACTTCTTTAATTGACTAGTTAGAATATTTAGAATCGCACCAACTCTGTAAATTGGATTCTGTTCTGTAATTTGCAATCAGTAAAACATAATTTCCCACCCCATCGTACATTTATATTATTATTATACATACAAAGAAGAGTTAAAATTTATTGCCTTCCTTGAAATATTGTAAATTTATTTGGTTAAGAAATCTGTTGTGCTGGAGTACTGTAGGGGAACTGCAGTTTCTATGTTCAATTCAGACTAATGGGTGTGAGTTTTCTGCATATCTTGGACATTGATTCCCGTGTCAAAATCTTTCTTAAAATTTGATACTAGTTAATGATGTTTCAATATATAACTTTATTATGTAACTTTTAATTTGACACCTAATCACACTTTGACAGTAATGAACTTAAAGAGGGTGGGCTCTCCTTATTGTTATTCAAATAAAAAGTCTAATAATGTTAACAACATATAATTCGGTCACACATATCAAATGAAGAAAAATGTCTTCTTTTTTAAGTTATGAAAGTCACATCAATTATCATCCACGGACAAATCACCAAATACCACTTTAGTTTGTTGAGGAAAATAGTGATTTGTGTACATATATCAAAAAATGGGATAAATATAATTTAACAAAAAAATTAAATAAGGTTATAAAATAATGTCATGTGGAGACTCGAGTTGAATACCACGTCTGTTGTATTAATCTCTCCCCGTGCATGTATTAACAGTTTAATATGGTTTCATTTGTATTCGATTAGTAATTTTTTAGGAGGAATGGTATTGAGTTCACCGAAATGTTTGGTTAATAAATTATTATTTATGAATGTTGTGATGGAAATTAAGTCTAATTGAATATGAAAAATAACTTTTTAGTTACTTTTAATTTTACGCTAACCGATGCAATGTTTAATTAATGGTGAGGGTTGATGTTGCTTGGAATGGTGGTGGAAATTTTAAAGTTGTAATTACATTAAAATAGATTATATCTTTTTAAATGTTTAATTAAATGGGTAATTATGATAAAATATGAAAATGGGGGTATTTAGATGTGTTAACTAATAAATAACTTTTTACCCTTTATTTTATGGCCATATTCTAAAAAGAGTCTTGCTACACTGACAATCAGTTTTGTTGATATTTCATGATGTAGCAAGCAACCTGACCATTAATTTTAATAACACTTATTCAATTTAATGGCCAAATTTTTTTATACATCATGGTTTCGTAAATCAACATGTCCAAAATTAATATCAATGTTCTAAAAAACCGTAACAAAAATCTTTTACACATCATAAATCTATATGCGCCTGACTCTTAAAATTCAGGTTTTTGATGTAACTCTATTGAAATTCATAAAAAGTAAAACTCCATTATTTATGTTATTAATATTTAATTATTTATGGTTAGCAGGTAAAACAAACAGGCCACCGTGAACATGTGCCACACTGAATATGAGCTGGAAAACACAGTTTGTACGCTTCTTCAAAGAAACCAATGTGTTTAGCTATTACTATTACTAATTTCTCACCCTCCGCGGATTAATTTTATTTGTGGCAGCTATGCAGATCTGCACTCTACCCCACACGCCAATATAATCACAAATTCACAATAACGGAGGGAAAACACTTCCATCTATATATATTCACGTACGTAGTAGAGACAGAGAGAGAGAGTTAGAGAGAAAATGGAGAGGCTGAGGAGAGACATTGGTTGGTGGGCTGCGGCGGCGGTGCTAACTTGCGCTGTGATGTTGATTATGCCTCCGGAGGTGTCGGCGGTGCGCTACATTGTGGGAGCTAACATGGGCTGGACTTCAAATGTGAACTACACCATTTGGGCTCAGGACAAACACTTCTATCTTGGCGATTGGCTCTGTACGTTGTTCTCTTTTTCACTTTCAGATTTACCTTCCTTTTTCAAGTTGAATTTTTATGCTTATAATCTTAGATTAATAAATCGAGTGAAATCAGAAACAAGCAAGCAATCACGTCCACTTGATGTCGCAAGTTCTCACTATAATACACACATTTTCTCTAATATAATTAGGCCCAGTTACAATGAGTATTCTTGTGCTACCTGTTGGATCTGCTGATTTAGCATTCTTTCTTGTGTTACTTTAGATGATTTAGTTGCTTGAATTGTTGGATTGGGTATCTTTCAATTGAAAAGGTTTCCTATTATCATTGGCATACGTACATTCTTTTCTCATGGGAAAAGTTTTGTTGACTGTTGGATCCATCTTCTTTAGTCCTTTCAGTATGTATTTTTCTTCAAATGAGTAACTCCCGACATGGCAGTAAAAGCTAGGTGAAATAGGGATGATCCACACCCTTTAACTTAATTTCTTTTTTAACTTTCAATTGGAAAACAAGAAATTCCAGTGAAGTTGCTTTTACAAGTCATCCCCGCACAATCATAACGTTATTTCGTTTCCCACTAATCACCCGTTCATTGCAAAGTTTTCGTGTTCTTATTATGGAAGAAAGTAGTCTAGTAAATAAAGATTAACACGCTACAAAGGAATCCTGCCTAATTCACTAGTTCCCCAGAAGATATATTTGACTCTTTCATTTTCCTTCCCAGTTTTCGTGTATGATAGGAACCAGATGAACGTGCTCGAGGTAAACAGTACGGATTACGATCATTGCATTTCCGATCATCCCCTTCACAATTGGACTACTGGTGCTGGACGGGAAGTGGTTCCTCTAAACGTGACTAAGACTCGCTACTTCATCAGCAGCAATGGATTCTGCTTTGGAGGAGTGAAAGTAGCAATTCATGTCGAGAAACCCCCAGCCCCGCCAACGTATTCGCCACAAAAAAGTGACTCTCCTGCCTTGCTAAATTCTTTTAGAGGTCAGATTTTCGTGCCACTTCTTTTTGCAGTAGCCGCAGCGTGGGATTCGTTTCTTCTACTCTTGTAGCAACAAATTTGCTAGTTTGGATATTTGTTTTACCCGAACGGGAAGAAATGTTGTGTTTTGTTTCATTGGTTTATTGGTTCTTTTGTGTCTTGTTCTAGTAAGGATTACTGCACAGTATTGGATGGTACCAAATATTGTACTGTCCAGATACTTTTGACCTGAAAATGAAGTTTTTTCGGGTCATGATTTGTGGAAGCTTGTTAGCGTTGAAAACTTATTATTTGTTCAACAACCGTCAAGAAACTCTGTATTGGAGAATTCAAGTGCGTCAATTGCGGATGTATATTTGTGTTTTTTTTTCGAGTTTTCTGTGGAAACAAATAAAAAATGCACTCACCTAAACCATGTGACCTACAAACAAGAAGATATTTCATTTTTTTTTATCGGTAAATGTTAATAATATAGATCAAAATCCTATACAATGTACAAATACTAAGGACATACTCGAGCAATCAAAGATCAAGAACATAATACAATTACAACGAGTATATCCGTACAATCAAAAGACATGTGAAAAAAAACAACTACTCCGGACATACCTGAGCAAAACAAAAGAACTGAAAAAACGACATCAATTAGCAGCAAGTTAAAAACTCATAGTGAATTAAAGATACGGATACAAAGTAAAAATTGTTTTGTATATGTGTGTTTTAATCCTAATAACAACATTATCAACAAAAAAAGAAAGAAAGATATTTCATTACTATTGCTGTTGAATTGTTCTCATGTATTTGTTATCAATCAATTTTACAAAGACGAGTGAGAATATCAGTATATTATTAGACATTGTATAGAAGTCAAAGTCAAATTCAAAATTAGTGACAAGAATTTTGATCGTTACCGTGGTACTCTATTTTAAGCTTGTATGTGCGAACCTATGTCATTGTCAACGAGCATTTCTAATGTGAAATCATAAGTTCGATTTTTATACTAAACGAGGAGAGCACGAGGCATGTGAACACAAATATAATCAATGGGGGAATAATACATGCACGACGAATAAAAGTGAAAATGTAACAAATTTAATTAAAAACTCATTACTTAATGACTGTTACGTGTCGCTAAAAAGAAAATGACTAAATTATCCTCTTGACTTTATTAGGTATCTATAAGGGTAAATAGCACAAAATGTCCACATCTTTCAGTATCATTGTGCAAAACGTCCATACTTTTAATGTTTTGGCATTTTTACCCATATTTTTACATTTCATTTGCGCAAAAAGTCATTTTTATTCATTTTTGACGATTTTACCCCCATATTCAATTAACACTGAAAGAAAAGAAGAGAGATGAATAATTAATTGCAATTATAGTCTCAAATTTTCAAAAAAAAATTATAAATCGATCACAGTACTCCCTAAGTGTTGCAACAATTTCTTCCAAATCCTTATGCCTCACGTGGCCCTTGAGAACAGACAACATAAAAAGCGCTGCAGGCGGTAGGGTAGTCAATGGTGATTGGTGAAGTAGCAGAAGCTTGCAGAGAAGGGGGAAACGTGGACTAGACAGAAGATGGTGGCGGCGAGGGCAACATTGGGTAGAAAAGGGTGGAGGGAGGTCAAAGAAGGAGTAAGAAGCCGAAGGAGGAGAGTGAAAAAAAGCTTAGATAGATTAAAAAATGAACCCACCTGAGATCATAATTAGGAGAGGACAAAAATCGGTGGAACCGATTTTCTTACTGCTGCTGTTGCTGCGACAGCGGCGACAGTGTGCTGGGTGGTAAGGGGAGGGAGAGGAGAGAACGAAGGTTGGTAAGCGAAATGACTGTGGAAGATGAAAGGGATTCGAAGGTGAAAAATTGGGAATGGAGGATATGGAGGTCATGGTGGAGGAGGAAAGAATGGGCAGTAGAGGTGATAGAGATGAGGAGGGGGATTAGCTCCGAAAGGTGTCTATGGTGGTGGCAGGTGGTGGAGCTGGAGCTGGAGCAAAGGAGAGTGGTTTGGGGTACGATAAGTTTGGTTTTGGGTTTGGCTTTGAATCTCTTGGCAGTCTTCTATCGCTTCTTTTTTATTCTTCTTGGTGGCTCCACCGGCTGTGGCCATTCCAGCTATGGTGACAAATTTTAGGTTTAGATCTTGGTTGGGTGCTGGCTCTCATTTCTATAAGGATTTGGAAGAAATTGTTGCAGCAGAGTATTGTGGCTAATTTATAATTTTTTTTTAAAATTTGGGACTATAATGGCAATTAATTCTTTTTTTTCTTTTTTCTTTTTGCGTTATTTAAATAAGAGAGTAAAATCGTCAAAAATGGATGAAAATGAAATGAAATGTAGGGACATTTTGCACAATAACTTTGAAATGTGGTGACATTTTGTGCTATTTACTCCATCTATAAATAGTTAGAATTCAAACAAAAAAGTTGACATGGAAAAAATTGGATTTACTCTCTTCTTACAATAGCCAATTTCTCTGTAAGTTTCACTTTCAGCAAATTTAATTGAGTTTTGAGAGAGAATATTGGTTAGGTGAAAGGAATTTGTAGATTTTGACTCTGAGGTTAATGGTATTATTGTACCTTTAAGCTATTTAAAGGTGCGAACCATTAACTACTTGCGATTCAATTTCCGCTCAATGGGTGGAGCCTTGAGTCAACCAATGAACACAATTTAACTCCCTCTTCTCACTCAATGAATGGGTCTTGAAATCAAATTACGAACTTAGTTTTACTCTCACTTTCTATAGGATCTTAACTTAAAATAAGATATAAAGAGATAATATATATATATTTTTTAATTACAAAATTTGCTCTCAATTTTTTTTTTACCAAACTTCTTAAATTGTAATAGATTTAGCTCATGTTAGAGTCGTATTATTCTCATTCTCATTCTTCTACTCATTTTCAACAACACGTTTTTCAATAAAATAATATTTTTCATTATATCAATAATTTTTCTTTCTTTTTCAACCACATATTCACCATCACATCACTCAAAAAAATACATTCTTTCCATTTTAATATACATCAAATACAAAAAAATATTTCACAGAATTACACCAGATGCAGGTATGACAACATCTGATTTGATCTATCTTTTTTTTTTATAATTTCCCATTATTCGATAAATCACTGTTAAGTGTCTTCTATATAAATTTTGAAAGTCAAATTCGGTAAGGGTAGAACTACTCATTGTAATAACAAGCTTTGTAAGTAGAAATAAAACTTTTTTTACTAATAAAAGGGTAATTAGCAAAAATGGTCCCTAACGTTTACACTCATTACTAAAATGGTCCCTATCGTTTTAATTTTGACATTTACACCCTTATTTCAAACGTTTGTTGCGGGATTGGTCCTTCCATCCAATTCCGTTAAATCAACCGTTAATAATTTAATAAAATTTGCAGAAATGGTCCCTAACATTTACACTCATTTGCTAAAATGATCACTATCTTGTTTGAATCCAATTAAATTTTATTCCATTACATTTTATTTTTCTCTCTCTTATTTTCAACCACACAATCTTTCATAAAATAATATTATACGTAAATCGAAAAATTTCTCTTCTTTTTCAACCGTTCATTTTAAAAAAAAAAAACATTATTCCACCTATTTTTATTCACAAAAAAAATTGGGGCCATATAGGGACTAAATTAGTCAACTTCCCATATATTTTCTCCTCTTAAATTTTTTTGTGAATATAATTCCTATGGTTTGATATAATTTACAAGTTTAGACCTCAACTCAAAACGTTGTTGGCAAATATCATCCCTAACCCTCTAACCATTTGCACAAATAATCATTGATGAACTATGTAGTTAAGTTCTCAATATTGACCTACTACAATAGATACAAAATACCATAGTAAAAGAGAAAATAAACTGCTATACAATATATATTTGCCGACAACGTTTTGAGTTGGGGTATAAAGTTGTAAATTACATCAAATCATAGGAATTATATTCACTGAAAATTTTAAGAGGAGAAAAATATGGGAAGTTGACTAATTTCCCCGTTTGGCCCCCATTTTTTGTGAATGAAAATATGTGGAATATTATTATTATTTTTAAATGAATGATTGAAAAAGAAGGAAAAATTTTCGATTTACATATAATATTATTTTATGAAAAGTTATGTGGTTGAAAATAGGAGAGAGGGAAAAATAAAATGTAATGGAATAAAATTTAATTAGACTCAAATAAGATAGAGACTATTTTAACAAATAAGTGTAAATATTAGGGACCATTTTTGCAAATTTCATTAAATTGTTAACGATTGATTTAACGGAATTGGATGAAAGGACCAATCCCTCAACAAACGTTTGAAATAAGGATATAAATGCCAAAATTAAAACGATAAGAACCATTTTAGCAATGAGTGTAAACGTTAGGGATCATTTCTGCTAATTACCACTAATAAAACTATTAGCAACAAAAGCCGCAAATCCTGCATCGGAGGAGGCGCTTAATTCTATACACCTCACACACACCGGATAAAAATTTCTTATGATTTTCTTTTACACATATTTTTTGTTCTCTCATTTCGCAACTTTTCATTTTAAGTTTTCTATTCTTCAAATTTCGGCACAGTTTATCGATTCATTTCTCTTGTAAGTATCTCTCTCTTAATTTGTACATTTTTTTTTTTGCATACATGTTGTGGGTTTCAAATTTTAGAAACCCTCATTTGAATTTCATCTATATTAGGATTTTTCCTGCTTCTGGCGGAATTTTTTATCTGTAGCTGAAGGGAGTTTATGGAGTTATGCATTTTTAATTACGAGGAAACGATGTTTAGTTGTCAAGATATAAGCTTTATGCGAAAGCGGTGGAGTCTGGCTACAGAATTGGGGATAATTGAAAGAATCTTTTTTTTTTTTTTGGGATTTAGTTTGTAATTTTGATATTTTATGCGTGTTGCTATTCTAAAATTAGCTATCTGTTATTTGCATTTTTATATTTGTTCTTGTTGTCTTGAACAATTCTTATAGGATGAATACTTTGTCACTAGTAGAATAAGGATATATTTGTGTTCAATTTAGAACATCACAACTTAATTATGTATTTCGCTGGGCTTGGAAATCTTGGGTTTTGATACTGGTATAGTTATGAAAATCTGTTTTAATCTTCCTAAGTTGTTAAATATGCTATAGTACCCGCATTTTTCTGACCTTTTGGTTCCTTCTCAATGATACATACATTGTTCGCGGCCCTTCTGCTAATGACTGACTTAATTTGGAGGATGAAAAATCTGTCACTGCTTACCAGTGATTTTTGATATACCAATGTGTGTTTCAGGGGAATGTATTTGCAACATGATATACACGCCTCTATGTACACTTGCCGTTTTAATTCTCATCTAAATGTTCAGGAATATGGATGGATCACACCAGGATGGCAGTGTGGATGCATTCTTGCGGAACTATAAGCTTGGGAAGACCCTTGGCATCGGTTCATTTGGTAAAGTTAAAATTGCTGAACATACATTGACAGGGCACAAAGTTGCTGTCAAGATCCTTAACCGTAAGAAAATAAAGAATATGGATATGGAAGAAAAAGGTTGGTCTATCAAAATATGGTCCTTCATTACCTGATGTTTTGTTGTCCGGTATTTGATGCTCTGCAACGAGAATCAAACTACAGTAATTTTTGGACCATGCAAAACTGAACATGTTTTATCCTTTTTTTATGTGAGCAGATTTTACTGCAAGCCTATATCTTATCCTCACAGCATTTGGATACATTCAATTATTTTTCCCCATAAATAAGTTTATTGCATCATAATCTACATTTTAGTTGTGTAGAACTTGTATTCATTTCTAGTTCCGTTTGATGCTGAACGTGCCCAATTAGTTTCCAAAAATCCGATAGTCTGAGATTTGCAGTGCCTGTAATCTGAAATTTTCTAAAGCTGACTCTACATGCTGAACGTGCCCAATTAGTTTTGTGTCTCAAATTATAATCTGAACTTTTCTAAAGCTGAATTTACATACACTAGTTAATGTTGAACTTGCAACTGTAACACTTTATGAGTACAGTGAAAGTAATATTTGACCTCCATTTACCATTTTGATCAAAATATGAGATGTATGCAAGCCTTTGAAAATAAAATGCTAATTATTATGCATGCAATTAAATAGTAAAATGTACTTAAATGTTAGTATTAGAATTACAACTAAGGCCCCGTTTGATTCTCATTCTTTGTAAAATAAGAATGAAAAATATAGTCGTTATGGCCCCATACATGAGATAAAAGGTCAAATATGGTGGTTGAATGTAATTGATAACGGTCATATTTTTCATTTTTATGGAGAAAAAATTGGTACCAAATGGGGCCTAAATGAATAAATGAAGATGAATGGTAAATACGATACATGGATCAACGTGAATGTTAATTAATTTAGAATTAATACCAATGAATATATACGTGACAATGAATGTTAAATCATTTATTTTTTTGATAGGTAATCCGAAAATTTTATTAATTAAAAGAGAATAGACAGGAAGTGTATAATCACTTTAAATAAGACAAAAACAACATGAAATTAGGCAGCTCCTCTATAGGACTAATAGCCGCGGCATTAAACTAAGTATACAAAATCAAGTAAAATATTTCTCTTATCTGCTCTGTTGTCTGTGTTTGGTCTTTAAAACAGCGGTTATTCCTTTCTTTTCATGCGCACCATACAATGCATCCCGGGATAAGATCCATAAAAGCTTGCTATCCTTATCCCGAAGTTTTCTCCTCCATGTCCACAACACGTCTTCTATACACTCGGGCAACACCCAATCCATTTTCTGGGAGGCTAGAATACTATTCTACAGCCAACGAACACCATCACAATGAATGAATAAGTGATCATTCGTCTCCCCATCCCTTTTACACATATAACACCACCCGGTTACATAAAAGCTTTTTCGTCGAAAATTATCCACCATTGACACTTGTCCCCTCACAACCGTCCACAATAAAAATACCACCCGTGGAGGCTATTTACATTGTCACACCATCTTACAGGGGAATATGCTCTCCACAGGTCTCGAAAGGGATCTAAAATAAGTGTGAACTGAAAAAACACCATCTCGTGTCATCCTCCACCTGTTACGATCACCCTCTCCGACCTGAATTTGTATCTCATGCACAGATGTCAAAAATCTCGCATAATCATCCAATTTCCAATCTTGTAAACCCGTTCGCAAAAGTAATATTCCAGCTGGAATTCCCATTAGGCATGGCTAATTCATCGCTCACCATAGCAGAAGACACTAAGGCAATGAGGTGCAAGGAAGGAAATCCAGCCTTCAGCGGTTGATCTCCACACCAACAATCATCCCAAAATATGATATCATTACTATTCCCCACCGCAAAATTCAGTTTGTTCCGAAAGTCACTCCATTCTCGTCAAATATACCTTCACACACTCACCCCATAAGAACCACGGCCATCAGCAGTACACCATCCCCCTTCCATCATGCCATATTTCGCCCCTTTGATTTCTCTCCAAAAGCTCTTCCTCTTCACTCCAAATCGCCACAATTACTTGCCCAATAATGCCTTATTAAACAAGACAAGACTTCTCACTCCAAGGCCCCCCATCCTTATAGAAGAACAGACAGTACCTCAATTAATCAAGTGAAGTTTCCTCTCCTCCCCCAACCCTACCCAAAGGAATTCCCTTTGAAGCCTCTTTAATCTATTTGCCACGGCTGTCGGAATAGGAAACAATAACAAAAAATAAGTAGGGAGATTAGAGAGTGAATTTAATGAGGGTAAGTCGACCTCTCTTAGAGAGATACATACGCTTCCATCCTGCTAACCTCCTCTCCATCCTTTCCACAATACCATTCCAAATATGTATGCTTTTGAATTGTGCCCCTAAAGGAAGCCCTAGATATGTCATAGGCAATTGCGCAACCCTACATCCCAATATGTCAGCCAACTTTTCCACGTTAGCGACTTCTCATACTTATATAGCCTTAGATTTTTCCAGATTTATTTTCAAACCAGATACAGCTTCAAAGCATAGAAGCAAGCAGCACAAGTTTCTGAATTGTTCAACCTCTGCATCACATAAAACTAGCGTGTCAACTGCAAATAACAAATGGGACACTTGCAAGTGGCCAATCATAAAGCCCTTTATCAAACCCTCTTCCACTGTTTTTTCAAGCATCTTACTGAAAGCTTCCATCACAATAACAAATAGCAATGGAGACGGTGGATCCCCTTGCCTCAATCCTCGTACTACTCCGAAAATAGCCCTCCGGTGCACCGTTGACCAGCGCTAAGAACAAAACAGTAGAGATACAAAACTGAATCCACTTACACCAATTATCACCAAAGCCACATCGTCGAAGCATATACAACAGGAAACCCCAATTCACATGATCATAAGCCTTCTGAATATCGAGCTTACATAGCATCCCTGGAACCTCCAAACGTAGTCTTGAGTCAATGCATTCATTCGCTATAAGTACCGAGTCTAAATTCTGGCGCCCTTTTACAAAGGCATTCTGAAACTTGAATACTACTTTCCCCAGCACCTCCTTTAATCTGTTTGCCAGAGCTTTCACAATAATCTTATACACCCCGCTGACTAGGCTAATCGGGCGAAAGTCCTTAATATTAGTCGCTCTCGATTTCTTCGGGATCAGCACAATAAATGTAGCATTAGAACTTTTCAGGAACCTGCCATATTAAAAAAAAATTAAGAACTTCCATAATGTCCGATTGCACCACCTCCCAACACGCCTTGTAGAATGAGAACGAGAAGTCATTCGGTTCAGTGCCTTATCATCATTCATATTAAATACTACTTCATTAATTTCATCCTCCCCAAATGGTCTCTCTAACCAACCAGCATCCTCCTCCATGATAGTAGAAAAATTCAATCCCTCCAGCTCTGGCTCGATTCAAACTGCTCTCGATATAGATTCTGATAGAAGCTTACCGTTTGGCTTTCAATACTCTGTGGCTCCTCGTAAGTAATCCCATCTACCTCCAACATTGTGATAGAATTGTTGCGCCTATTAGAGTTGGCGACCCTGTGAAAGAATTTAGTGCATTTATCCCCCTCTTTCAACCACGTGACCCTAGATTTTTGGCGCCAAGCAATCTCCTCTATTCTCAGCAACCTCTCCAGTTCTTCTCTTAGTAGTGTCCGTCTCTTCTCCTCTCTAGCCAACCCTCGGCTCTCCTCCTGCCTGTCCAACTCTTCTATATCAGAAAGACATTGAATTTTATGACAATTCACATTGCCCACAACATCCTCATTCCATCTCTTTAAATCTCTTTTCAAAGCCTTCAACTTTTGACCCAATACATAACTTGGAGACCTCATGACTTCATAAGATGCCCACCAAGTCCGTACTTGCTCATTGAAGCCTTCTACTTTCAACCACATCTTCTCAAACCTAAAATGCCTTCTTCCACTACCCTCCTATTCCCAGATAACATAATAGGGAAGTGATCTGAGTAGATCCTCTCTAATCTCCTCTTACTGACATCTGAGTACTCGGCCTCCCATTCTCCACAAATCAAGAACCTGTCTATTCGAGAAAGAATTAGACGGTCCCGGTTAGATGACCATGTAAACTCGCATTCGACCATGGGCATATCCACCAACATATTTTCCCTAATAAAATTTGAAAAATCCTCTATAGCCTTAGTTAATCTCCCACCACTCGACCTCTCAGTAAGAAATCTAACTACATTAAAGTCACCCCCAATACACGTTAGGAGATTCCACCAAGCTATTATTCCAGCCAACTCATCCCACAAGTCTCCTCTACTTTCATCAGAATTAGGCCCATGAACTCCTATGAACATATACTGGAATTCATCCCCAAGATTTCTAAATGAAATTGATATAGAGAACAACCTAAACTCACCTCCTCCATCTCAAGCACTTTAGAGTCCCACATGACTAACACGCCCCTGGAAGCCTCTGATGACCCCAAAAACTGATAACCGACATGCTGTCCCCCCATAACCACCGACCACAGCCCTCGAGATGAACTCCAACTTAGTTTCTTGTAAGCAGACAATGTCCGTCCTCAATCTCCTTATCAGATTTCGAACACCTAGCCTTTTCTCAACTTCGTTGAGCCCCCTTACATTCCAACTAATGATTTGTGGTGTCATTTTAATACTTCGTCACCCCTCCCCAATATTCATTTCTTAGACTCGCCACCGTTTCCGTCATAATTTACTGATCATTCGAGCCATTTAAGCTCACGACTCTCCTTTCTTCTTGATTTACCTCCTTGTATACTCATATCCTGTCCCCTATTTACCTCTAGTTTCTTGAATAAGTGTAAAAGTCTACTTTCATATCCATCACTAACACGCCAACCAACTTACTGAAATCTTGAATTTTTTGTAGAACCCAGTTTGAAAGTAGGTGTCCAACTTCAAACAAATTTCCTTTCGCTGTATCCTCCTCGTGACAACACTCTAAATGATCAAAGGACTGTCCCTCCACTTCCTATACCTGTACAACATTGCTGTCAATTCCTCCCTTATTGGCGCCATCTACCCACAATACCAGAGTTTTTTCAATCCCTATGTCACTTTCTTTTAGAGACTTAGCGTACCTTCTGTTATATGTGTTCGCTACCCTAGTCGTCGAACGTGTTGCGTTGTGTTCTTTCACAACTACCGAAATTGAACCCTCTGCTAATACAGATCTCGTCCCTTGTTCAACTAATATTAATCCATTAGCCTGCAGAATCGTGTCTATAGCACCCATTATCACCCTCCCCAAATTCTCCATACTCGGCTCCCCTTCTTTAGACAAAGGTACCACCTCCTGATCTACTGCAATCCCCGAGTATGTCTCATCCCTATCCAAATCCACTAAGTTGACATCGTCGACATTTTTGGAGCGCCCCGCTTCATTTTGCTTCTGAGACGCACATGTGGGTTATTTAATATGGTTTGCATTCGATGAGAACTCTTTATGAGTCAAGCTTGCTACTTGTTTTCCAATAACTGGATACTCATTCACTCCCATCCCACTTACTACAACATAACATTCTGGACCCCGCTTCAGACCCACTTCCCACTAGTCTTAGTTAATTCATCCAACGCTCCTTTCAACTACTGCACTTGGACCATTATTTCATCCCTATTCAAGCAACTGTCATGTAAACCTTCAGCATTTGCTTCCATAATCTTGGGCGTCATACGTTGACCTACATTTACACTAACATTAGCTGTCTTTTCCCTTTATCGTATCACCCGCTGATCAGCATGCTGCGAACCATATAAGTTTGCTGTAACTTCAGCATAAGTAAACCTTTGTCCATTTCGTTCCTCCAACATTCGACGTTTTACCTTATCCCTAGCAACAAATGAATCGACAACTACTTGAAACACATGCGAGACTAATGCCCATTCCTCTCCATTTACACCTTCCGGCACCATGACAATTCCCTTCCTGCGTCTCTTCCAATATTGCGCTATCATCAAGTATCTACCATGGCGGTTGACACAATATTGTGCCATAAAAGCTCTTGAGGATTCATTGAATTTAGAGACAAAATCCTCCGAAGTACCTAGTCTTCAATCTATCCATCATATTCACCATCCAGAGTGCACCAAACCTCCCCAAATAAATTGTGTCCGATAACTTCGATCCCCATTCTGTTATCCTTATAGTGCTGGAATCGTTCACAGATACTGTGAACTCCTTCGCCTCTACCCTAAATCGACTGTTGAATACCATCAAACGTGCATTCGTCGACTTTTTCCCCTGATTATGTAATAACGACATATCTGATGGTAGAATAGACTGGCGGGGTGGTTGGGAATCGTCGAATCCTGTTTGCAGGATCGTCGGTGCCGGCACGTGGAATGCACGCGCTGCCAGAGCAGCGTGTTCCGCAGCCGGCCGGCTGGCGTCGAAATCGCTTGCAGATGCGTGTTGTCAGGCGCGTTTGCAGGGTGGGTGGCCGGAAGGTGAGTGAACTGCGTTTGGGACCCAGGTCTAGGGTTTCCACTTAGGGCTTTAGGTGGGTGTTTGTAGGGGCTGAGTGGGTTTTGTGGCGTGAAGCCATTGTTTTGTGGCGTGTGCCCGGAGTTTTGGTGGTGGTGTAGTGGCTGGGTCATGTTGGATGTGGGAGGGAGCTCCATGACTAGGGCGATTTCACGACAGCGTGAATAACATGAGAGAGGTCAGAGTTGATACCATATTATAACTGCTCAACAAAATTTAAATCATTTATACTAAATGAATATGAGAATACATGCATGAATAAGAATTTTGTAGTATTTATTACATTTTGTAAGTTAAATACATATTGAAAAACTAAAAGTTGGATATTATTGAAATAATTAAATTGAAATGGGGTTAAAATCGTCCAAAAAATGATTCTCCCTTGATACGATATTTAATATATTATAGACTATAGATTTCCAGAAATTGATGTAAGTTACTGTTTTTATAGTTCAAGTTCCATAGCCTTTTAATTATTTCATTAACAGGGAATTCATTGAAACGTTTCTTCCTAATTTAATTGTCCTAAAAAAGCTTTACTATTTTGTTCATGTTATTTCGATCAATTTCAATTCTAAAAATGCGGACCTGAATGGAGCGCTCTTGTTTACTGGACCTTATTGGATGACTTCAAGAGTGGTTGTCTTCTTGCAGTTCGAAGAGAGATCAAAATTTTGAGATTGTTTATGCATCCCCACATCATACGTCTGTATGAGGTTGTAAAGACACATTTAGATATATACGTTGTGATGGAATATGTGAAATCTGGTGAGTTGTTTGATTACATTGTGGAGAAGGGTAGGTTACAGGAGGAAGAGGCACGCAATTTCTTTCAGCAGGTAGGGTGATAGATATCCGAAATCGTGTCCATTCTAAAGTGAGTACGTTGATTCTTCTGTTCAGAATTACAGGTTTTAACTGTTTTCTGGGGTGATTGCAGATAATCTCTGGAGTGGAGTACTGCCACAGGAATATGGTTGTCCATAGAGATCTGAAGCCTGAGAACCTGCTTCTAGATTCTAAGCGCAATGTGAAGATTGCTGATTTCGGTTTGAGTAATATCATGCGTGATGGTCATTTTCTGAAAATAAGTTGTGGAAGCCCAAACTACGCTGCACCTGAGGTACTATACAGAAGTAGCAGTGTTAATAACAAGCTCTAGATTTATCAGAAGAATTGTGAAATCATCTCGCTGCTTGAAATAATTTCATGGACGGTTTTTGAAAGAAGTCAATATTACATTTTCATCTGTAGGTTATATCTGGGAAATTGTATGCGAGGCCTGAAGTAGATGTCTGGAGCTGTGGTGTTATTCTCTATGCACTTCTCTGCGGCACTCTTCCCTTTGATGATGAAAACATTCCTAACCTTTTTAAGAAAATAAAGGTACCTTCAGGTTTAGTTACAATGTCTATCGCCTAAATCTCCATTTGTTTAGATTCTTGCCCAAGTTGACTTCAAGAATGAGTAACAGAGTTGACCATATATATTCTGGATTGACATTATATATCTCTGACTATTAGAAGACTGACGTGGAAGAGCCAGCTGTTGTTGAGCTTTAGGTTGCTCAAACCTAGATACTACCATAAAAGATGTTTTAAATGAGGTCTCATATGGATTCTCCATAACACAGCCAATATGTTGTTTATAAATTTCGTCATTCAGATTAATTAAACTGTATACAGAATTCTGTTCTAGCATGAAGCCTGAATTACAATTGGGAGCTTTAAATGAGGTCTCATATGGATTCTCCATAACACAGCCAATATGTTGTTTATAAATTTCGTCATTAAGATTAATTAAACTGTATACACAATTCTGTTCTAGCATGAAGCCTGAATTACAATTGGAAGTTTTATTTCATTTCTTCTGTGGGATTTGAACTTCACCCCTATTCGGAGTATTATGACTTCTTTTCAATAGAAAGAGGAGCCATCTTAAAAGATTTCCTAACTACTTCATTCTTCTGTCTGATACTCTCCCCAGTCATTTATCTCCTGGTGCTAGAGATTTGATTCCGAGAATGCTTTTCGTTGAGCCATTGAAGCGAATGACTATTCCTGAGATTCGTGCACATTCCTGGTTCCGAGCTCATCTGCCACGCTATTTAGCTGTGTCGCCCCCTGATACAATGCAACAAGCTAAAAAGGTGTAAAATTTCTAATTTTCGGGTTAAAGTTCAAATACTATTATATTACAATAGTTCTTGGGTTTTCCTCTCTCTTTCTCCATGCTCGCCCTATTATCTTCAATTTGATTCCACTGGTGTACAGAAGTTTTCAATAAGGGAACTCCTATTTATTCCTGCGAGACAATCAACTTGAGGATTATAAAGAAAAGTAACTACAAGAACGTGAACGTCGATTATAAACTCCTATTTATTCTTAATGCTCTGGTCTTCACGGATTAGACTTGCCGCTTGCAATCTTAACAAGTAAAACTTTTCTTGATTAATTCGAGTAATCTTTCCCTAAGCAGATTGATGAAGAGATTCTTCAGGAAGTGGTCAAGATGGGTTTTGACAGGAATGCCCTTGTTGAATCCCTTCGCAACAGAGTTCAAAATGAGGTAATTATGTGGTTAATTGGATGTATCATGTTTATTTATTTATATTGTTGTTTTATTTATTTATTTATTGACTATATTTCAGGGTACCGTTTCATACTATTTGCTGTTAGACAACCGGTTTCGTGTTTTGAGCGGCTACCTTGGAGCTGAATTTCAGGAGACTATGGTGCGCCTTTTCAAAGCTAATAAATATAGCAGCAATTTATTTCTAATATTTGTAGAGACCAGCAAGTTATTACATTAGGCTTTATCATCCCACCTAGCTGTTTGTACTTTGTTCTTGCAATTCTTATTTCCACCTCTGAACTTCTTGTATCATGTTGGGCTAAGTGCACACAACATGGGCACGACACGACACGACATGATAGACACATAAGACATAACTGATATGATTTTTTGAAAAGTTAGGATGCAGACACCTCGATTTAAGGGCACATTTGGCAAAGGTTAATAATTTAATTTCAGTTGGTCTTACATACTTTTTATCCTCACACGTCGTAGTATCGACAACTACTACTCGCTTATTATCTATTCATTTCTTAGAATTCACTGCTTATAATCTATAAAAAGCTTTACCACACATACCCTAAATTCTTCAAATTTTAAATTCATAAATTATATCTTTAATTTTATTATCTTTAGTATAGGACACGGTACACGGCACTTCAGACACTTGCTCGAAGGGTTTCTAAAGTGTCTCTCTAGTCATTAATTAAAACAATACAGAAAATGGGAAAGGGGAAAGGGACATGTGGCTTGTAGGATACATATTCTTAGTGTCCGAGGAGTGTCAGAGTTCGATACGACTAACAAGTGTCAGAGACGGAAACCTGACCTAAGAATGAGTGCCCCTGCATTGTATGATCTCTTTCTGAAGATCACGTAACTAAATAACCATTTTCTCTATAGGAATTTGGTTATAATCATACAAATTCAAGTGAGACTGTAGCATTGCCCGTAGGGCAACGGCTTCATGGAGCTGTCGATTATCAAAAGTTTGGAGGAAGACCCCAGATTCAAGTCGATCGGAAATGGGCTCTTGGACTCCAGGTTAGTTGGTTATGACTTTGAATTAATTTTTACACGTGATTTTTTGTTATCTAATTGACAAAAATTTGGTCCTTTTTTTGGTTCACGTCAAGATAGTTATTTCTAATGTTTTGGCCTTTTTGGCAGTCTCGAGCCCATCCTCGTGAGATAATGACCGAAGTTCTTAAAGCTCTGCAAGAGTTGAATGTCTGCTGGAAAAAGATTGGGCAATACAACATGAAATGCCGTTGGATTTCTGGCATGCCAGGTCATCATGAAGGCATGGTAAACAACTCTATGCATGATAATGGTCACTTCGGTGATGAATCTGCTATCATAGAGAGTGATGATGTTGTAAGGCAACAAAATGTGGTCAAGTTTGAAGTGCAGGTAATCATTTTTAATAATATATTTACTGTTTTTCAATCATAATACCAGTATTCCCTTTAGAGCCCTGCCACTTGGCCCGGCTCAATGCCAGGGCCAAGTGACGGGGGCACCATTTGGCACCCTCCTATTGGAACAGCAGCCCCTCCAATGGCTCCCCTGTACTTGGCCCTGGCATTGAGCCGGGCCAAGGAGTTTTCTCTCTCTCTCTCTCTCTCTCCTTCTCTTTATGAACCTGCCAGCATTTACAAAAGGAGCAGATGTATATCAAATGGAGAATAAATTACTCGAAAGTTCATGATATGTTAACCATGTCATTCTCCAAGAATATGCTTCACACCTTTCTGCATTTCGAGTTCGATTGCTGAATGATTATGCATATCGACACACACACATACACCCACAAGAAATAAGGGAAAAGAATAAATGGTATTATTTGTTATAGAGAGACTTTGTGTATCCGAAAGATGAAAATAGTAATGAGAATCATGATGTGAAAGTGGCGTTCTCTTGAAAATCGAGTGTTCACAGGATGACTTTCATGGTTGCTAATCTTACATCAGTTGTAATTCATGGCTAGTAAAACCATTCAAAAGATGTCCTTACATTATCTTAGAACATGTCCCTACATTGTATATGCTAATTTTTTATTTTATCTTAATGGTGCTTGGGTGGCCTTTTGTTTTTACAGCTTTACAAAACTCATGAAGACAAATATTTGCTCGATCTACAGAGAGTTCAGGGCCCGCAATTCCTCTTTCTGGATCTTTGTGCTGCTTTCCTTGCTCAGCTTCGCGTTCTCTAACACTAGATCTTCTTCTCCATCAAACTCTGTTGGTTTCAATGTTGGAAAACTATGATGCTGTAAATATAACTAGTATAACTTAAGCCACAAGTCTCCTATTCTCTTTTTTAGACGTGGAATGTCGAGCCATGCCAATATTTTTGTTCGACTCGCTGGAGTATGGGCTTCTTGCTTCCTTTTTGCACAATTCACTGGAGAAGATATTCAGGATTTTGTTAAACCCTTTTATTTGACATAATTCGGCTAATGTTTGGCCTGGTGTAGCACATGTTTCCATCTGTAGTTTTCCTTAATTCTGCCACTTAATTATGGTATGTTGATGTAGTTGCAACCTCTATTGTTATATATACGAAATATGGTAGAAGGTCGTTAACGGGATTAACTGAATTCTGAGTCGTGAACAGTGATTTTGATCGATAGATGTTTAAATAGAAAAGAATGCAATTTTATTAGCCCTTAATTAAAACTTAAATGAAAAAAAAAAAAAAAAGGATTATCCTCATAGCCGCTACAATTCCATCTACTAAACTGATAACTTGGTACACATTAATATCATCTTCCAAAAACAAGAACTCATCGGTAAGGAGGAACAAAACAAAACAAAGTTTTTTCGATTTTATTTTCTGCAATAACAATTCATTTTAATAAATTAATTGTTCCATGATCAGCATCCCCAACTTATCTTGCTAATGAACACAGAATAAAGAATGGTTACAATACCCTCTAAAACTTCAACTAGTTTGATAGGAAGGAATGTAAAGGATTCATCGTACTTTCCAGTCCTGTCTAAAACCGCGGCAATTGATGTTGTAAACTACTAATTGACATAGCATATCGGTTGGTGATCATTGGAGTTCCAGAGTGACAGTTCACTCTCATGATCAGTTGACTTTTCAGGAGTATTCTCATCCTGCAAATTCTTCTCATTCCCTTTAATTTCGCCGCCTTCACTTTTCGTCTTCATCTTTTCTTGGTTCGCTTTACGTGCATTTTGGAGTCTGCTCAACTGATCAGACCTTTCCTGTTGTGCCGATTTGAGCTTCAACTTCAGGCATTCAGTTATACCATTGAATGCGTAAAGAGAAGCCGAGAACTTCCTTTCATAGTTCCTTTTCATCATCTCACTAAGCATCATTGGCTCATTTTCGTAACCCTCCAATGAGATCTCTTCAGCAATCTCGAAAGGGGAACAGTTGAACGATCCAATTTCATCAATGAATTGGAAATCCTCAACTTCAAGGTTTGTGTTTTCTTGGTCGTGAATTTCTTCTTCTACTTCTATGTTGTCGTCTCCACTCGAGCAATACTGATCATTAGTTTCTTGCAGTAAATTGCTCGAATTTTTCTCCAATTTATCAGTTTCTGTTATGCAGGATTCAAAGCTTGACGAGTATGTATAATCACTAGTGATCATACTATCATCAATTGGATGATCATTCAGAAAATCAGTAAATTGAGAAGCTGAAGAATCAGCCATTTCTTCGTCTCTAAACTCCTCAGGCTGCTGTTTTGGTCGCTTGTCATGATCATCAGGCAAGAAAGGAGACCCCGATGAAGAAGAGGCTAACGCGTTATTTCTGGACTTCAGCCTGCTAAGAAGAAGTTTAGTGATTTTCGATGGCAATGCCGGAGTGGAAGAAGACGATGGAGAAATAGGCCAAAAATTTGTTCGCGTATTTGCGCCACGGAGTAAACAAGCAGCCTCATCATAAGCTCTTGCAGCCTCCTCCGCCGTGTCAAAGGTGCCTAACCACACCCTTATCTTTTGAATGGTATCTTTTATCTCAGCCACCCATCGCCCTGATGGCCTTTGTCTAACACCAACAAATCGCTTTCGGGCTCGCCGGATTCCGCCTGTGGTAGCCGCTTCCTTCACCATCTCGTCCCAGGCAACATTCCCTTGATCATCACAAGTTTTCTCATCAAATCCACTAGCAGTTATCTTCCTAGCCATTAAGGAGTCTGATGAAATTTATCAATTTTTATTGGCTTATAAGTGTTTTTCTCACTTATGTTAAGTTGATATGAAAATGCTTGTATTTATATGCAGGGAATAGGAAGATCCTAAAGGAGAATTTGGTGGTGCTGAAATTGTCTTTTCTAGATTGTTTTCACCCTTTTGTTCTCAATTATTTTCGGCTCATACCAAACATATGGAACGTCTTCCTGATGAGAGAGAGAGAGAGAGAGAGAGAGGTTGGGGGTGGGGGTAGATAAAATATTCAATTACATATATATTTATGTGCTTTGATCGAGTCAAAGACTGAAGTTTCTTGCTTCCTCTTCTATGTTACTACTTATTTTAAGGAAGTTAATTTTCTTACTCATTATGTGATTGATTAAGAAATCTAGGCTCTTGGAATAAGAATTGAAGATGATGTAATGCATATGATAAGAGTACGTATATAAAATTTGCTTAATAAGAAAAATTCAATGAGGATCAACATGGCAGAAATGAGAATGCTAAGATCGAAAATGGATTAAATGAAAAATGAAAATTCACGTGCGTTTATGCCCCAATGGATTATAAATTAACGAAATAATGACCAAACTGGATATTATATATTTTCAAAGAACTAAAAAGATCCATGTTCATAAAATGACGTAAGGCATGTTTGACATTACTTTTGCTTCTACTTTTTGTAGAACTTCTTATAAGAGTTTCCCGATAAAAAGTCTTCTTATAAGAAAAAACAATTTTAAAGAATTATCCAAATATGTTCAAAAATAACTTCTTAACTTTGGAAACAACTTTTGACTTTTAAAAAGTATTGTCAAATTGGTCCGTAATCGTAATTAGACCATGTTTGAAGAGAGAATGGTAAATATAACTAGTTATGATTGATGTTTTCATAGTATAATCATCAACATTGAAATGTAACCATCAACTTTGTGATTTTTTAACCTTTTAAGGGTTATAATTGCAATGGCCATGTTTTTATTTGAAGGTAGAGACATAGAAATTATCATTCCATTAAAAAAGACTTGTACCTTTTTCCAATGGAAATTGGTTGATTTCCAAATGAAACAACTCAAGGCAGGTTCCTAGAGTTGCGACATGGGACCACCATCCCCATCCCCATCCCCACCACGTTTATTACTTGGGGTGAGGATTCTCCACCCCATTCATATCTGTGATACCACGTACGCCAGCATCACATTACATTTGTTATGTCTAGTATTATGAAAAGTGTGCGTGAAGTATAACATTGTCGGCTAACTATGTTTACTTTTTTTATGCTCAAACTTCATCTAAACCCGTTTCAGTGCACAATAACTTGAAACTTATCTTATCACCTAACCATATTTCATACTTTTTAGAACATTGATCAGGAGAATGTAACTTAAATTTGATTTGAATAAATCTCATGTCCAACCAGGTCAAATAACATGCTTTGTTAGAAGTAAAATTAATTTTAGATTAAAAAAAAATCTAATCGCCTTGTTTTGTAATACTAGATATATGTCAAAGAAAACAGTTTCTCCAAAGTCACCCGACAAATGATGAGCATTTTCTAAATCTACAAAGTCGATGCTAACAGCTTGTTATTTTATAAAAACTTTTTGTCGAAAGTGACATTTTCACGCGGAATTATGGTAGTCTTAAGATTGCACTTAATTTTCTTCGTTTTTATTGTTAAGCAAAGGTTCGAACAAATTTTTTGCACCAAATATACGTTGAGAAATTCAAGGACGCGTCCTAATTGATCAACAATAAAATCTCATATAACCATGAATGATATCACAGTCATGCTTCAAACTGAGTTAGATGTCTATACAAAGAAGATCCAAACAAAAGTGTATCTCCCAATTAATCGTGATGGCAAATATATATATATGGTCGATGTTGACTTTAAAAGCAGTTGTCTATACAGAATGTGATGATCCTAATGAACGTTAATAAAATATATGTTCCTTCATATTTAAGGAAGATGAATATATGACTTATTGTTTGAAGAGGCTGAGATGAGATGATATGATATTTCGTCTGGTAAAAGGCGAACAAAAGTCCTATCTCGACTAGACTTGGAAATGTCTTGAATTTATGGGGAAAAATAAAAATAATTGCCAACCCTCCTTAATAGATTAACTTTTTGAGATTGAACTCAGAATCTCAACACATATCATATTGCGATTTATGTGTTTAAATAATTAAGAGGGGTATCCCCAATTGAGATTTTAATGGATTTTAATAAAAATCTATTAAATTTAGGCATCTCCAATTGAGATTTTAATGAAATACTTTAAAATGTATATATCTTCAATAACTAGTGGATTTATAAAAAAATCATTAATAGAGGGATTTTAAAAGATTTCAATGGATTTCAATTTTAAAAATACATGTAACCAAATCTTTTGAAATTTCACCATATTTGACGAGATTCTTATAGAATTTTTGAAAATCTATTCAAATTTACGAAATTTATTAAGATTTATAATCTTTTAAAATATATTAAAATTTTAGTTGATGACACCTCGTAAATCTTTCGATTCTTCATTTTAGAGTTCTGAAGAGCCTTGAAAACCTTTAAATTTTAGAATGATTCAAAGAGTTAAGAGGAAAAAACAGAAAAGATTTGTTGGTCATATTGTACGGCCACTTCAGTTGACCAAAGATACGAATGTTTCACAATGTACACCTTTTCTGTTTTATTTACTTGAGAGTGTGTTTGGCTAAGTGCAATTTATGCAAAAGCAGGTTAAATATTTCTGTACATATTTGATAAAAAAAAAAAAAACATTTTTACTCAAAAAGTAAATATATTTACTTATTTTGACAATATGGTAAGTTAATTAACTTACTTATTTCAAAAATTAACTTGTAAAATAATTACTTATTTTGAAACTTACTTATTTACTTATAAGTATAATTCCTTATAGCTAATTTTTTTTATCCTTAGGCAAGATTACAAGATATTTTAATATTTACCCGTAAGTATAATTCATTACTGCAAAAGTTGAAGCATCATGTGAATCTGACATGTATTGAATAATACAATGAACTTAAATAATATTAAAATTTGCTTATTAGCCAAATGTCGAAAAACGCTTTACGATTTATTTTGTTAAGCTAAAATTGTACTATAATGAACTGGAGAATATTGAAAAAAAATTCTCTCCCACTTCCTCTCCATCGTGTATTAATTTTTTAGAAAAGCGCCAAGTGGACCTCATATATACATATATATTCAGGAAATGGTAATTAGCAGAAATGGTTTCTAACGTTTACACTCATTGCTAAAATGGTCCCTATCGTTTTAATTTTGACATTTATACCCTTATTTCAAACGTTTGTTGCAGGATTGGTCCTTCCATCCAATTTCGTTAAATCAACCGTTAACAATTCAATGAAATTTACAGGAATGGTCCCTAACATTTACACTCATTTGCTAAAATGGTCTCTATCTTGTTTGAATCTAATTAAATTTTATTCTATTACATTTTATTTTTCTTTCTCCTATTTTCAACCGCACAATCTTTTATAAAATAATATTATACGTAAATCGAAAAAAAATTCTTCTTTTTCAACAGTTCATTTTTCAAAATATAAACTTTTGAGTTGGGGTATGAAGTTGTAAATTACATCAAATCATAGGAATTATATTCACTGAAAATTTTAAGAGGAGAAAGATATGGGAAGTTGACTGATTTCCCCGTTTGACCCCCATTTTTTGTGAATGAAAATATGTGGAATATTATTATTATTTTTAAATGAATGATTGAAAAAGAAGGAAAAATTTTCGATTTACATATAATATTATTTTATGAAAAGTTATGTAGTTAAAAATAGGAAATAGAGAAAAATAAAATGTAATAGAATAAAATTTAATTAGACTCAAACAAGATAGAGACCATTTTAGCAAATGAGTGTAAATGTTAGAGACCATTTCTGCAAATTCCATTAAATTGTTAACGGTTGATTTAACGAAATTGGACGGAAGGACCAATCCCGCAACAAAAGTTTGAAATAAGGGTGTAAATGCCAAAATTAAAACGATAGGAACCATTTTAGCAATTACTGTAAATATTAGGGACCATTTCTGCTAATTACCCTTCAAGAAAAGGTTTCCTGTAATTGCTCCATGTGGAGATTAAAGAAAAAACCATAAGTCTATTCAAATTAGTTACTTATTGATTAATTTGACTGCCAATATTCAAATCGGCATTCAACGATTTGAAGAGAATGTAATGAATATGAAACAGCGACTAATTGAAAAAGTCAAAGCACAATTACAAGAAATAGAATAAAAAAAAGTGTGTGATACCATTATTATACTTAGAGCATTTTCAAAAGCCTTTCTATTTTTAAAGCACATATTCTACAATTTAAAAACTATCTAAAGAACAAAAATTTTAAAATGCTCAAATAGTCTCTTTATTTTTAACATTTATTTTTACCATTCTCAATATGTATTTTTTTTTCATTCTTTTATTTTTACTATCTTCCCTCTAATAATTATATTATTTTTCAAGTATATTTATCTAATTAAGTTAATAAACTGTGCATTGAAAGTTGAAATCTTTAAAGTATTAAATTATAGAGAGAGTTCACTCTCTATTTTAAAATGTTAAATTGAAAAGTCTCTTGAAGTAAAATTTTAAAGATTGACTCTTTAAAATAGAGAGCATTCCACTTTTAAAGAGACTTTTGGAGATACTCTTAGCCCTTGTTTGAGCCCCCCCCCCCCCCCCCCCCCCCCCCCTTTTGTAGAATGTGTGGTTGAAAAGAAAGAAATTTTTTTGATTTATGTATAGTATTATTTTATGGAAGATTGTGTGGTTGAGAGTAGGAGAGAGAAAAAAAATATATGATAGGAAAATGGAGCCAAACAAAGGCTCAAGTCTTATTCTTCTCAAAATACAAATTTCTCTCTTCTTTTTAACCTCATATTTTTTATTAAAAAATATTATATGCAAATAAAAAACTTTTTTTTTTAACACACATTCTCCATTAATCTACTATTATAAAATACATTTTTAAAAAAAAAAAAAAAAAGTAGATAAAACACACCATAAATGTAGTGGATGTCAAAATGGTCTGATTGTCTGGATTTGAAACGGTCCAAACCGTTAAAAGCTTGGTCTAGGATATTGGGCCTACACTCTAGGCCTTATGGATAGGACAGACCTTTTTCAAAAATGAAAAATGAGAAGGTTTCTACCCTTAGCCTTCAATTAATTAGCACATCTTGTTTTTACACGATAATTCATGTCCAAATTATTCTGTTAACTTAAACTTAAATTAAATTAACGGACACGTATTTTGTCAAACTTTCGTATTTCTTTTTTATATAGAAATATGACAGGCAAATAAGTCTTTTCATGTCCTCTTAACAAAATTTTTTGGACGATACAATTAAAGATAAGATGTGAAATTAATGAAAGGATAAAAATAAAAAACGTGACGAAAAAAATTGGGAACATAATTGCGAAATTGAGTAAAGGTTAGAGACGTCCATTACAATTAAAATATGTTAAGATTAAAAAAATGTGGAGTAAATAAAAAATATGTTTGCCAGTGTAATTATCCTAAAACAAGAAATCCTAATACCCTTTAAATAGAAAATAATTTTTTTTATTAAGTGATAAAGACAATAACACGCTGCAACCAATAGAAATAAAACAATGATGAGACTTATTCCTTGTGTGAAAGTGATTATTTGATATCACTTTTCCTTCACACTCATTTTTAATTACATATTAATCAAAAAATTCGTCATTTTTATGTGTTTTCATAATTTTTCATTTTTTTTAATTTTTTAACTGACATTTTGTCTAAAAAAAATCACTTTTAAAATAATCACCTTCGCACCAAAGCTTACTAATGAAGACATATATACTAACTCAACCAATGAAAACAAAGAAAACAACTAGGTCGACCAATTAATTAAAAACAATTAGACTGATTCAATTTTCGACTGACAACTTCTGATACATCGTATAATTCAAGAATTATGCTTCGTGTACATCAATTGTTGATATGAAGTTTGACATCCATTATTTGAAGAAAATATGGTCATTGATTGATTTTTCTTTTAAAACAAAAATAAAATCAATGTACAAAAATTTGTCAACTTACGTGATATCAAACTTGATGTATATGTATGATTGATAATTTAATTGATTTAGAAAATACTAAATATATATGTCCATTATATTATTCCATCTCTACTAGTTCAATTTATCAAATTTGGTCCTAACTTTTACTTATATTCACACGAAAAAAAAAATATATATATATATATATATATATATATATATATATATATATATATTTTATTGTTTTAAAATAAAATAAGAATCTATCTTCAACATTTTTGGACTTGATTGAGGCTCCGTACATGTCATTTTTTTTTCTCATTTTCAATCACACAATCTTTCATAAAATAATATTACACGTAAATCGAAGATTTTTCCTTCTTTTTCAACCACTCATTTTTTAAAAAAAAAAAAAAAACTATTCCATCCATTTTCATTTCAAAAAATGGGGACCAAACGGATACTAAATTTGATAGTTCTACCCCCACAACCAATTTGAGGCCTTTTCGAGCTAATTGTCTCTGGTTGTATAATAATTTATGATTATTTGTAAAATGTATATTCATAATTACTGTTCATTATTATCCATACATTTCGCGAGATTCGATATTATTATTTTTTTACTATTCCTCTTTATAAGCTTTTTGTAAATTTGCCAAACAAAGGCACTAAAGTGTGCCAAACTTTCATCTTAATCTAGTGATAATTCACCAATGGTCATTGAGATTTATATGAAATTTCAAAATAATCATTAAAGTGTTTTTCAATCTATTTAGTCACTAGAGCTTAAGAACGTCATAAAATTGTATACTCCTATAACAACATCAATTCCAAATTTGACGTCATATTAAACATTTACATCGACTACTGATTGTTGTGTCCATGCTATGAAATTACACATTTTAAAAAATAAAAGTGCTCTAACATCTTGTTCAAAAACTATAAAATGCTCCCTTTAATCATAACCTTATTTTTCATCTTTGATAAACATTATATATATCAAGATAGAGCTAAAATGGGAGGCTAGTTGGAAGAAAACCATTGGTTTCGACGATTGTTAGTCGATGTGAACGTTAACATTTTCTATGCCTAATATGATGTTAATCATGCTAATAGTGCGATAATTATGTAATATAAGTTAACATTAATATCTATTGAGTTACAAAATAATTTAATGACCAATTTGAAAATTTGCTTAAAATTTTAGTAATCGAAAAATAATCTGCTAACTAAAACAAGAGGGCATTTAGTGGTGATTAAAATTAGATTTTTTAGTAAATTATGATAGAAGTTTTGAGATGTATGATTTAAAAGATATAGTTAATATTGATTGTTTGACTTTGATTTAGATTAAAATTAGATTTTAATCCGAGCCAAACAGGGGTCAACAAGTGTCCAAATAGGACCCTAAATTAACTTGAAGTTGAGTTACCTCCTGTCAAGAATACAAGATGTTTCTGTAAGTCGAGTGACTTGATTGAATTAAAATAAAATTAGAGGAACCCGATCAAATTTTACTGTTACTTGAGTGATCAATTGTGTATTATAATATCCGTATCTCCAATTTTTATTTGAAAACGTAAATATTTCCATTTTCCTCCTACCATTGCATTCATGAAACGCAATTTGAGATTTATAAAAACGTGTTTCACAGATCCGAGTCGGCATATCTTCGATCAGAATTCTACCGGAAAATTCTAAATCTGATCCCAAAACTGTTCCCTTCTCTCTCGCCGCAGGCAGTAGCGACGACTCCATTGGTACGTCTCCATCTGTTTTTCCTTGATCCTGCTCCTACAGTTCATATTCGATCTCCAATTTTGTTTTTGGGTATTCGATTTTTGATTGCTTGAGTGGATGTGATAGATCTTGACTTGATTTTGTTCGAGCCTCTTTAGATTTAGCTGCCAATTCAGATTTAAAGGTTTTCAATTTTCTGTACTAGTTTATCGGCAGAAATGGAATTATTTGAATAGTTAATCCATGTATTCATGAATTGGAAAAACATTGTGAATTGCACAAAATGGGTCATTCAACAGTGGGCACTGAAGAATTCTCTTTTTCTCCGAAAATTTTGGTTTGATCATTGATTAGTGTTGTAGTCAAGATCTTAAATTTGGCACTTTAAACTCGTGTGAAAATAAAAGAGAGTAAATTTATGTCATGTGTAACTCTTTCACCTTCGGGAAGTAAAATACTGAATACTTCCACTACGAGGTGATTCAATTCACCTCCGTCTACCAATATTACTAGCTGATAGGAAATCACATGTAACATGATGGCCATGATGCTAATTACCACAACATGAGGAAATGCTTTCAGATTTATTTCCATGATACTGGGTAGCTGTGTCCTTGGAGTTGATATCTGTTTTAGCTTAATGTTTTTAAAGCTTCATTTATATGCTACATAGGGGAGGAGAAGACATCATATTTTAATTATGTTGCCTCCCATTAAAATAAATTAATTGTCAGAGTATTACTCATCTCCTTCATGATTTTCTGAAGAAGTCTTATGTTACCCCAATGTTTCTTTCTTCGATCCACATTCATATCTTTACTCATCATATTTTGGTAAAATTATAGAGGTCTATTCACTGATCTTCAATTATTGTAAAAGGCATGATTTGGACGGGTAGAATGGCCTTCTTCACGTGTTAGCTGTTTGCATCCTTCGCGCTTGAGTTTTAGGGTGTTTTAAAGGCAAGATCTTATGAGGTGCCTTAATGGGCTGAACGAAGGCAATGGGCTGGTTAAGCCCATGTGTACCTTCAAACCTTCAAGTGGTGCCTTAGCTTGTATTGTGAATTCAGAAATTGGTGCAGTTTTGGCTGTAATGAGGAGAAATGTAAGGTGGGGAGTTCAGTATGCCACTGATGATGAGCGCTTGAGCCTTTATGAAAGTCTGGGATTGAATTCAATGTCAAATTCTCCAAGTTCAATTGCCCATTTTAGTAGTCTACCTGAAACGTCTGGCTTCTGTAGGATGTGCTTGAGTGGCTGATTCGTGAGCACGACGATAGGGTGGGACTGGAAGTACTGTCGAAACTTTCGGGCTGTCGTAACCAAAGCGAGAGCAAGCTATTCCGCCAGTGTATGCCTTGTTTCGGCGTCAAATAATACCTTGCTCACGTAGTAGATCGGTTGCTGGGACTTGTCGGCCTCTTTCACTAGTACCCCGCTTACTGCATTTTGAGACACTGCTAAGTATAAAAGTAGAGTATCACCAAGTTCGGGCTTTGTGAGAATGGGTGGAGAGGCTAACGTTTGTTTGAGTTCTTGGAAAGCCTTTTCACATTCTTCATTCCAATCAAAACTTCGGTTACCCCTTAGCACTTTGAAGAAAGGGAAGCACCAATCAGCTGCCCGAGACATGAACCTGTTCAAGGCTGCCACGCGACCTGTCAGTTTCTGGACCTCTTTCCTAGTTTTGGGCGATTCCATTGATGTCAGTGCACGTATCTTGTCGAGGTTGGCCTCTATCCCCCGGTGGGTGATCATGAATCTCAAGAACTTTCCCGAGGCCACCCCGAAAGCACATTTGGTGGGGTTCAATTTCATCCGGTATTTCCGCAAAGTGTTGAAGATATCCTCAAGATCGGCTATATGATCATTCACTTTCTTGCTCTTGACAACCATGTCGTCGACATATGCCTCAACATTCTTACCAATCAGATTAGCGAATACTTTGTTGATAAGTCTTTGATATGTTGCCCCTGCATTCTTCAAACCAAAGGGCATGACCTTATAACAATATATGGCGGAATCTGCCATGAAAGATGTCTTCTCCGGATCGTCATCGGTGATCGCCACCAAAGGGGCGTCAAAAATATTTCCTTACTCCACTAAAAATGTCGTTCAAGTAGTACAATGCAAATAAGGGTCATTACCCGCAGAGGATTGGTTCAACTACGTTACTTGCGCAAAATAAAATGAACGGCGAAAACATGTAAATGGGGGGGGGGATTTTGATTTGTTAAACAAAGAACACAACAAACTACATATGGAAATGGCGAAATGCTTGAAGTGCAATAAAAATTAAATAACGAAGGTGAAAGGTCAACGGAAGAGAGAGCGTGATCGGGGGATAATTCTTTACCGTGAGAATGATTTTCCAATCCAATTTTACAAAAGATTTTCGTTCAAATGATTAATAACCATTCGAGAATAATCATAAGCTCGATTACCTCAAACTCTCTTTAGATTATAGTTGAATAAAATAAGCTCTTTACCCAACCCTAATCATCAAACAACCTAGGATAAGATCGCTAGATTAAATTTAACGAAAGCATTTAAACAAAAGAGTTGAATTGAATTAAGTACAAACACACAAGCTCGGTTTGTTAACTTAAGCGATAATCCACCTACATTTAATAGAAAATTCCACATAATCCATCAAAATATAGGTGCTACTAGGGTTTGGTCAAATTAGCAATTACGGATTAAAAATCCCAAATTAGTAAATATCAAAACAACCCAATCATCTAGTAGCGCTCCTAAACAATCGAGAAGAACAATATAAAGAATAAATTTAATGGATTCATCACATTAATCACAAGAACTATAAAACACAAAACTATTGGAATCTCATTCAAGGGTTAGAAAATACCCTCAATCACATCTAGGTTTAGTTATTCATAATGTGCTTACAAATAACCATTGAAATCTTACAATACATGGAAACTATAAAGATTAAGGAAGAGAGAAAGCTTATTGATGAGAAGAACAAAAGATTGAGCCTTCAATGTCAAAGGAACTTCCTCTTCTTCTTCAAAGTGCCAAAATCGCCTAACTCCAAACCAGATTTTTCCTCCCCTTCTTTTGTCGATTTTTTCCCAAAAACTTGCCCTAGAAATGGTCCCAAGATGTCCTATTTATAGTGTATTAAGGGTAAGAGGCGGGTTGGAGTCGAAAACGGGTCGAAAAAGGGTTAAAAAACACGTTTTTGCGCTACTCGAGAAGGCTGGGCGCCGTGGCGCCCAACATTCTGAAATTTTATGTTTTATGGGTGCCATGGCGCCTATTTCCGGCGCCATGACGCCCGGTTTGCTGAAATCTTCCGGTTGACATCATTTTTCACCTCATTCAAGCTACAATTTCTTCCTCCCAAATGTGATGGCATTGTTTGCCAATCTTGAGATTAATATATCTCCAATACTTCATGCTTTTTTCACGCCTAAAAATCTTCCTAATCTTCAATCAACTTGGGATACCATCTATAAAACAAAAAGAACAAAATAAAGTAAAACTAACATATAAAAACTAACAACTATATAAGTTTAATGGCCTAAATGAGTGCGAAATCCGCACTTATCAATCGGCCATGAGGATCTGATGATAACCGGAGAACGCATCCAGAAAGCTGTACAACTTATGCCCTGACGTGCTGTCCACAAGGTTGTCAATTCTAGGTAGAGGATAGCTGTCATTTGGACATGCTTTGTTAAGATCCGTGAAGTCGATGCACATCCTCCACTTCCCGTTTGCCTTTTTCACCAACACCGCATTAGCCAGCCACTCGGGGTATTGGACCTCCCGAATGAACCCCGCGCTTAGAAGTTTAATTTCTTCGCGAATGACCTCTCGCCTTTCTGCGCAAATTGTCTCTTTCGCTGTTTGATGGATTTCGAATCCGGGCTCACACTAAGTTTATGTATCGCCACCTCGGGATCTATGCCCGGCATGTCCTCGACCTTCCATGCGAAGACGTCTATATTTCTCGACAAGCAATGAATGAGCTCGGCCACGAGGGTTTCATCAAAACCCTTACCAATGGAAACTTTTTTCCCTTGCTCGAGATCGACCTCTATCACTTCTTCCACTGGAGCTAAGCGGGCTCTGTCCTTGAGCTCGGTGTCCACAAGTTGCATGACGTTAGTGCCAATCGCCTTGAGGCACGTCACATAACACTGCCTCGCTATTCCCTGATCCCATGAACGACCTCAACGCCGTTGCAAGTGGGAAACTTCATGGCGAGGTGGAAGGTGGATACAACTACCCTGATCTTATTCAGGAGTGGTCTACCTACAATAGCATTATAAGCCATGGAGGTACGGACAATTTGGAAAGCTGTAATTTCTGTTACCTGCCTGTTACCCTAGCCCAAGGTTAGGGGGAGATCGACGATGCCCTCCGGAAGGACGACGTTACCGCCGAATCCCTGAAGGGGAGTTTTAACTGGTTTCAGTTGTTGGGCTGAGATTCCCATTTTGGTGAATGTCTCATGAGATAGCACGTTGGCCGCACTTCCACTGTCAATCAGGATCCTTTTAACTTCAAAGTTGGCCACAATTGCTAAAACGGCCAAGGCATCGTCATGAGGATATGATACCCCCTCTGAGTCCTTTGCCCCAAATGTGATGTCCTCGGACTTGTCGCGGCCCGTTCTCGGGGTCGAGGTATATTGATGAGCATACTGTTTTCGGGCAGTGCTGGAATCTCCCCCCGACGCAATGCCCCCTATGATGACGTTAATAGTTCCTGCTGTTGGCTGACCCTGACCTCTTTTGTCTGTGGCCCTTTCGATATCCCTGTCATTCCTTGGGCGCTTGTTGTGACTAACATAAGAACCTAGAAGTCCTCCTTTGATAAGGGCTTCGATCTCTTATTGTAACGCTTTGCAACTATCTGTGGTATGCCCATGATCACGATGAAAATCACAATATTTTTTTCGATCGCGCGTGTCCGGAGGCGACTTCAGTCTGGGAGGCCATTGAAGCTCTTTCATATCCTTTATCTCCATCAAGATATTGGCCTTGGAAGCATTCAACCGGGTGAATGATGTCGATGGATGGTCTTGTTTCTGTTTGTTCCTAGGAGCTTCCTGTCGAGGATTCAGGTCATGTGGCCTTTTTTGTTCTTGCCTATCATATGCTGGACCGACTCTCCTCGGGTTCAAAGTCTCCTCCATGTTAATGTACTTCTCTCCCCTAGTCAAGAGCTCGGTTACTAATTTTGGGGGAGTTTTTGACAAGGACATTTTGAATGCCTCGCACCTTATTACGTATGTTAGAGCAGATACTGACGCTGTAATGTGGAGGTCGGGGATCTGGAGTCTCTCTTTATTAAACCTCTTCATAAAATCTCGCAGGGTCTCGTTTGGGCCTTGGCGAAGTTGCATCAGGGAAGCTGCCGTTTTTCTGATGCGCTTACTGCTTGCAAAGAAGGCGGAGAATATGTCGGCTAGGTCTGAGAACGAGGCTATAGAATTGGGCTCTAGAGTGGAGAACCAATCCCTGGCAGCACTTGTCAATGTTTGAGGAAAGGCCTTACACATCACTTGATCTGGAGCAACCTGTAGGTTCATGACATCGGTATAGATATTCAAGTGGTTGGTAGGATCTGTAGACCCGTCATACTCTTTTATCCAAGGATACTTGAATCTATCCGGCAAGGGGAATGACAAGACTTCGGGGGTGAACGGAGTGTTAGGGGCAAAACCTGTTGGCCCTTTCTCTTTTTGTCTTAGATCTGCTGCAATTCCATCCTAGATGATCCTGGCCAAGTCCACGGACTCCATTGTTACTAGTCCCGAGGCCGAGGCTACATTGGGTAAGCCCGAAGTCTCGGTTCCTTGATTATCATGTACCTGAGGTTGAGCCCGGTGTCAAGCGTTTGCCATGAACCTACCTTCGGGTGTCGGCGTACGAGACGGATGCGAATTTCTTTGAGTGAGCAGCTGAGTTAATGTGGCAACTTGTTGACGGAGTTCCTCGAATGCTCCTGCGCTGACGACAGCTGGTTGTGGTTGTTGCATGCCTGACGACTCCTCTTGTGGGATTGGAGGATTGGCTGGAGGTGGTGGATGTTCCGGTGCGGATGAGTTCGCAGGAGGAAGACCTGATCGTGTGTTAACCATGGCTTTTGGTAAAGATTTCCACAGACGACGCCAATGATGATACCAAAAGTCGTACCTGGGCAATTCTCGAACTAGAAGAAAGATGATGAACACGAACGAAGTCTTCGATTACCTGAAACAAAGGCAATGAGGTTTTTCCTCGTTGCCCCTCCGATGCTTAAGTCAGAGAGAGAATTTTAGCGTAAGGCTATGAATTGAAAATAATGTAAATTGCCTACCTGAATTCTGAATTTGTGACTGCATTTATAGGGTGTAGGTAGTACAGTCCGTGTAGGATTAGGATATCTCCACCTACAAGAGTTCTATTTGAATGAAGTGTTTAGTTCGTACTACAATTCTAGAAAACGTTGGTAGTGTGTTCGAGGTAGAATTTAACAAGGCAAAGGAACCTTACTGCAGGCGTAGGTTTTGACCTTGATGAATGATCTCGAGGATACCAACGGCATTGGGAAGATGTTGAGACAGTTCTCGAGGGATACATGTCCTCGAGGGATTCCTGTCCTCGAGGACATACTCACAGGATGACAGATTTGAGTCCTCGGGGTAACTGCGAGAGGGTCCTCGAGAATGACAGTAAGGGAGAGTCCTCGAGACTGTTTGAGAGGGTCCTCGAGGTCTTCTACAAATTTGACCACATCAGAAATGAAATGAAATATCGGGACGTTTTGCACAATGACTTTGAAATGTGGTGACGTTTTGCGCTATTTACCCTATCTATAAATAGTTAGAATTCAAACAAAAAAGTTGACATGGAAAAAATTGAATTTACTCTCTTCTTAAAATAGCCAATTTCTCTCTAAGTTTCACTTTCAGCAAATTTAATTGAGTTTTGAGAGAGAATATTGGCTAGGTGAAAGGAATTTGTCGATTTTGACTTTGAGGTTAACGGTATTATCGTACCTTTAAGCTATTTAAAGGTGCGAACCATTAACTACTTGCGATTCAATTTCCGCTCAAGGGGTGGGGCTTTGAGTCAACCAATGAACACAATTTAACTCTCTTCTCACTCGACGGATGGGTCTTGAAATCAAATTACGAACTTAGTTTTACTTTCACTTTCTATGGGATCTTAACTTAAAGTAGGATATAAAGAGAGAATATATATTTTTTTTTTAAGTACAAAATTTGCTTTCAATTTTTTTTTTACCAAACGTTCTTAAATTGTAATAGATTTAGCTCATGTTTGAGTCACATTATTTTTCTCATTCTTATTCTTCGACTCATTTTTAACAACACAATTTTTAATAAAATAATATTTTTCATCATATCAATAATTTTTTCTTATTTTTCAACCACATATTCACTATCACATCACCCAAAAAAATACATTCTTTCCATTTTAATGTGCATCAAATACAAAAAAATACTTCACAGAATTGCACTAGATGCAGGTATGGCAACATCTAATTTGATCTATCCTTTTTTTTTTTCATATCGGCAAATCGCTGTTAAGTGTCTTCTATATAAGTTTTGAAAGTCAAATTCGGTAAGGGTAGAACTGCTCATTGTAATAACAGGCTTTGTAAGTAGAAATAAAACTTTTTTTTAAAAATAAAACTATTAGCAACAAAAGCCGCAAATCCTGCATCGGAGGAGGCGCTTAATTCTATTCACCTCACACACACCGGATAAAAATTTCTTATAATTTTCTTTCACATATTTTTTGTTCTCTCATTTCGCAACTTTTCATTTTTAGTTTTCTATTCTTCAAATTTCGGCACAGTTTATCGATTCATTTCTCTTGTAAGTATCTCTCTCTTAATTTGTACATTTTTTTTTTTTTTTTGCATACATGTGGGTTTCAAATTTTAGAAACCCTCATTTGAGTTTCATCTATATTAGGATTTTTCCTGCTTCTGGCGGAATTTTTTATCTGTAGGTGAAGGGAGTTTATGGAGTTATGTATTTTTAATTACGAGGAAACGATATTTAGTTGTCAAGATATAAGCTTTATGCGAAAGCGGTGGAGTCTGGCTACAGAATTGGGGATAGTTGAAAGAATCTTTTTTTTTTTTTTTTTTGGATTTAGTTTGTAATTTTGATATTTTATGCGTGTTGCTATTCTAAAATTAGCTATCTGTTATTTGCATTTTTATATTTGTTCTTGTTGTCTTGAACAATTAATATAGGATGAATACTTTGTCACTCGTAGAATAAGGATATATTTGTGTTCAATTTAGAACATCACAACTTAATTCTGTAATTCGTTGGGCTTGGAAATCTTGGGTTTTGATACTGTTATAGTTATGAAAATCTGTTTTAATCTTCCTAAGTTGTTAAATATGCTATAGTACCCGCATTTTCTGACCTTTTGGTTCCTTCTCAATGATACATACATTGTTGGCGGCCCTTCTGCTAATGACTGACTTAATTTGGAGGATGAAAAATTTGTCACTGCTTACCAGTGATTTTTGATATACCAATGTGTGTTTCGGGGGAATGTATTTGCAGCATTATATACACGCCTCTATGTACACGTGTCGTTTTAATTCTCATCTAAATGTTCAGGAATATGGATGGATCACGGCAGGATGGTAGTGTGGATGCATTCTTGCGGAACTATAAGCTTGGGAAGACCCTTGGCATCGGTTCATTTGGTAAAGTTAAAATTGCTGAACATACATTGACAGGGCACAAAGTTGCTGTCAAGATCCTTAACCGTAAGAAAATAAAGAATATGGATATGGAAGAAAAAGGTTGGTCAATCAAAATATGGTCCTTCATTATCTAATGTTTTGTTGTTCGGTATTTTATGCTCTGCGATGAGAATTAAACTACAGTAATTTTGGACCATGCAAAACTGAACATGTTTTATCCTTTTTTTATGTGAGCAGATTTTACTGCAAGCCTATATCTTATCCTCACAGCATTTGGATACATTCAATTATTTTTCCCCATAAATAAGTTTATTGCATCATAATCTACATATTGGTTGTGTAGAACTTGTATTAGTTGGGTAGAACTTGTATTCATTTCTAGTTCCGTTTGATGCTGAACGTGCCCAATTAGTTTCCAAAAATCCGATAGTATGAGATTTGTAGTACCTGTAATCTGAACTTTTCTAAAGCTGACTCTACATGCTGAACGTGCCCAATTAGATTTGCGTCTCAAATTATAATCTGAACTTTTCTAAAGCTGACTTTACATACACTAGTTAATGTTGAACTTGCAACTGTAACAATGAAAGTAATATTTGACCTTCATTTACCATTTTGATTAAAATATGAGATGTATGCAAGCCTTTGAAAATAAAATGTTAATTATTATACATGCAATTAAATAGTAAAATGCATTTAAATGTAAGTATTAGAATTATAACTAAGGCCCGGTTTGATTTTCATTCTTTGTAGAATGAGAATGAAAAATATAGTCGTTATGGTCCCACACATGAGATAAAAGGTCAAATATGGTGGTTGAATGTGATTGATAACGATCATATTTTTCATTTTTATGGAGAAAAAATTTGTACCAAACGGGGCCTAAATGTATAAATGAATAAATGAAGATGAATGGTAAATACGATACATGGATCAACGTGAATGCTAATTAATTTAGAATTAATATCAATGAATATGTACATGACAATGAATGTTAAATCATTTATTTTTTTTATAGGTAATCCGAAAATTTTATTAATTAAAGGAGAATACACAGGAAGTGTATAATCACTTTAAATAAGACAAAAATAACATGAAATTAGGCAGTCCCTCTATAGGATTAATAGCCGCGGCATTAAACCAAGTATACAAAATCAAGTAAAATATTTCTCTTATCTGCTCTGTTGTCTGTGTTTGGTCTTTAAAACAGTGGTTATTTCTTTCTCTCCATGCTCACCATACAATGCATCCCGAGATAAGATTCCATAAAAACTTACTATCCTTATTCCGAAGTTTCCTCTTCCATGCCCACAACACGTCTTCTATACACCTGGGTAACGTCCAATCCATATTCTGGGAGGCTAGAATACTATTCCACAGCCAACGAACACCATCACAATGAATGAATAATTGATCATTCGTCTCCCCATCCCTTTTACACATATAGCACCACTCGGTTACATAAAAGCCTTTTCGTCGAAAATTATCCACCGTTGACACCTGTCCCCTCACAACCGTCCACAATAAAAATACCACCCGTGGAGGCTATTTATATTGCCACACCATCTTACAGGGGAATATGCTCTCCAAGGTCCCGAAAGGGATCTAAAATAAGTGCGAACTGAAGAAACACCATCTCATGTCATCCTCCACCTGCCACGATCACCCTCTCCAACCCGAATTTGTATCTCATGCACAGATGTCAAAAATCTTGCATAATCATCCAATTTCCAATCTTGTAAATCCTTCGCAAAATTAATATTCCAGCTGGAATTCCTATTATGCATGGCTAATACATCGCTTACCATAGCAGAAGACACTAAGGTAATGCGGTGCAAGGAAGGAAATCCGGCCTTCAGCGGTTGATCTCCACACCAACAATCATCCCAAAATCTGATATCATTATCATTTCCCACCGCAAAATTCAATGTTCCGAAAGTCACTCCATTCTCGTCAAATATACCTCCACACACTCACCCCATAAGAACCACGGCTATCAGCAGTACACCACCCCCTTCCATCATGCCATATTTCACCCCTATGATTTCTCTCCAAAAGCTCTCCCTCTCCACTCCAAATCACCACAATCACTTGCCCAATAATGTCTTATTAAACAAGACAAGACTCCTCACTCCAAGGCCCCCCATCCTTATAGAAGAACAGACAGTACCTCAATTAATCAAGTGAAGTTTCCTCTCCTCTCCCAACCCTGTCCAAAGGAATTCCCTTTGAAGCTCCTCTAATCTATTTGCCACTGCAGTCGGAATAGGAAACAATAACAAAAAATAAGTAGGAAGATTAGAGATTGAATTTAATGAGGGTAAGTCGATCTCCCTTAGAGAGATACATACGCTTCCATCCTGCTAACCTCCTTTTCATCCTTTCCACAATACCATTTCAAATATGTATGCTTTTGAACCGTGCCTCTAAAGGAAGCCCTAGATATGTCATAGGCAACTGTGCAACCCTACATCCCAATATGTCAGCCAGCTCTTCCACGTTAGCGACCTCTCCTACTGGTATAGCCTTAGATTTTTCCAGATTTATATTCAAACCAGATACAGCTTCAAAGCATAGAAGCAAGCATCGCAAGTTTCTGAATTGTTCAACGTCTGCATCACATAAAACTAGCGTGTCAACTACAAATAACAAATGGAACACTCGCAAGTGGCCAATCATAAAGCCTTTTATCAAACCCTCTTTCACTGTTTTTTCAAGTATCCTATTGAAAGCTTCCATCACAATAACAAATAGCAATGGAGACAGTGGATCTCCTTGCCTCAATCTTCTGCTACTCCGAAAATAGCCCTCTGGTGTATCGTTGACCAACACTGAGAACGAAACAGTAGAGATACTGAGATACAAAACTGAATCCACTTACACCAATTATCACCAAAGCCATATCGCCGAAGCATATACAACAGGAAACCCCAATTCACATTATCATAAGCCTTCTGAATATCGAGCTTACATAGCATCCCTGGAACCTCCAAACACAGTCTTGAGTCAATGCATTCATTCGCTATAAGTACCGAGTCTAAAATCTGGCGCCCTTTTACAAAGACATTCTGAAACTTGAATACTACTTTCCCCAGTACCTCCTTTAATCTGTTTGCCAGAGCTTTCGCAGTAATCTTATACACCCCACTGAGTAGGCTAATCGGGCGAAAGTCCTTAATATTAGTCACTCCCGGTTTCTTCGGGATCAGCACAATAAATGTAGCATTAAAACTTTTTAGGAACCTGCCACATTTAAAAAAATAATTAAGAACTTCCATAATGTCCGATCGCACCATCTCCCAACACGCCTTGTAGAATGAGAACGAGAAGTCATTCGGTTTAGGTGCCTTATCATCATTCATGCTAAATACTACCTCATTAATGTCATCCTCCCCAAATGGTCTCTCTAACTAACCGGCATCCTCCTCCGTGATAGTAGAAAAATTCAATCCCTCCTGCTCTGGCCTCCACTCAAATTGCTCCCGATAAAGATTCTGATAGAAGCTTACCGTTTGACTTCCAATACTCCGTGGCTCCTCCTAAGTAATCTCATCTACCTCCAACACTGTGATAGAATTGTTGCGCCTATTAGAGTCGGTGACCCTGTGAAAGAATTTAGTGCATTTATCTCCCTCTTTCAATCACGTGACCCTAGATTTTTGGCGCCAAGCAATCTCCTCCATTCTCATCAACCTCTCCAGCTCTTTTCTTAGTACCGTCCGTCTCTCCTCCTCTCTAGCCAACTGTCGGCTTTCCTCCCGCCTGTCCAACTCTTCTATATCGGAAAGACATTGAATTTTACGACAGTTCACATTGCCCACAACCTCCTCATTCCATCTCATTAAATCGCTTTTCAAAGCCTTCAACTTTTGACCTAATATATAACTTGGAGACCTCCTGAATTCATAAGATGCCCACCAAGTCCGTACTTGCTCACTGAAGCCTTCTACTTTCAACCACTTCTTCTCAAACCTAAAAGGCCTTCTTTCACTGCCCCTCCTGTTCCCAGATAACATAATAGGAAAGTGATTTGAGTAGACCCTCCCAAATCTCCTCTGAGTGACATCTGAGGACTAGGCCTCCCATTCTCCACAAATCAAGAACCTGTCTATTCGAGAAAGAATTGGATGGTTCCGATTAGATGACCATGTAAATTAGCATTCGACCATGGGCATATCCACCAACATATTTTCCTTGATAAAATCTGAAAAATCCTTCATAGCCCTGGTTAATCTCCCAGCACTCGACCCCTCAGTAGGAAATTTAACTACATTAAAGTCACCCCCAATACACGTTGGGAGATTCCACCAAGCTATCATTCCAGCAAACTCATCCCACAAGTCTCCTCTACTTTCATCAAAATTAGGCCCATAAACTCCTATGAACATATACTGGAATTCATCCCCAAGATTTCTAAATGAAATCAATATAGAGAACAACCTAAACTCACCTCCTCCATCTCAAGTACTCTAGAGTCCCACATGACTAGCACGCCTCCCGAAGCCTCTGATGACCCCAAAAACTGATAACCGACATGTTGTCCCCCCCATAACCACTGACTACAGCCTTCGAGATGAACTCCAACTTAGTTTCTTGTAAGCAGACAAGGCCCCCCTCCATCCCCTTATCAGATTTTGAACACCTAGTATTTTTCCAACTTCGTTGAGCCCCCTTCCATTCCAACTAATGATTTGGAGCACCCCGCTTCATTCTGCTTCTGAGACTCACATGTGGGTTCTTTAATATGGAATTCTTTAGGAGTCAAGCTTGCTACTTGTTTTCCAATAACTGGATACTCATTCACTCCCACCCCACTTACTACAACATAACATCCTGGACCCCGCTTCAGACCCACTTCCCACTAGTCTAGTTAATTCATCCAACGCCCCCTCAACTACTGCACTTGGACCATTATTTCAGCCCTATTCAAGCAACTGTCATGTAAACCTTCAGCATTTGCTTCCATAATCTTGGGTATCGTACGTTGACCTGCATTTAGATTAACATTAGCCGTCCTTTCCCTTTGTCGTATCACCCGTTGATCAGCATGCTGCGAACCATGTAAGTTTGCTGTAAGTTCAGCATAAGTAAACCTTTGTCCATTTTGTTCCTCCAACATTCGACGTTTAGCCTTATCCCTATCAACAAATGAATCAACAACTGCTTGAAACACATGTGAGACTAATGCCCAGTCCTATCCATTCACACCATCCTGTACCATGACAACTCCCTTCCTGCGCCTCTTCCCATATTGCGCTATCATCAAGTATCTACCATGGTGGTTGACACAACATTGTGCCGAAAAAGTTCTTGAGGATTCATTGAATTTAGAGACAACATACTCTGAAGTACTGGTCTTCAATCTATCCACCATATTCACCATCCAGAGTGCACCAAACCTCCCTAAATAAATTGCGTTCGATAACTTCGATTCTCATTCTGTCATCCTGATAGTGCTGGAATCGTTCACAGATACTGTGAACTCCTTCGCCTCCACCTTAAATCGACGGTTGAATACCATCAAACGTGCATTCGTCGGCTTTTTCCCCTGATTATGTAATAACGGCACATCTGATGGTAGAACAGACCGGCGGGGTGGTTGGGAATCGTCGAATCCGGTTTGCAGGATTGCCGGTGCTGGCGCATGGACTGCACACGCCAGTACACGCGCTGCCGGAGCTGCGCATTCCGCAGCCGGCTGGCGTCGGAATCACCAGCAGATGCCTGTCGTCAGGCGCGTCTGCAAGGTGGGTGGTCGGAAGGTGAGTGAACTGCATTTGGGACCCAGGTCTAGGGTTTCCACCTAGGGCTTCATGTGGGCATTTGTAGGGGTTGACAGGCTGAGTGGGTTTTGTGGCGAGTGGTCGGAGTTTTGGTGGTGGTGTAGTGGCTGGGTCATGTTGGATGTGGGAGGGAGCTCCATGGCTAGGGCGATTTCACGACAGCGTGAATCGCATGAGAGAGGTCAGAGCTAATACCATATTATAACTGCTCAGCAAAATTTAAATCATTTATGCTAAATAAATATGGGAATACATGCATGAATAAGAATTTTGTAGTATTTATTACATTTTGTAAGTTAAATACATATTGAAAAACTAAAAGTTGGATATTATTGAAATAATTAAATTGTAATAGGGTTAAAATCGTCCAAAAAATTATTCTCCCTTGATATGATGTTTAATATATTATAGACTATAGATTTCCAGAAACTGATGTAAGTTACTGTTTTTTTTAGTTCAAGTTCCATAGCCTTTTAATTATTTCATTAACATGGAATTCATTGAAACGTTTCTTCCTAATTTAATCGTCCTAAAAAAGCTTTACTATTTTGTTCATGTTATTTTGATCAATTTCAATTCTAAAAATGTGGAACTGAATGGAGCGCTCTTGTTTACTGGACCTTATTGGATGACTTCAAGAGTGGTTGTCTTCTTGCAGTTCGAAGAGAGATCAAAATTTTGAGATTGTTTATGCATCCCCACATCATACGTCTGTATGAGGTTGTAGAGACACATTTAGATATATACGTTGTGATGGAATATGTGAAATCTGGTGAGTTGTTTGATTACATTGTGGAGAAGGGTAGGTTACAGGAGGAAGAGGCACGCATTTTCTTTCAGCAGGTAGGGTGATAGATATCCGAAATCTTGTCCATTCTAAAGTGAGTACCTTGATTCTTCTGTTCAGAATTACAGGTTTTAACTATTTTCTGGGGTGATTGCAGATAATCTCTGGAGTGGAATACTGCCACAGGAATATGGTTGTCCATAGAGATCTGAAGCCTGAGAACCTGCTTCTAGATTCTAAGCGCAATGTAAAGATTGCTGATTTCGGTTTGAGTAATATCATGCGTGATGGTCATTTTCTGAAAACAAGTTGTGGAAGCCCAAACTACGCTGCACCTGAGGTACAATACAGAAGTAGCAGTGTTAATAACAAGCTCTAGATTTATCAGAAGAATTGTGAAATCATCTCACTGCTTGAAATAATTTCATGGACGGTTTTTGAAAGAAGTCAATATTACATTTTCATCTGTAGGTTATATCTGGGAAATTGTATGCGGGGCCTGAAGTGGATGTCTGGAGCTGTGGTGTTATTCTCTATGCACTTCTCTGCGGCACTCTTCCCTTTGATGATGAAAACATTCCTAACCTTTTTAAGAAAATAAAGGTACCTTCAGGTTTAGTTACAATGTCTATCGCCTAAATCTCCATTTATTTAGATTCTTGCCCAAGTTGACTTCAAGAATGAGTAACAGAGTTGACCATATAGATTCTGGATTGACATTATATATCTCTGACTATTAGAAGACTGACGTGGAAGAGCGAGCTGTTGTTGAGCTTTAGGTTGCTCAAACCTAGATACTACCATAAAAGATGCTTTAAATGAGGTCTCATATGGATTCTCCATAACACAGCCAATATGTTGTTTATAAATTTCATCATTCAGATTAATTAAACTGTATACAGAATTCTGTTATAGCATGAAGCCTGAATTACAATTGGGAGCTTTAAATGAGGTCTCATGTGGATTCTCCATAACACAGCCAATCTGCTGTTTATAAATTTCGTCATTCGGATTAATTAAACTGTATACAGAATTCTGTTCTAGCATGAAGCCTGAATTACAATTGGAAGTTTTATTTCATTTCTTCTGTGGGATTTGAACTTGACCCCTATTCGGAGTATTATGACTTCTTTTCAATAGAAAGAGGAGCCAACTTAAAAGATTTCCTAACTACTTCTTTCTTCTGTCTGATTTTTCCTTCAGGGTGGAATATATACTCTCCCCAGTCATTTATCTCCTGGTGCTAGAGATTTGATTCCGAGAATGCTTGTCGTTGACCCTATGAAGCGAATGACTATTCCTGAGATTCGTGCACATTCCTGGTTCCGAGCTCATCTGCCACGCTATTTAGCTGTGTCGCCCCCTGATACAATGCAACAAGCTAAAAAGGTGTAAAATTTTTAATTTTCGGGTTAAAGTTCAAATACTTTATATTACAATAGTTCTTGGGTTTTCCTCTCTCTTTCTCCATGCTCGCCCTATTATCTTCAATTTGATTCCACTGGTGTACAAAAGTTTTCAATAAGGAAACTCCTATTTATTCCTGCGAGACAATCAACTTGAGGATTATAAAGAAAAGTAACTACAAGAACGTGAACGTCGATTATAAACTCCTATTTATTCTTAATGCTCTGGTCTTCACGGATTAGACTTGCTGCTTGCAATCTTAACAAGTAAAACTTTTCTTGATTAATTCGAGTAATCTTTCCCTAAGCAGATTGATGAAGAGATTCTTCAGGAAGTGGTCAAGATGGGTTTTGACAGGAATGCCCTTGTTGAATCCCTTCGCAACAGAGTTCAAAATGAGGTAATTATATGGTTAATTGGCTGTATCATGTTTATTTATTTGTATTGCTGTTTTATTTATTTATTTATTGACTATATTTCAGGGTACCGTTTCATACTATTTGCTGTTAGACAACCGGTTTCGTGTTTTGAGCGGCTACCTTGGAGCTGAATTTCAGGAGACTATGGTGCACCTTTTCAAAGCTAATAAATATAGCAGCAATTTATTTCTAATATTTGTAGAGACCAGCAAGTTATTACATTAAGCCTTATCATCCCACCTAGCTGTTTGTACTTTGTTCTTGCAATTCTTATCTCCACCTCTGAACTTCTTGTATCATGTTGGGCTAAGTGCACACAACATGGGCACGACACGACACGATAGACACATAAGACATAACTGATATGATTTTTTGAAAAGTTAGGATGCAGACACCTCGACTTAAGGGCACATTTGGCAAAGGTTAATAATTTAATTTAAGTTTGTCTAACATACTTTTTATCCTCACACGTCGTAGTATCCACAACTACTACTCGCTTATTATCTATACATTTCTTAGAATTCACTGCTTATAATCTATAAAAAGCTTTACCACACATACCCTAAATTCTTTAAATTTTAAATTCATAAATTATATCTTTAATTTTATTATCTTTAGTATAGGACACGGTACACGGCACTTCAGACACTTGCTCGAAGGGTTTCTAAAGTGTCTCTAGTCATTAATTAAAACAATACAGAAAATGGGAAAGGGGACAGGGACATATGGCTTGTAGGATACATATTCTTAGTGTCCAAGGAGTGTCAAAGTTCGATTCGACTAACAAGTGTCAGAGGTGGAAACCTGACCTAAGAATGAGTGCCCCTGCATTGTATGATCTCTTTCTCAAGATCACGTAACTAAATAACCATTTTCTCTATAGGAATTTAATTATAATCATACAAATTCAAGTGAGACTGTAACATTGCCCGTAGGGCAACGGCTTCCTGGAGCTGTCGATTATCAACAGTTTGGAGGAAGACCCCTGATTCAAGTCGATCGGAAATGGGCTCTTGGACTCCAGGTTAGTTGGTTATGACTTTGAATTAATTTTTACATGTGATTTTCTGTTATCTGATTGACAAAAAATTGGTCCTTTTTTTGGTTCACGTCAAGATAGTTATTTATAATGTTTTGGCCTTTTTGGCAGTCTCGAGCCCATCCTCGTGAGATAATGACCGAAGTTCTTAAAGCTCTGCAAGAGTTGAATGTCTGCTGGAAAAAGATTGGGCAATACAACATGAAATGCCGTTGGATTTCTGGCATGCCAGATCATCATGAAGGCATGGTAAACAACTCTATGCATGATAATGGTCACTTCGGTGATGAATCTGCTATCATAGAGAGTGATGATGTTGTAAGGCAACAAAATGTGGTCAAGTTTGAAGTGCAGGTAATCATTTTTAATAATATATTTACTGTTTTTCAATCATAATACCAGTATTCCCTTTAGAGCCCTGCCACTTGGCCCGGCTCAATGCCAGGGCCAAGTGAATGGCGCCCTCCTATTGGAACAGCAGCCTCTCCAATGGCGCCCTTGTCCTTGGCCCTGGCATTGAGCCGGGCCAAGGAGTTTTCTCTCTCTCCTTCCCTTTATGAACCTGCCAGCATTTACAAAAGGAGCAGATGTATATCAAATGGAGAATAAATTACTCGAAAGTTCCTGATATGTTAACCATGTCATTCTCCAAGAATATGCTTCACACCTTTCTGCATTTCAAGTTCGATTGCTGAATGATTATGCATATCGACACACACCCATACACCCACAAGAAATAAGGGAAAAGAATATATGGTATTATTTGTTATAGAGAGACTGTGTGTGTCCGAAAGATGAAAATAGTTATGAGAATCATGATGTGAAAGTGGCGTTCTCTTGAAAATCGAGTGTTCACAGACGACTTTCATGGTTGCTAATCTTACATCAGTTGTAATTCATGGCTAGTAAAACCATTCAAAAGATGTCCTTACATTATCTTAGAAGATGTCCCTACATTGTATATGCTAATTTTTTATTTTATCTTAATGGTGCTTGGGTGGCCTTTTGTTTTAACAGCTTTACAAAACTCGTGAAGACAAATATTTGCTCGATCTACAGAGAGTTCAGGGCCCGCAATTCCTCTTTCTGGATCTTTGTGCTGCTTTCCTTGCTCAGCTTCGCGTTCTCTAACACTAGATCTTCTTCTCCATCAAACTCTGTTGGTTTCAATGTTGGAAAACTATGATGCTGTAAATATAACTAGTATAACTTAAGCCACAAGTCTCCTATTCTCTTTTTTAGATGTGGAATGTCGAGCCATGCCAATATTTTTGTTCGACTTGCTGGGAGTATGGGCTTCTTGCTTCCTTTTTGCACAATTCACAAGAGAAGATACTCAGGATTTTGTTAAACCCTTTTATTTGACATAATTCGGCTAATGTTTGGCCTGGCGTAGCACGTTTCCATCTGTAGTTTTCCTTGATTCTGCCACTTAATTATGGTTTGTTGATGTAATTGCAAACTCGTGAAGACAAATATTTGCTCGATCCACAGAGAGTTCAGGGCCCGCAATTCCTCTTTCTGGATCTTTGTGCTGCTTTCCTTGCTCAGCTTAGCGTTCTCTAACACTAGATCTTCTTCTCCATCAAACTCTGTTGGTTTCAATGTTGGAAAACTATGATGCTGTAAATATAACTAGTAACACTTAAGCCACAAGTTTCCCATTCTCTATTTTAGATGTGGAATGTCGAGCCATGCCAATATTTTTGTTCGACTCGCTGGGAGTATGGGCTTCTTGCTTCCTTTTTGCACAGTTCACTGGAGAAGATAATCAGGATTTTGTTAAACCCTTTTATTTGACATAATTCGGCTAATGTTTGGCCTGGTGTAGCACATGTTTCCATCTGTAGTTTTCCTTGATTCTGTCACTTAATTATGGTATGTTGATGTAATTGCAAGCTCTGTTGTTATATATACGAAATATGGTAGGAGGTCTTGAACGGGATTAACTGAATTCTGAGTCGTGAACAGTGATTTTGATCGATAGATGTTTAAATAGAAAAGAATGCAATTTTATTAGCCCTTAATTAAAACTTAAAAAAAAAAAAAAAAAAAAAAAAGATTATCCTCATAGCCGCTACAATTCCATCTAAACTGATAACTTGGTACACATAAATATCATCTTCCAAAAACAAGAAATCATCAGTAAAGAGGAACAAAACAAAACAGTTTTTTCGATTTTATTTTCTGCAATAACAATTCATTTTAATAAATTAATTGTTCCATGATCAGCATCCCCAACTTATCTTGCTAATGAACACAGAATAAAGAATGGATACAATACGCTCTAAAACTTCAACTAGTTTGATAGGAAGGAATGTAAAGGATTCATCGTACTTTCCAGTCCTGTCTAAAACCGCGGCAATTGATGTTGTAAACTACTAATTGACATAGCATATCGGTTGGAGATCAATGGAGTTCCAGAGTGACAGTTCACTCTCATGATCAGTTGAATTTTCAGGAGTATTCTCATCCTGCAAATTCTTCTCATTCCCTTTAATTTCGCCGCCTTCTCTTTTCGTCTTCATCTTTTCTTGGTTCGCTTTACATGCATTTTGGAGTCTGCTCAACTGATCAGACCTTTCCTGTTGTGCCGATTTGAGCTTCAACTTCAGGCATTCAGTTATACCATTGAATGCGTAAAGAGAAGCCGAGAACTTCCTTTCATAGTTCATTTTCATCATCTCACTAAGCATCATTGGCTCATTTTCGTAACCCTCCAATGAGATCTCTTCAGCAATCTCGAAAGGGGAACAGTTGAACGATCCAATTTCATCAATGAATTGGAAATCCTCAACTTCAAGGTTTGTGTTTTCTTGGTCGTGAATTTCTTCTTCTACTTCTATGTTGTCGTCTCCACTCGAGCAATACTGATCATTAGTTTGTTGCAGTAAATTGCTCGAATTTTTCTCCAATTTATCAGTTTCTGTTATGCAGGATTCAAAACTTGACGAGTATGTATAATCACTAGTGATCATACTATCATCAATTGGATGATCATTCAGAAAATCAGTAAATTGAGAAGCTGAAGAATCAGCCATTTCTTCGTCTCTAAACTCCTCAGGCTGCTGTTTTGGTCGCTTGTCATGATCATCAGGCAAGAAAGGAGACCTCGATGAAGAAGAGGCTAACGCGTTATTTCTGGACTTCAGCCTGCTAAGAAGAAGCTTAGTGATTTTCGATGGCAATGCCGGAGTGGAAGAAGACGATGGAGAAATAGGCCAAAAATTTGTTCGCGTATTTGCGCCACGGAGTAAACAAGCAGCCTCATCATAAGCTCTTGCAGCCTCCTCCGCCGTGTCAAAGGTGCCTAACCACAACCTTATCTTTTGAATGGTATCTTTTATCTCAGCCACCCATCGCCCTGATGGCCTTTGTCTAACACCAACAAATCGCTTTCGGGCTCGCCGGATTCCGCCTGTGGTAGCCGCTTCCTTCACCATCTCGTCCCAGGCAACATTCCCTTGATCATCACAAGTTTTCTCATCAAATCCACTAGCAGTTATCTTCCTAGCCATTAAGGAGTCTGATGAAATTTATCAATTTTTATTGGCTTATAAGTGTTTTTCTCACTTATGTTAAGTTGATATGAAAATGCTTGTATATAAACGAATAGGAAGATCCTAAAGGAGAATTTGGTGGTGCTGAAATTGTCTTTTCTAGATTGTTTTCACCCTTTTGTTCTCAATTATTTTCGGCTCATACCAAACAAATGGAACGTCTTCCTGATGAGAGAGAGATGTTGGGGGTGGGGGTAGATAAAATATTCAATTACATATATATTTATGTGCTTTGATCGAGTCAAAGACTGAAGTTTCTTGCTTCCTCTTCAATGTTACTACTTATTTTAAGGAAGTTAATTTTCTTACTCATTATGTGATTGATTAAGAAATCTAGGCTCTTGGAATAAGAATTGAAGATGATGTGATGCATATGATAAGAGTACGTATATAAAAATTTGCTTAATAAGAAAAATTCAATGAGGATGAACATGGCAGAAATGAGAATGCTAAGATCGAAAATGGATTAAATGAAAAATGAAAATTCACGTGTGTTTCTGCCCCCGATGGATTCTAAATTAACGAAATAATGACCAAACTGGATATTATATATTTTCCAAGAACTAAAAAGATCCATGTTCATAAAATGACGTAAGGCATGTTTGACAGGACTTTTACTTCTATTTTTTTTGTAGAACTTCTTATAAGAGTTTTCCGATAAAAAGTCTTCTTATAAGAAAAAACAATTTTAAAGAATTATCCAAACATGTTCAAAAATAACTTATTAACTTTGGAAACAACTTTTGACTTTTAAAAAGTATTGTCAAATTGGTCCGTAATCGTAATTAGACCATGTTTGAAGAGAGAAGGGTAAATATAACTAGTAATGATTGATGTTTTCATAGTATAATCATCAACATTGAAATGTAACCATCAACTTTGTGATTTTTTAACCTTTGAAGGGTTATAATTGCAATGGCCATGTTTTTATTTGAAGGTCTCACATAGAAATTATCATTCCATTGAAAAAAACTTGTACCTTTTTCCAATGGAAATTGGTTGATCTCCAACTGAAACAACTCAAGGCAGGTTCCTAGAGTTGCGACATGGGACCACGATCCCCATCCCCACCACGTTTACTACTTGGGGTGAGGATTCTCCACCGCATTCATATTTGTGATACCACGTACGCCAGCATCACGTTACATTTGTTATGTTCAGTATTATGTAAAGTGTGCGTGAAGTATAACATTGTCGGCTAACTATGCTTTACTTTTTTTATGCTCAAACTTCATCGAAACCCGTTTCAGTGCATGATAACTTGAAACTTATCTTATCACCTAACCATATTTCATACTTTTTAGAACATTGATCAGGAGAATGTAACTTAAATTTGATTTGAATAAATCTCATGTCCAACCAGGTCAAATAACATGCTTTGTTAGAAGTAAAATTAATTTTAGATTAAAAAAAAATCTAATCGCCTTGTTTTGTAATACTAGATATATGTCAAAGAAAGCAGTTTCTCCAAAGTCACCTGACAAATGATGAGCATTTTCTAAATCTACAAAGTCGATGCTAACAACTTGTTATTTTATAAAAACTTTTTGTCGAAAGTGACATTTTCACGCGGAATTATGGTAGTCTTAGATTGCACTTAATTTTCTTCATTTTTATTGTTAAGTAAAGGTTAGAACAAATTTTTTGCATCAAATATACGTTGAGAAATTCATGGACGCGTCCTAATGAATCAACAATAAAATCTCATATAACCACGAATGATATCATAGTCATGCTTCAAACTGAGTTAGATGTCTATACAAAGAAGATCCAAACAAAAGTGTATCTCCCAATTAATCGTGATGGCAAATATATATATATGGTCGATGTTGACTTTAGAAGCAGTTGTCTATACAGGATGTGATGATCCTAATGAACGTTAATGAAATATATGTTCCTTCATATTTAAGGAAGATGAATATATAACTTGTTGTTTGAAGAGGCTGAGATGAGATGATATGATATTTCGTCAGGTAAAAGGCGAACAAAAGTCCTATCTCGACTAGACTTAGAAATGTCTTGAATTTATGGGGGGGAATAAAAATAATTGCCAACCCTCCTTAATAGATTAACTTTTTGAGATTGAACTCAGAATCTCAACACATATCATATTGCGATTTATGTGTTTAAATAATTAAGAAGGGTATCCCCAATTGAGATTTTAATGGATTTTAATAAAAATCTATTAAATTTAGGCATCTCCAATTGAGATTTTAATGAAATTTAATGAAATACTTTAAAATGTATGTATCTTCAATAACTAGTGGATTTATAAAAATTTCATTAATAGAGGGATTTTAAAAGATTTGAACAGATTTCAAGTTTAAAAATACATGTAACCAAATCTTTTGAAATTTCACCATATTTGACGAGATTCTTATAGAATTTCTAAAAATCTATTCAAATTCACGAAATTTATTAAGATTTATAATTTTTTAAAATACATTAAAATTTTGTTGATGACACCTCTTAAATCTTTCAATTCTTCATTTTAGAGTTTTGAATAGCCTTAGGGCCTGTTTGATACGTGTAATTTGCCAGGGAACTAGGAAAAAAATTTATAGTTCCTATTTTTAGCTGTTTGATTAGCCAAATTTGTCATGAAAAATGTTTGCCACCAACTTCTAATGTACAATCCCTTGAAACACAAAAGTAGGAAAATATTTTCTTATAATTTTGGTGAGAAATTGTTTTCCACTTTGTTGGGTGTTTTTTTTTTTTTTTGCCCTTTTTTTTTTTTTTTTTTTCTTTTTGACAATGGAAACATATTCTAAATCCAATGGTAAAATTTTTTATCCATTTAATTGACAATTTGTATGAAAAACGAAGTCAAACGAACATAAAAAATTTATGAAAATATTTTTTTTAATTTTTTTTTACTTTTTGGCAATCCAAACAAATTTTAATATAGATTGTAAAAAAATTTATCCCAAAAAGTAACCATTTGCATAAAAAAGAAAGTCAAACGGATTAGGTGAAAAATTATACCAATCAAACATCATTAATTACAATTTTTTCTAAAATAAATTTTAGGCAAATTATTTCCCTGCCAAATATTTTATTTGTTATTTATTTTTCATCTTTCTATCAAACGTACCCTAAATTTTAGAATGATTCAAAGACTTAAGAGGAAAAAACAGTAAAGATTTGTTGGTCATATTGTACGGCCACTTCAGTTGACCAAAGATATGAATGTTTCACAATGTACAACCTTTCTGTTTTATTTACTTGAGAGTGTGTTTGGTTAAGTGCAATTTATGCAAAAGCAGGTTAAATATTTCTGTACATATTTGATAAAATAAAAATAAAAAAAAAACATTTTTACTCAAAAAGTAAATATATTTACTTATTTTGACAATATGGTAAGTTAATTAATTTACTTATTTCAAAAATTGACTTGTAAAATAATTACTTATTTTGAAACTTACTTATTTACTTATAAGTATAATTCCTCATAGCTAATTTTTTTTATCCTTAGGCAAGATTACAAGATATTTTAATATTTACTCGTAAGTATAATTCATTACTGCAAAAGTTGAAGCATCATGTGAATGTGACATGTATTGAAATAATACAATGAACTTAAATAATATTAAAATTTGCTTATTAGCCAAATGTCGAAAAACATTTTACGATTTATTTTGTTAAGCTAAAATTGTACTGTAATGAACTGGAGAATATTGAAAAAAAATTCTCTCCCACTTCCTCTCCCTCGTGTATTAATTTTCTAGAAAAGCGCCAAGTGGACCTCATATATACATATATATTCAAGAAAAGGTTTCCTGTAATTGCTCCATGTGGAGATTAAAGAAGAAACCACAACTCTATTCAAATTAGTTACTTATTGATTAATTTGACTGTCAATATTCAAATCGGCATTCAATGATTTGAAGAGAATGTAATGAATTTGAAACAGCGACTAAAGTATTAAATTATAGAGAGAGTTCACCTCTATTTTAAAATATTAAATTGAAAAGTCTTTTGAAGTAAAATTTTAAAGATTGACTTTTTAAAATAGAGAGCATTCCACTTTTTAAAAGACTCTTGGAGATGTTCTTAGCCCTTGTTTGAATCCCCCCCCCCCCCTCCTCCCCCTCTTTTATTTATTTTTTTTTTTTTTTATAGAATGTGTGGTTGAAAAATAAAGAAAACTTTTCGATTTATGTATTATATTATTTTATGAAAGATTGTGTGGTTGAGAGTAGGAGAGAGAAAAAATATATATGATAAGAAAAGAAAGCCAAACAAAAGCTTAAGTCTTATTCTTCCCAAAATACAATTTTCTTTCTTCTTTTCAATCTCATATTCTTCATTAAAAAAATATTACATGTAAATCAAAAACTTTTTTTTCTTTTTTAACATACATTCTCTATTAATCTACTATTATAAAATACATTCTTTAAAAAAAAAAAAAAAAAAAAGGTAGATTTAACACACCATAAATGTAGTGATGTCAAAATGGTCTGATTGTCTGGATTTGACACGGTCCAAACCGTTAAAAGCTTGGTCTAGGATATTGGGCCTACACTCTAGGCCTTATGGATAGGACAGACCTTTTTCAAAAATGAAAAATGAGAAGGTTTCTACCCTTAGCCTTCAATTAATTAGAACATCTTATTTTTACACGATGATTCATGTCCAAATTATTCTGTTAACTTAACTTAAATTAAATTAACGGACACGTATTTTGTCAAACTTTCGTATTTCTTTTTTATATAGAAATAAGACAGGCAAATAAGTCTTTTCATGTCCTCTTAACAAAATTTTTTGGACGATACAATTAAAGATAAGATGTGAAATTAATGAAAGGATAAAAATAAAAAACATGACGAAAAAAATTGGGAACATAATTGCGAAAATGAGTAAAGGTTAGAGACGTTCATTACAATTAAAATATGATAAGATTAAAAAAATGTGGAGTAAAAAAAAAATGTTGCCAATGTAATTATCCTAAAACAAGAAATCCTAATACCCTTTAAATAGAAAAGAAATTTTTTTATTAAGTGATAAAGACAATGACACGCTCCAACCAATAGAAATAAAACAATGATGAGACTTATTCCTTGTGTGAAAGTGATTATTTGATATCACTTTTCCTTTACACTCATTTTTAATTACATATTAATCACAAAATTCGTCATTTTTATGTGTTTTCATAATTTTTCATTTTCATTTTTATTTTTTAACTGACATTCTATTTTTTTTTTTAAAAAAAAAAAAAATCACCTTCGCACCAAAGCTTACTAATGAAAACATATATACTAACTCAACCAATGAAAACAAAGAAAACAACTAGGTCGACCAATTAATTAAAAACAATTAGATTGATTAAATTTTCGATTGACAACTTCTGATACATCGTATTATTCAAGAATTATGCTTCGTGTACATCAATTGTTGATATGAAGTTTGACATCCCTTATTTGAAGAAAATCTGATCATTGATTGATTTTTCTTTAAAAAAAAAAAAAAAAAAAAAAAATCAATGTACAAAAAATTGTCAACTTATATGATATCAAACTTTTACTTATATTCACACGGTATTCCTCTTTTATATATATATATATATTTTATTGTTTTAAAATAAAATAAGAATCTATCTTCAACATTTTTGGACTTGATTGAGCCCCCGTACATGTCATTTTTATTTTTCTTATTTTCAATCACACAATTTTTCATAAAATAATATTACACGTAAATCGAAGATTTTTCCTTCTTTTTCAACCACTCATTTTTCAAAAAAAAAAAAAAAAAATACTATTCCATCCATTTCCATTTCAAAAAATGAGGGCCAAACAGATACTGAATTCGATAGTTCTACCCCCACAACCAATTTGAGGCCTTTTCGAGCTAATTGTCTCTGGTTGTATAATAATTTATGATTATTTTTAAAATGTATATTCATAATTACTGCTCATTATTATCCATACATTTCGTGTGATTCGATATTATTATTTTTTTACTATTCCTCTTTATAAGCTTTTTGTAAAATTGCCAAACAAAGGCACTAAAGTGTGCGAAACTTTCATCTTAATCTAATGATAATTCACCAATGGTCATTGAGATTTATATGAAATTTCAAAATAATCATTAAAGTGTTTTTCAATCTGTTTAGTCACTAGAACTTAAGAACGTCATAAAATTGTATACTCCTATAGCAACATCAATTCCAAATTTGACGTCATATTAAACATTTTCATCGACTACTGATTGTTGTGTCCATGCTATGAAATTACACATTTTAAAAAATAAAAGTGCTCTAACATCTTGTTCAAAAACTAAAAAATGCTCCCTTTAATCATAATCTTATTTTTCATCTTTGATAAACATTATATATATCAAGATAGAGCTAAAATGGGAGGCTAGTTGGAAGAAAACCATTGGTTTCGACGATTGTTAGTCGATGTGAAAGTTAACACTTTCTATGCCTAATATGATGTTAATCATGCTAATAGTGCGATAATTATGTAATATAAGTTAACATTAATATCTATTGAGTTACAAAATAATTTAATGACCAATTTGAAAATTTGCTTAAAATTTCAGTAATTGAAAAATAATCTGCTAACTAAAACAAGAGGGCATTTGGTGGTGATTAAAATTAGATTTTTTAGTAAATTGTGATAGAAGTTTTGAGATGTATGATTTAAAAAATATAGTTAATATTGATTGTTTGACTTTGATTTAGATTAAAGTTAGATTTTAATCCAAACCAAACAGGGGTCAACAAGTGTCCAAATAGGACCCTAAATTAACTTGAAGTTGAGTTACCTCCTGTCAAGAATACAAGATGTTTCTGTAAGTCGAGTGACTTGATTGAATTAAAATAAAATTAGAGGAACCCGATCAAATTTTACTGTTACTTGAGTGATCAATTGTGTATTATAATATCCGTATCTCCAATTTTTATTTGAAAACGTAAATATTTCCATTTTCCTCCTACCGCTGCATTCATGAAACGCAATTTGAGATTTATAAAAACGTGTTTCACAGATCGGAGTCGGAATATCTTCGATCAGAATTCTACCGGAAAATTCTAAATCTGATCCCAAAACTGTTCCCTTCTCTCTCGCCGCAGGCAGTAGCGACGACTCCATTGGTACGTCTCCATCTGTTTTTCCTTGATCCTGCTCCTACAATTCATATTCGATCTCCAATTTTGTTTTTGGGTATTCGATTTTTGATTGCTTGAGTGGATGTGATAGATCTTGACTTGATTTTGTTCGAGCCTCTTTAGATTTAGCTGCCATTTCAGATTTAAAGGTTTTTAATTTTCTGTACTAGTTTATCGGCAGAAATGGAATTATTTGATTAGTTAATCCATGTATTCATGAATTGGAAAAACATTGTGAATTGCACAAAATGGGTCATTCAACAGTGGGCACTGAAGAATTCTCTTTTTCTCTGAAAATTTTGGTTTGATCATTGATTAGTGTTGTAGTCAAGATCTTAAATTTGACACTTTAAACTCGTGTGAAAATAAAAGAGAGTAAATTTCTGTCATGTGTAACTCTTTCACCTTCGGGAAGTAAAATACTGAATACTTCCGCGACGAGGTGATTCAATTCACCTCCGTCTACCAATATTACTAGCTGATAGGAAATCATATGTAACATGATGACCATGATGCTAATTACCACAACATGAGGAAATGCTTTCAGATTTATTTCAATGATACTGGGTAGCTGTGTCCTTGGAGTTGATATCTGTTTTAGCTTAATGTTTTTAAAGCTCCATTTATATGCTACATAGGGGAGGAGAAGACATCATATTTTAATTATGTTGCCTCCCATTAAAATAAATTAATTGTGAGAGTATTGCTCATCTCCTTCATGATTTTCTGAAGAAGTCTTATGTTACCCCAATGTTTCTTTCTTCGATCCACATTCATATCTTTACTCATCATAATTTGGTAAAATTATAGAGGTCTATTCACTGATCTTCAATTATTGTAAAAGGCATGATTTGGACAGGCAGAATGGCCTTCTTCACGTGTTAGCTGTTTGCATCCTTCGCGCTTGAAGGCAAGATCTTATGAGGTGCCTTAATGGGCTGAACGAAGGCAATGGGCTGGTTAAGCCCATGTGTACCTTCAAACCTTCAGGTGGTGCCTTAGCTTGTATTGTGAATTCAGAAATTGGTGCAGTTTTGGCTGTTATGAGGAGAAATGTAAGGTGGGGAGTTCAGTATGCCACTGATGATGAGCAGATGGAGCATTCTCTCATAAAATCCTTCAAGGAACTGCGGAAAAAGATTTTCTCGTGGCAGCATGAATGGCATAGTGTTGATCCTGTTGTGTATCTCCGGCCCTTTCTGGATGTGATTAAATCTGATGAAACTGGTGCACCGATCACGGGAGTTGCTCTATCAACTGTTTACAAAATCTTGAATCTAGATATACTTGATTTAGAAACTGTGAATGTTGACAACACTTTGCATCTAATAGTTGATGCTGTGACAAACTGCCGTTTTGAGGTGACGGACCCTGCTTCTGAAGAAGTTGTACTGATGAAAATTCTTCTAGTTCTTTTGGCTTGCATGAAAAATAGAGCGTCCATTAATCTGAATAACCATCATGTCTGCAGCATAATAAATACTTGTTTTCGAATTGTTCATCAAGCAAGCTCTAAAAGTGAACTCCTGCAAAGGATATCACGCCACACAATGCATGAACTGATCAGGTGTATTTTTTCACATCTTCCCAACATTGACAATAAACGGCATATGTTGGCTCAAGGAAGCAGGTCTTCTCCTAACACGGAGGTAACAAAAAGAATTTTTCACATTGTATGTGACATGTTTGCCCATCTTTAGAACTAAACCGTGCTTCAGTCATGATGATAGATCTTACGCAGCGCTCAAAAAGCTGTTGCTATTTATTGTGAAATTCAGATAACTCTTTCAGATTTACCCGAAAGCATCCAGGACACCATAAATTTTACTGTAGAAATTTTATATCATTTTCGGATGTATTTCATGTGAATGATTTAGGAATCACTACCATTCTAAGATAGATATAAAAGTCACGATCATCAAACTTGTGCTATTTAAGGTTAGATTGACCACTGTAATTATTAAAATGGACCAGTTTATCAGTTGTCTGAGGCCAACTCTGTTGTTGATGAAAACTTCATGCATGATTTGAGGGGCTACCATTGAAGGCTAGATTTGGTCATTATTTAGAAGAATATTAGTTGATTGAGGGCGTTTCCATTTATTTATTTTTTTTTTGGATATTTTATACATGGTTGGGGGGTTGAAGGAGTAGATGCATTTCTGGTTTTTAAAAATTGAGGTACTGTCCGTTTTGAATTTCTTTATTTGTTTGTCAAGCTTGTACTTTCATTGCAGGTTGGTGCGCTAGCAGAAAATCAAAATTTTGAGGATAAACAATATGATAAGGGTCACATCAGTTCAGAATCTGACAATAATAAACTTGAAGGCGTCTCAGATGTTCCGGCAGACATGTTTGAAGTCAAGATGGGTGATAAAATAAATGAGATTGAACAAGGGAAAGCTACCGCACCTCATGGAGATTCTTCTATGATGGATCCGTATGGGGTCCCATGCATGGTGGAAATATTAAATTTCCTTTGCTCTCTTCTTAATGTGATGGAGACCATAGAAACTGGTCCTAGATCCAATCCTATAGCGTATGATGAAGATGTTCCTCTATTTGCATTGGGTTTAATCAATTCAGCAATAGAATTAGGTGGGGCTTCTTTTAAAAATCACCCTAAATTATTGACTCTGATACAGGATGAATTGTTTTACAACCTGATGCAGTTCGGTTTGTCAATGAGTCCACTTATTCTTTCAACAGTATGTAGCATTGTTCTCAATCTGTATCATTATCTTCGTTCTAAGTTAAAACTTCAGCTTGAGGCTTTTATCTCCTGTGTGTTATTGAGGATCTTCCAAAGCAATTATGGAGCGGCTTACCAACAGCAGGAGGTTGCTCTGGAAGCTCTGGTTGACTTCTGCAGGCAGCCTACATTTGTCGCCGAGATGTTTGCCAATTATGATAGTGACATATCCTGCAGCAATGTATTTGAAGGCCTTGCCAACTTGTTAACAAAAAGTGCCTTTCCAGTGAACAGCCCGTTATCTGCTATGAATACTCTTTCTTTGGGTGGTCTGGTTGCTTTGGTACAGGGCATGACCAACAGAATAGGTCATGATTCTACGCCTTTAGAAGAGGGCGAACCTGGTCATCAGGAATATTATCCATTTTGGACTTTGCAATATGAAAATTATGATGAACCTCATCGGTGGGTTCCATTTATTCATAGGATGAAGCACATAAAGAGGAAGTTGATGATTGGAGTCGATCACTTCAACCGAGAGCCCAATGAGGGTCTAGAATTTCTTCAAGGATTACATTTGTTGCCTGATCAACTTGATCCTGAAAGTGTAGCACACTTCTTTAGATATACAGCTGGTTTAGATAAAGATGTTGTAGGCGATTATCTAGGTAGTCACAATGAATTTTGTATTAAAGTGCTTCATGAATTTGCTAGGACATTCAATTTTCAGGGCTTGAATTTGGACACTGCTTTGCGCATTTTCTTGGAAACTTTCAAATTGCCTGGGGAGTCTCAGAAGATTATGAGGGTGCTTGAGGCATTTGCAGAGAGCTACTATTTTCAATCGCCAAACATTTTTGCCAACGTAGATGCTGCTCTTGTTCTGTCGTATTCTTTGATAATTCTTAACACAGATCTGCATAATGCACAGGTAAAAAAGAAGATGAGGGAAGAAGATTTTATTCGCATCAATCGGAGTATAAATGGAGGAAATGACCTACCTCGAGAGTTTTTGTCTGAGCTTTATCACTCTATCCATGACAACGAGATTCGTATTGTTCCAGAACAAGCTGCTGGTGTTGCTGTCATGACACGAGGCCATTGGATTGGTCTAGTACACAAAGCAAGGGAAACGGCACCCTTTTTCATAAGTGACTGCGAATGTCACTTTGACTATGATATGTTTGCTATTCTGTCTGGTCCTTCAATTGTGGCTATTTCTGTGGCATTTGATAACGCAGAGAAGGAAGATGTTTTGCAGTTATGCATTGATGGATTTTTGGCCATTGCCAAACTTTCAGCCTCGTATAATTTTGGTGAAGTGTTGAATGACTTGGTTGTCTCTCTTTGCAAATTTACAACCCTCATGCATCCATCTTTTGTTGAAGAATCTATTGTTGATTTTGGGGATAATACCAAAGCTAAGATGGCAACCGAGACAGTTTTTACCATTGCAACCTGTTATGGCGATCACATTCACTCTGGTTGGAGAAACATAGTGGAGTGCATCTTGAGTTTGCAGAAGTTAGGCCTTCTTCCTGCTCGTCTTGCTAGCGATGCTGCTGATAACTTGGGCTCTTCTCCTGTTCTTGATCAAGCAACACCAGCGGAAGCTTCCTCCCCAGCATCTCAGGTGCCAGCAACAGTTCCTGCTAGGAAATCATCTGGCCTTATGGACCGGTTTAGCCTACTGTTATCTCTTAATACGGAAGAACCTGCGCCCCAACCCACAGAAGAACAGCTTGCTGCTCGTAGACGTACTCTCAAGACGATACGAAATTGCCACATTGATAGCATCTTTGCTGAAAGTAAGTTTCTGCAAGCAGAATCTCTATCACAGCTTGTTCATGCTCTTGTATTGGCTGGAGGGCGTTCTAGCAAGGGAAATAATTATCTGGAAGATGAGGACATTTCAGTTTTTTGTCTTGAACTACTGATTGCAATTACTCTTAACAACCGAGACAGAATCATGCTTTTGTGGCAGAATGTTTACGAACACATAGCCAATGTTGTTCAATCAACTGTAATGCCCTGTGCTCTTGTTGAGTTGGCTGTCTTTGGGCTCCTTCGAATATGTCAGCGATTGCTTCCTTACAAGGAAAATCTGACCGATGAGCTTCTCAAATCTCTGCAGCTGGTATTGAAACTGGATGCTCGGGTTGCAGATGCTTATTGTGAACAAATCACGCAGGAGGTGATGCATCTTGTGAAAGCAAATGCAATGCAGATAAGATCTCATATGGGTTGGCGCACAATTATATCCTTACTCTCAATCACAGCTCGGCATCCCGAAGCATCAGAAGTTGGTTTTGATACATTTTTATTTTATCATGTCTGATGGGTCATATCTCTTGCCTACAAATTACGTTCTTTGCTTGAACGCGGCCAGGCAGTTTGCCGAGTCTCGAGTTGGTAATGTTGAGCGATCAATGCGATCCTTAGATCTGATGGCTGGTTCAATTGCTTGTCTGGTGAGATGGTTTCAAAAAACCAAGGAAGATGTGGATGAGGAGGAGGCAGCTATAAAGATGTCCCAGGATATACTTGAAATGTGGATGAGACTTATACAGGCCCTAAAAAAAGTGTGTTTAGATTCGAGAGAAGAAGTCAGGAATCACGCCATCGTGTCGTTACAAAGATGCTTGATGGGATCGGATAGGATTTGTATACCGAACGCTTTGTGGGTGCAATGTTTTGATCAGGTGATCTTCACCTTACTTGATGAATTACTGGAAACAGCTAAGCAAAATTCTCCAAAGGAATATTGCAGCATGGAAGGATCGATGATCATGTCCCTCAAGTTATTGTCAAAAGCATTTCTACAGTCATTGCAAGAAATCTTGCAATCAACATCCTTCTGCCAACTTTGGTTAAGGGTTCTTAGTTGTATGGACAATTACATGAAGATGAGATTCAGAGGGAAACAGAGTGAGAAGATCCATGAATTAGTTCCCGAGCTTCTCAAGAACACGCTGCTTATCATGAAAAGCAGTGGGATTCTTGTGCCGAGCGATCCTGTTGGAGGGGACAGTTTCTGGCAATTAACATGGTTGCATGTGAAATATAGCTCCATCTTTGGAATCAGAAGTTTTTCCTAGTGAAGAATTGGAGAAGTTGAGAGAAAAACATGTCAAAACTGGGTGTAGCCCTCTCCCGGATAAAAATGTTCTTGTTCGCCCAAATGAAACCACAGCGTGATCTGGTATGCATTGATGTCAAAAATTTGAAACCTGTTGAAATTGGAATCCATAGCTCTGCAGCCTGAAGTGGGCAAGCAATATATCTGCAATTCACTCTACTCGCTAAATTCGACTGTAAGATTTTATTTTGGACCATGGAAATTTTGTTGGAGGCTTTTCGGTTGCTCTTCTGGCTCTGGTTTTTGGAGTAAGCGGAGGGTAGTAAGTCAAAATTAATTTCCTGATCCAGCATCATTCCCATTGTGGAAGCATATATATTTTTTGTACTAATACGCAGTATGATATAGAATTATAGTAGATTTTATTTGTTGGATTTCTATACTGGTATATAATGTTGCTTCAGTTTTCATGGAGATGTTTTTTCCGGATCTACATTTCATTTTAGTTTCTAATTATTTATTTTTTCCCTCTAAAGTAATTTTAGAGGACGACGCTATAAATCCATCCACAAAGCAGGCCGTGTACAAAGAAATGTAATATTCGAAAGTAATATTCAATTTTAGAAGAGCGTATGATATGATTTCAATCAATCTACAAGTATTATCTATTTATAAATTCTAAGCTATTGAGCATCTGGTCACAATTATGCCTCGACTGATTGCACTAACTGATTTATTTTCTTATGAGATGGCTACAGAGTGCACCATCTCATCACTAGCTCGCCGTTGCCGAGCCGTCCTAAGAGCAAGCACTCGACAATCAGATTTCGACACGGGCCAAAGGCTCCACGCTGCCACCATCACCACCGGCCTACTCGCTGTCCCAAACTCATTCCTTCGTAACGCTATTCTTCAGATGTATTCTGCATGTTATGACTCATCGTCTGCACGCAAAGTGTTCGATGAAATTCCCATCACATGTAAAGACACCGTTGATTGGACCACGCTTATTGGTTGTTATATTCACAGCGGATTGCCCCATGAGGGGGTTAATTTGTTTGTTAGCATGCGAAGGGAAGAACTATTGATCGATGAAATAACGATAGTTGCGGTATTCAATGCATGTGCGAAGTTGAGTGATAATGTGTTTGGGGTTCAGGGTCAGGTTTGCATGGTCAAAATGGGTTTGGGTATTAGTGTTAAAGCTTGTAATGCAGCTATGGATATGTACGTCAAGTGTGGTCTAATTCGTAATGCGAGACAGGTGTTTGATGAAATGAGTGAAAGAAGTGCTGTTTCGTGGACCGTGCTTTTGGGAGGTGTGGTGAAGTGGGTAAGTTTGGAGAAAGGGAGGTTTCTGTTTGATCAAATGCCAGAGAGAAATGAATATGCATGGACCATAATGATCGCGGGGTATATCGAGAATGGGTTCATTAAAGAGGGTTTTAGGCTTCTAAATGAAATGGTGCTTGTTTTTGGATTTCGCTTGGATTTTGCTGCTCTTTGCTCATTATTATCGGCCTCTGCTCAGTGTGGAGATGTTGTGATGGGTAAATGGCTGCATGTATATGCTCTGAGAAGAATGGAGAATGCAGAAACAGATGTTATCATTTTTACAGCTTTGCTTGATATGTATGCGAAATGTGGTAGGATTAACACTGCTTTCCGGGTTTTTCAGTCTATGCCCTCAAGGAATGTGGTCACGTGGAATGCTATTCTAAGTGGTATGGCAATGCACGGAAAGGGTACTGATATCTTGAGTATGTTTGATCAGATGGTAAAGGAGGTTAAACCAGATGACGTGACCTTCACAGCCCTTTTAAGTGCTTGCAGTCATTCTGGATTAGTTGATCAGGGCCGAAATTTTTTCTACAATCTACAATATATGTATGGCGTAAGGCCTTCGATGGAACATTATGCTTGTGTGGTGGATCTCCTGGGTCGAGCAGGATACTTAGAAGAAGCAGAGGCCGTGATACGGGGTATGCCCATGAGTCCAAATGAGGTCGTGTTGGGCTCTCTATTGGGGTCTTGTCGTGTTCATAAGAAGCTACAGTTAGGGGAACGTCTTATGCAAGAGCTGGTTCAAATCTATCCTCTGAACACGGAGTACCATGTCTTGCTTTCGAACATGTATGCCCAATCAGGCATGCTTGAAACGGCTGATTCTATACGAAAGGTTCTTAAAACTAAGGGCATCAGAAAAGTTCCCGGAATTAGTTCTATGCATATTGGTGGCCAAGTTCATCATTTCAGTTCAGGGGAAAAGTCACATCCACAGACTGAAGAAATATACTCGGAGTTGGATGAGATGATTCGAAAATTAAGATTGGCCGGTTATGTACCAAACACGGCTTCACAAATCTTCTCCGGTGGTGAGGTTGATACAGATGGGGAGGAGGAGAAAGAACGAGCATTATTTTCTCATAGCGAGAAGTTGGCCGTTAGTTTTGGGCTCATTAGCACACAAGCTGGAATGCCTCTTTACATTTTCAAGAACCTAAGAATATGTCAAGACTGTCATTCTGCCATGAAGATTGTTTCGAAAATATATGATAGAGAAATTGTTATTAGAGATCGCAATCGTTTCCATTCTTTCACGCTAGGTTCATGTTCTTGTTCTGATTACTGGTAACTGTTAGAATCTGGATACCTGTATAAAACATGGAGATTCGTCTTTGTGGTTACTTTCTTGTTCCAATTTGCACAGTTGTACAGCAAGTGCTGTTTTCGGCTATCACAATAGTATTTTTCATCCCCCTCTTTTCGTGTAAATTAATTTATAATTGAGCCACAGTAGAAGCATTTTGAATAATAGTTAAAAAAACACAAATTACGTTTTGACCTTCTTGATTGAGAATCGTATTTGTAGTTAGTATTTACCGGCCTGTCTGTCCCCATGCTGACCATATCTATGAAAAATGAACAAAATGCGTGAGCTCATGAAAATCTTACCCTTGACCTCTTGCAGCATCGGTGTAATAAAAGGGGAAAGTTTATCTGTTTATGCTTTCACAAAAATTGTAGCAGAAGACACAATTTTCCCTACTTAGAGGTCATAATCATCTTGGTTAATGATTTGCTACTAAAAGAAAGGAAGGATGAAACGAAGACAGACAAATTTATTGATAGGTCATTAAAATATTGAGGGAAAGAATCAATTTTAAATATATAAATCATGGTCCAGCTTAAATGGTAGAGCGCTTGCTTCGCATGCGAGAGGCACGGGGTTCGATCCCTCGTATCTCCAGTTCTTCTTTTCTCGTGCTTTCATTAGAAATGACTGTTTTACCTTTAGAAAACTGAAAGTCATTTCAAGAAATGAATAAAAAGTGAATCCTGAAATATGGATGAGACCCTTGGTAAGTGGGAGTTAAAAGACAGTCTTCTACCCTGCACTCTTGGAGGCATAATCTGCGATTGACCCCTCCATCAGGGCAGGACGTCAATAATGAGACGTAATCCAAAAAAAAAAAAATGAATAAAAAGAAACAGACAAAATACATTGAAAGGTTTCCAATATGACTGACCAACCTCTCTAATTTTTTTCTCAACTTTCAATATCTAGTCTCGACAAAATTCGAATTAATAATTTTGTTTTATTATTTTTTTCTAATATTTAAATGTTGAATAAATTAATGAACCTACAATCACTAATCTAATTATATAAAAATAAGTAATATTTAGAATATCTAGTTTGATATGAAATTCAATTTATTTTTAGATTTTTGTCTTATATCGGAGAAGGAAATGTAGTGGGGGAAAAAATCATTTTTCCAAAATAAGCCTAAATCCATTAAATATTAGTGAAAATTCTCAAATTTCCTATTAGACGGGAGCAAGTTTTGTAGAGGTTCTAATGAACGCGCAGTGGACCGTATTCACCTTCAAAATGGTAAAATTGCCACCCATCTTTTATGAAAGTAATAAAATATTTCTTAGTTGTTAATAGTTCTATAGAACGATCTAAAGTGAGTTCAAATAGATCAAACTCAAGCCCCCAGGAGTACATCCAAGTTAGTAAAAGATTGGGGAGAAAAAAATAAACAATTGGCAGGTCCTTGATTTGAATTCTAAGGAGGAGAATTTGGGGTAGTTCAATGGAAACACACTCAGACACTGGCCAACTTGAGCGTATCCCTCGATTTATCCTCAGACTAAGACCTAGGGACAAACAGATGTGGACGCGAATAATAGCGCTTAATCCAAAAAAAAAAAAAAAAAAAGATCAAACTCAAAAGCAAAAATGTCTTGCAATTCAAAAAGCCATCGTGCGATGACAATGTTGACGATTTCAGTGAATTTGATCTGACCCCAAATGGTGAAGGAAACGACATCGAATTGACATACAGCCGGACAATGTCGTCGTTTGATGTTACCTCCTTAGGCTCTTGATGGGTTTGAATATGTCAGCACACAATATAATTCCTATTTTAAGCCATATGCCTATGGTGATGAGGCTTTAGATAATGAGTACAAAAGTTGGACCCAACCCAACCAGACCGGAATTCTTATGGTTCTAGTATGGCTGGAGGATCCAAATATAGGTTTAGGTGAGGATAGTGACGGAGTCAGTTTATTGGAAATGGGGGGTCCAAATTCGAAAATATATAGGTGAAGGGATGGGGGCCGACGGGGGTTGTCCCCGAAATTTTTTTGAAGGAAACTACAAAAATGAGAGGAAACAAAAATTCATTAATTGAGTCATTTACCTTCTCTGCGGATAGTATATCAGTGTAAATATTACTAATAAGTTGAGAATTAACCTAAAATAAGTGGAAAAAATAAGATTAACTTTTTTCGCAAGCTTATTTGTAATAAAATAGAATTCCTTTCAATTTTTTAAAAAAAAAATTCTCAAAAAAATGGGGGTCCAGACTCCCCCAGGACCCCCTGCCTTCGCCAGTGGGTGAGGAGGGAAGACTGAGTATGAGATGCCTGAATCAGTATATGGATCTGGAGCTATGGTCGAAAGCTTAATTATGAGAGGCCCACTTCGTATGTTGATCTAGATATGTTTGAAAACTCGAGCCCTCTTTCGAGAATGGATCTAGATATGGGTGTAAGCTCAGATTTGAGAATCCTAATATGGGATCCGGATATGAGAGGAATAGTGAATCTTTGAAGCAACCTTAGAATATGGATCGAGATATGGGGCAAAAATCCAAGTCAAAAGAATAATGGATTGAGAAGAAATGGGAAGAAAAGTGAATATGAAGAGCCCATCTCAGAATATGGATCTAAGTATGGGCAAAAATTAAGGTTTGAATATAGTGGATCAGGAGGAATATAAGAAGAAGAGTGAATATAAGGAGCCCACCTCGGACCATGGATCTGGATATGGATGAAAATCGGGGTTCGAGAATAGTGGACTAGGAGCATATGGAAAGAAGAGTGAATACGAGAAGCCCACCTCGGAACATGGATATGGATAAGGGCAAAAATTGGGGTCCGAGTATAGTTGATCAAGGGAATATGAGAAGAGTGAATACAAGAAGCCAACTTTGGAGGATATGAGCAGAAATTAGGGTCAGAATGGATATCAGCGATGGAGTACAGTGGATCAGAGTGATTTAGAAGGAAAATTGAGCTCGAAAAGCTAGGTTCTGGATACGAATCCGACCATTTGCATAGGACTGATTTCGAAGAGCATGGATTGGGTGGGTATGGGAAAAGAATATCTATGATGAAGAGGAGAGTGACAGTAAATACGGGTCTGTGGGTATGGTCGAAAGCCCGAGAGGTAGGAGGAGAAAATAATTTGAAATGGCTAGTTGACCTATGTATATTTCCACTTTAGCCTTTGACTGATCTTATTTTTTTTTTAAAAATAATAATTTGAATTTAAAGATCAAAAGCCAAAAACAACCTCATTCTCCTTCGTTTGCAATTTGTCTTCTTGTGCAAACAGTGGAAAAAAAAATCTAACAGTTGGGATCCAGTCGACCCAACACTGATCACAGTTAGGAAACCCAACCACCAACAACCCAGTCATCGACGAAGAGAATTCGTTTGTCAACAATTTTAGTAGTTTAGAGTAACTGTTGATTATGGTTTTGATTTTTGATATATGGTGTGAAGATTAAATTTAACATTTTTTTAGTTTATTGTTTATTATTTAAATAGATGATTGAGTATAGAATAGATTTAGTTGATTTTTGGGGGCGGGGAAAAGGATTTCTCGGCGGAAATGACGATTTCTCGATGAGAAAATGGTGTTAGCAACGATTTTCCATCTCTACCCAAGTGTTAAATAGTCGGCCCACTGATTGTTAAACAGTATTTTGGGCTAACCTAGCCCAAAATTTTTTTTTTAAAGTAAATATGCTTTTTTAATTTAAATTTCATTAATAATTCATTTTCTTATTTGTTTTCTTCTTTTTATAATTTGAAATTCTTTTTAATTATTTTCTTCTTATGATAAAAATTTATTTTTTCAATTTTAATTAATTAATATTTATACTCTTCATTTAATTTTAATAATTTCATTTTGTTTATGTATATAAAATTTAATAAAGAATTTTAAATTGATAGTTACTAAAATTAAATATTCTTTTTAACCAAGTTAGCAAATTTCATTTTTTTTTAAATTTCAAATTCTTTAATTAAATATTCTTTGTAAACAAATTTTTAATGTTTTCAATTTTAATTAAATAATATTTATATTCTTTATTTAATTTTTTTTACATATATATAATTAATAAAGAATTTTAAATTGAAAATTACCAAATTTTAATTAAATTTATAATGTCATTTTTAAAAAGATGAAATTACAATTCGATTCGCTTAATTTTTTATTATTATGTTTTATTTTATTATCTCTTGTATAATGTTCTAATACTTGAATTTGCAGGATGGATTACCATTTAGACGCAAAGTTGAGACAGATAACAGGAAAAGCTTATTGGAACAGTAGTTTTGACAATTTCACTACTGTAATGGAGCTATTGGATGATCAACATGCAGATATGCTACGCTAGTCCTTTCTTTGGCCCTTGAACCAATTGAGAGATGTGTAGTACTCAGGGCAGATAATCGATGCACTACTATGTCAGTTGTTGAGTCTAGTTGACGGTGATGCCCTCAACTTCGACCTCGAGGGCAAAGTCGCCAGTTTCTCTACGTTCGAGTTTGCCCTAATTATCGGATTAAAGATTACGGGCAACGAAACAGCTCGTGACAGTACTCAAAGAAATAACTGTCTGCACGACGCTTTCTTCCAGGGACAAGGGATGGTGCTTCTGCTGGAATTGATCGACACAATCAGGGGGTGTCACCAGATGTTAGATAGACTGAAACTAGGTCTGGTCTACATCATTGAGAGCGTGGTGCGGTGTCACCACAAGAAGATTGTGATCGGCCTCTTCCATCTGGAGATCGTCTACGACAATGATGGCTTCAACATTATCCGTGGGGCTGAAGATGTTTTGAGAATATCGTACACGTTTTCACCAGATCATACTCGAAACCAACGGGTCCATGGTTAAGTACGATAACTATGGATTGCACATGGAGGTATAGGTAAATGTTTAACATAATCAACGTTAAAATATTTGTTCTACTGAATTTATATATAATAAATGTATGTGTTGCATATCTGAGCATATGGGACTGTTCTCCTATTGGGTACCCGCTTTGCAAGACAAAGAGAGACACGTTGCCCTCGGATATATCATTGACGAGCATGTCGAGTGGCGGATGTCCCTCAGGGAAATAGTTATTTGCTCTCATCGACGACCCTCATGTGAATATTATACATTTGTGATTTATATTGTACGTAGTTCAAAATCTAATTATATGATCGTTAACGGGTTGAAATATCAATACGCCAGCTTGAAGTAATAACTGATTTGACGTCGTTGATGGATGAAGAGGGTCACAGTCTTGTACGTGAATTAGTTGTTCCGCACACCAAAGACGACCAGACGTCTGATTCGATCCTGGATCGAGATTGGGTATATGAATTAAATATAATTTATTGATTACCGTTTTGTATGAGTTAGTAATTATTAATTAAGTTACTAATTTTTAGTGTTGTTATTTGTGTAACAGTGCAATCTAATTGATAGATGATCACTTCCGTCGAGGGCATCACCTCCACAAAGGAGATATTCTTTTCCCTCGTGGATCTCTTGCTGACAGTCAGAGTTGTTACTTTGATGATCTGTATGCTGCCTGATTTGATACATAGAGGAGGAGGTCGGTTCGCAGCGACGAGAGTGATTGGAAGGGTCGACGATCTGGGAAAAGAGGTCGATATTGCTGTCACAGTACGTCGTCTCTCCCCTTATAGTTGAGGAGATTGTTTGTCGACGGGACGTACCCCAATCTTTTTCGAGAGATGGACCATGTCAAGTGGAAAGCGTTCGAGACGGAGTGGAAATTTTTTTGCCGGGGTAAGTATTGTATGATTTTAGTAAAGTACACTACGCAAACTCATATATACTTCTTTTAACATTTTCTCTATTTCTTTTTTTCAGCGCTAGCCGCACGATAGCTCGTAAGATAATCGTGGACCCTTACAAGTGGTTCCATGACATCACCACTTCAAGAGCTTGACTCCCCGACAATGTAAGTGACAGAGTCATTTTATTATTTTTTATGTATACATAATTTTTTGTTTATTAAATGAAATAACTCCATCTTTTTTAATTGGTGTTACACATCGACCTGGGCATGGACTTGTTGCGCGATCGAGCTGAAAGATAGCCTAAATCATTTCACATTCTTGGTCGAGTCATATTGTATATCGAGTTTGTGAGTGTCGTTACCATTGAATATCAGTCGCTCCAACCTACGGATAACAAGTATACGGTGCTCGTATATATGCTCGAGTGGGTCATCTGGATGTCTTCGAGTATTGGGAGAAAGCCATGGGAGGGTCGTACGCATATGTACATTCAAGTGATCGCAAATCATCATTGCATCATCGTGGAGATCGTCTTCGGTGATTCGACTATATATGTGTATGACCCCAATCATTCATGTCTGACACAAGGTCAGTTCGAGCAAAACTTGGAGCCGGTGGCTGTGATAGTTCCCCTTATGGCTAGACGAGCGGGGTGACTCATGACTGTGCAGGATAGACTAGTCATCATACGGGATACAACGACAGCAAGACAGACACAATTTTCCTATATGTATGAAAAGATGCAACTTTTCTTAAGTACCGATTTTATTTGTATTTATATATAAAAAAAAGGTTACGATACTATATTAACTATTGAACTTTTCATAATATGTGTTTAATCATTTCCTCGTGAAATGTCTCTCAAAACTTAATATTTTTCTAAAGATCTATGAATTAAAGGATAATGTCAACTTATAGTTATTAAATATGCGAAAGATCTCTGGCACTTAACGACCACCAAACATTTTGTATAAATTACATAACTTAAATTGCTTACTTTTAAATTTTTAGATATGCATGTTTTCCTCTCTAAATTTTTAATATATTATACGAGAATGTAGGTATAATATGTTAAACTTGGTACTACTATGTGACGGATGACTTACTATTAAATTCCTTTAGGAAATGACACTACCTACCCACACAAATTTAATGCGTGATTTATTGCGAGTAGTACAAGAGTTGAGCAGACAGAATTAAGCACTCTCACTACAAAATGCACCTCCATTTGTCCCTGGAGCTGTCTCAGTGGTTGAACAGTTTCGTAGGCAGAAGCCTCCTACTTTCGATGACGATTCCGACCCACTGGTTGTCGAGGAGTGGATAAGAAGTCTGGAACGCATATTCTGACGCATTGCTTGCACATATGCACATAAGGTACTATGCACAGAATTTATATTTGTTGGAGTAGCCAGTCACTAATGGGAATCTGTTTCACGTACTAGGTTTGAAGAGGAGCAGCGTAACCTAACTTGGGAACAAATTAAGGATGAAGTGATGGCAAAGTACTTTCCACAGGCTTTGAGAGACTTCAAGGAATCAGAGTTTCTGCAGCTCAGACAGGGAAACAGGTCGCTTACTGATTACGAGAGGCAATTTGAGTAGCTCTCAAGGTATACTTCGCATTTGGTAGATATAGAAGTTAAGAAGATCAGAAGGTTCAAAAATGGACTACGACCAAAGATCAGCATGATCATTATGTCTCATCGTTTTACTTCATATCGTGAAATGTTGGAGATGGCTCATGCGATTTCATATCAGAGGACTACATTTCAACAGTATGCCCAAGCACTGGGATTCGTATCAGTGGGACAAGTGAGAGTGTTATCCCTTGTCCTAAATGTAATAAACTTCACAGAGGTGAATGCATACTTGGGAAGAACATGTGCTTTCGATGTGGTAAACTGGGGCACGTTGCTCTTAACTGTACAAAACATGCAAAGAAGAAGGATGATGATCAGTACAATAACAAGAAGTGAAAGGCCCGAGTTTTTCACTGAATCGGCAAGAGGCGGAACAGGATTTGAATGTGATAGCAAATATTTTATTATCATTTTTCGTACTTGCTTATGTTCTTTTTAACTAATACCACACATTATTTTATCTTTGCCCCCATGGTCGCTATGTCTAACACTATATATACAAAAATAGGTATTCTGTTACTATCTGATGTACCTGCTTATGTACTTTTTTTACTCTGGAGCTACAAATTCTTTTATCTTTGTATCATTCGTCGTTAGGTCTAACTTTGCATGTGTGAAAACAGACAATGAATTAGAAGTTAGCATTCTTTCAGGAAGAACTCTTTGCACGAATCAAATGACCAAAGCTATGAAGATAGAGATCGACGGAAAAGTACTACAGGCAGACTTATACCTTTTGGAGATGAAAGATTTTGATGTTATTTTAGACATGGACTAGTTGAGACTTAATCATGCTACCATTCAATGTTATGAGAAAGAAGTGATATTTCATCGACCTGGAGATGAAGAATTCTATTTCTTTGGGACAAAATGCAAGTCTTTACCTCGCCTTGTATCGGCTTTACAGGCGAAAAAGATGTTGAGAAATGAGTCATGTCAGGAATTTTTAGTTAATATCAACGGGTCCAAATATACAGAAACAACCGCTTATGGTATTAACGTTGTGCGAGACTTTGCAGACGTATTCCCAGAAAATCTATCAGGCATTCCACAAGATAGACAGGTGGAATTTACGATCGACTTGGTCTCTGGAGCATTACTAGTTTCTAAAGCCCCATACAGAATGACACCAAAGGAACTTCAAGAATTGAAGTTACAGTTGGAGGAGTCGTTGGAAAAAGGTTTCGTTCGACCGAGTGTATAACCTCGGGGCGCTCCAGTACTTTTCGTGAAGAAGAATGATGGGAGTATGATGATGTGCATTGACTATCGGGAATTGAACCATCTGACTATCAAAAATAGATACTCGCTGCCAAAAATAGAAGATTTGTTCAACTAGTTAAGGGGTGCAACAGTGTTTTCAAAGATTGACTTGAGGTCGGGGTATCATCAGTTGAAGGTCAAGGCAAGTAATATACTGAAAACTGCTTTCAGAACTCGTTATGGACATTATGAATTTACTGTCATGCCTTTTGGTTTGACCAATGCTCCAATTGTATTTATGGATCTCATGAACATAGTGTTTCATCAATACTTAGACCAGTTCGTCATAGTATTTATTGACGACATACTTTTGTACTCAAAGGATAAAAAATAGCATGACGAACAATTCCGGGTAGTACTTGAAACTTTGAGGGAGGAGAAATTATATGCCAAATTCAAGAAGTGCGAATTTTTGCTTGATCGCGTAGATTTTCTTGGTCACGTGGTTACCACCCAAGGAATCACAGTAGACCTTGTTAAGTTAGAAGCAGTAACGAATTGGCCTAGACCAACCAGTGTCGGTGATGTTCACATTTTTTTGGGATTGGCTGGCTATTATAGAAGATTTATTGAGGACTTCTCAAAAATAGCAGGGTCAATGACTCAGTTGACAAGAAAGGGTGTGAAATTTCAGTGGACGGAAAAATGTGAAAAATGTTTTCAGGAACTCGAGTAGAGATTAACTTCCGCTCCTGTATTGACAATGCTCGATGGCTCTGATGGATTTGTAATTTATAGCGACGCCTCCAAGCAGGGTTTAGGTTGTGTTTTGATGCAACATGGAAAAGTAGTTACTTATACCTCGAGACAGTTGAAACAGTTTGAACAAAACTATCCAACGCACGACACAGAACTTACATCGATAGTTCACGACTTAAAGATATGACGTCATTATCTTTATGATGGGAAGTGTGAAATCTATACAGACCACAAGAGTCTCAAATACTTCTTCACACAAAAGAAACTAAATATGAGACAGATGATATGGTTAGAGCTAGTGAAAGATTATGACTGTAGAATTCATTACCATCCAGGTAAGACCAACGTAGTCGCAGATGCCTTAAACAGGAAAATGACATCCCAATTAGCTGTTTTACCTACGGTGTAAGAACATTTGATAAAAGACTTTGAGAAAATGAGATTGGAAGTCATCATACCGCCGACTCAGACTACAGCGAGAATAAGAGCGCTCATAATTCAACCCACACTTCGGGATCGAATCAAAGAAGCACATGATAAAGATCCATTTCTACAGAAGATAAAGACTGAGGTTGGTTCAAGCAAACGTATAGGGTTTGAAATATCTGCAGATAATGCGCTGACTTTAAAGGAAGGTTGTGTATACCAAAGGATGAAAGTATAAGAAATGAGATATTAGAAGAGACTCACTCTACCTCGTATGCTGCACATCCAGGTAGTACGAAAATGTATCGAGATCTTAGAGATATATTTTGGTAGAGAAACATGAAAAGAGAAATTGGCCTATTCATAGAGAAATATATTGTCTGTCAGCAGGTTAAGGCGGAACATCAAAAGCCATCAGGATGATTGAAACCGTTGGATATTCCAGAATGGATGAGAATATATAGCAATGGACTTTGTGATAGGCCTCCCGAGGTCAGCAAGATGCCATAATGCTATTTGGGTAGTAGTTGATCGTCTAACAAAGTCAACCCATTTTCTACCAATCAAGGTAAATTTCAACATGGAACAGTTCGCACAATTATATATCAGAGAGATAGTCAGACTGCATGGAGTTCCAGTCACCATTGTTTCAGATAGAGACCCGAAGTTCACATCTAAGTTTTGGAAAAGTTTGCGAAACTGAAATTTAGTACTGCTTATCATCCTAAGACAGATGGACAGTCAGAAAGAACTATTCAAACTCTTGAAAATATGTTGAGGGCATGTGTTTTGGATCTTAACGGTAATTGGGAGTCACACCTGCCGTTAGTGGAGTTTGCTTACAACAATAGCTTCCAGACTATCATAGGTATGACCCCATATGAATCTCTTTACAGTAAGAAGTGCAGGTCTCCTATACATTGGGATGAGGTCGGAGAGAACAAAATTTTGGGTCCTGAAATCATTGAACGAACAGTTGAGGTAGCTGACAATATTAGAGCCAGAATAAAAATAGCATAAGACCGACAGAAAAGTTATGCTGATGGTAGAAAAAATGATTTGGAATTTGGTATGGGTGACAGTTTTTCTTAAAGTAGCACCCATG